>VWZD01005296.1:238195-271710 GCA_013396695.1 Sakesphorus luctuosus
CACATTGATATTATCTTAGAATACTCTTCAGAACAGCAGATGTTGTCTGGTAACCATGACTGAGTACAGTGTTCCTAATACTGATGTAAGCATAGAGTATTTAATCAAGGGTGAGCTCTGTATTGTGAAAGCATCCTTCATGCCTGAGCACAGTTTCAGCTGTTACCTAATTAAATATATAATTTTATATATATCATTAAATATATATCTAATTAAAAATATCATCATCTTCATCATCATCGTCATCCGGGAGTTTAAATAACCATTTTTACTATACAAAAGACAAGCCTTTACATAATTATATTTTTCAATGTGAAAAGGGTCATCAAGACTTGTCCCTTGGTGAAAAACATTGCTTGTTTTCCTGGATAGCACCTTCCCCTGCAACTCACAGACTTTCACTGACTTTTTCCTTATTGTGAGTTTCATATTCTTGGGTTTAACTGAAAGCCTTTACTCAGCTGTGCTCCCTAAACTCTACCTTCTTAGCACTCTTCCTGACTCCTCAGGAATAAATTTTATTATTATTTATACCCTTCTGGTCATGTTATCTTCTGGACTGTCTCCTATTCTTTGGCTTTATTCCATCATAGAAATCACCTCTTTGAAAAGAAATTATGTTCTTACTGCAGGAAATGACTTAGACACATATGAAAGCCAGTTTGGGGAACTTCGGCAAAGACTCTTGTATGCTGAAAAGGAAAATAAAAAAAGATCACAAGAACTGAGCAGTGCCCTAAATGAAATTAAATATATAATTGCAAGAAGAGTGAACTTGACAACAAATGATACAGGTTTGTATGTTTAAAAATGTACCGTGTTAACATTTCAGTTTTGTATGCTCATGTTTGTAACTGGTGTGGGGAGAAAAATCATTGGTTTGATTGTATTAGCATTAGGTAGAAGTTGCTGCTTAAAAAAAAAAGGTAGATAAGCACTCTGTAGCACCCCCCTCCCTCCTTTAAAATAGGACTCTGTGAGTGGTGAGTAACTGAGCAAATAAGGAGATAAATAAAAGGGGGCACACTGGGCTGCAGTGGTGTCCTAGTGGCAAAGCTGTTTGTATTGCTGATTGAGATCTTGCAGTGCTTATCCTTCTCTTGCTGCCAACTACAGAGCACTGAATAAGCTATTCTTACCAGCTTTTACTATGTCAATACACTCTGATAAAAAAAGTGGTCCCATGGCATAAAGGAGAGCACTCTGGACTCCAAATCCCAAGGTCCTGAGTTCGAGTCTCAGTGGGACCTTCCCCTGGCAGTTCAATGCCTCCCTGCCATCCCATCCCGTCACATCTCGGATGCTCAGCAGGGTCAGCCCCGGTTAGTACCGGGGGCTGTGACAGTCCCGAGGACTTCACTGTCACTGTCCAAGCTCTCTTGGCCGTGGCAGATGGACCTTAGGGCTTAAACGGTGGGGCCAGTTCTGCGCACGCTGTGCCTGACCTAAAAAACCCACTGCACAGGCTGGAAGGGCACATCCACGTGGGGAGAGCCCTTCTCAAATCTTCATTCACGAAGTTTGGTCATACACACATACATACATACATACACACTCTGATAATACAGAGCTGTGCCTGACCTGGAAGGCAGGTATGCCTCCTCAGATGTTCCACACTGCTGGTCCCCCTCCTTCCACGTGGAGTGACTCTTTGTGGGGCTGGGCACCGAGGTCCATGTGGGAGTGTGCAGGCTCATGGCAGCAGGTGGGTCACCTACAGCTGGATGCCTGCCTGAACCCAGGAGCTGGGAAGCTCCATGAGGTCTTTCTGGCTAGGTACAGCCCAAGAGTGTTCCTGCTGGAATTCATCTTGCAAGTAGTTAGTTAATAATCAGAATAAAAATGTGAATGCTTGTATGTAATGCCAATTAAAACTTTATTTTTTTGCAGGAGGGCATGTCTCTGCCCCTTTTCTTTTCTTTTCTTTTCTTTTTTTTTGAGGGACACCAACATGCAGTTAAGTTTAGTGATCCAGATTTTTCCTATCCTTTAATTGAACTTCTTAGTTACTTTGCCTTCCAGACTGTTGTACATCTCCATCTATCTGCACAAGTAGTTCCATAAAACATATTGACAGTTTGATTCTGTCCCCTAAAATAAGTGATGTAGTTGTGCAGGATCTGCCTTCCTCCCATGTTCAGATTGGAAGAGCTGCGGGAAGAGCTACTCCCTGGGGAGAGAAGGAAAACTGAAAGGGGCATGTCTGTGCTGGAGGCATTTCACAGTAAACCCCAACTTCAGAAAGAGTGTGGGTGCCACTGAAAACTACCATCTAAAAATCCTTATTTGCATTGAGTACAGCAGGCTGGAACTCAGATTAAAATAGGGAATTAACCAGGACTGTTACAGAGGAAGAAGGGATAAGGTGCATTTCTTCCTGTGTGGTTAGATCTGTTTCTTATCCTGTTCTTCCCTGCCTACTTTTGTCTGTTTATTCAATGTTAATTCAGTGGAACTGTTTGGATGTGCATAAAAAAACAGGTGAGTGTTGGCAGAGTTGTGGCCTTACAAGCTCTAGAATAGAGCCACATTGTCAGCCCCCAGTAGCCCCACATACTACAGGCAAAGAGTTATTGCCTAAAGCACATAATAGCAAGCAGAGGAGAGAGCAAGTTCCTCTTCCCCGTGTTCTTCATTCTTACTGGAGCCAGCCAAATATCACAAACTATTAAAACTGTCAGTTCACAGGATTTAAAGCAGAAATTTCTTAAAATCACTGAATAATTTTCCTGTTGTTTTTTTTTTGTCCTTAGCCTTCTGCTTCCCATTCCAGCCCAGTTCTATTGTACAACAAAAATGAAAAAGTTTCTATGCAGCAAAACTCCAGTATATTTAATGGCAAAACATAGCGGGAAGAGTTGTGGGTCTCTTTCATACACAAATGTCTGGACATGTATTTATATGTGTAGTTGTTTGGTATTTTTAAAACTTTTCTGTAGGGTCGAGAATCTCTATTCAGTCCTAATTTTCAGTGCGAATATATTTTGAAAGTTGAAAAACTTAAAATATTGCCCATTCAGCAAGCCAGTGACTTCATTGATCTGAGCTAATAAAGCTGGTGATGGGTTTTTTTGAGATTTGTATGTAACTTTGAAGGGTGGTAAAGTTTAGGAATTACCTTAGACACATGTTTTACGAAAAATAACTTTCATGTCAATAAACCTTCTGTTGCTTTCATATTTATTTTCAACTAGTAAGAAAAAAAAATCCCTACTTTTCTTTTATGTACTACAGGCCTGGATATGGTTGTCCTTTTTGTCATAGGACCTTTTAATACCCTGAGAACTTCTGTTTGAGCCTTGAGAACCACCATGTGTTACTTTGGGGGGAAAGCATTTAGGTTTATGAAGTAATTAAGAAAGTTATTATTCAGGATCTCTGTTTCTTTTAATTTAAAAAATTGCTTGTGACTATGTAAAAAAACCCCAAACAGTTTTTTTACCGCTGCTTTTAAAGTAACTACTTATTGCGTTGTAAGATGACTCAATCCTGCAAGTGTTTAGGCATAGAGAAATATGGGCTGAATTCCCAGGGTGTTCATGCTTGGAGTTCTGCAGCATCACCTGGCTGGGAGGGGGTTGTACTTGGCAATTGCCAGTTTAATGTAGTGTGATATGTGTGACATATAATCACTTCTGAGAAAGAGTTCTGATTAAATAGTCTTGTGTGTGGTAATCTGCCAATGTTCAGTTAAGCAAAACAGCTGGAAAAAAAAAAGGCTTCACTGGTGTTTTTTTACTTTATGTATATCTGGGGTTTGTTTCTTGAAGATTATATGAAGTGGAAAGTGTTAAACCTCCCGAGAAAACTTCCTGTGCATCTTACAAACATACACTACTATCTACCTCACCTTCAGGAATATGAAGATGGAATTTTCCCAAATGTCATTTTTGGGCAACAGAGAACTAGAGGTAGGAAATAAAGTTTGGATTATATTTTCTATGTGTTTATATTTTATGTTAAATTCTAACAATGAAACAGTCTCAAAAGTTTGAAGTAGGTTTTGTCCCTTAACTTTATAATGACACCAACCTGAATTAATTTTAATGGAGATGGCAAAAATACTTTTACCATGCTCATCCCTATTTAAAGTCTTTATCTCGGGGTATTCTAATAACATTTTCAAATATCAACAAAAATATTCATAATTGGAAAACAATATTATTTGGGGGTTTTATCATATGTTCATATGGCTAAGATGCATTAGCTGACATTTTTCCCCCACAAAATTAGGATGAATGAGGAAGCCAAGGAGAATTTATAAGGCACTCAATTTGCCAATGTGAGAGTTTTGTGTTTTGTTGACATTCTGTCTTTTCTCTAGGGTGATTTTCTGTAAAGGAACACTGTCAGCACTTTTGATTGAACTAAAAAACCCTGAACCCTTGGCCATGCTCATGACTTTCTACAGACTTCTCATTAGCAGATGTAGTTGTATGAATGTGTTCTAGTGTTGTAGTTCTCACAGGAGTGCACAGAGATCAGTGTCACTAATAAAAGAATGCTCTGTGTTTAATTTGTTTTTTATTTGTACATGAAAATCACAGCAGCCAGTCTGCAGTTTACTAAGGACAGCTTGACCTTCAGCGTGTAAAACCAAACTAAACCCCAGTGGTTTAGCAGGATATGTGCTGGGAAGAAACACTGGAACTTCGGCATTTTTGAGCTGACACTGGCATGGATGTTAAAGTCGGGATCAAGTCACTAATTGCACCTACTCCTTTTTTTCAAAATCTGATGCTTCCTTACCAGCCTTCTCAGATTTTGGTGAATAGAAATCATCTTCAAGGACTAAGATTCCACAGTTTTACTGAGCTATGTTTGGTCACTGATTTAGATTGTGTCCATACTAATGAGAAAAGACACGTCCTGCTTACAGTCTAACAATGTAATACAGCACAGGTTTGCTACGAGTGGAGCCTTTGCCAGACACAATTTCAGCTCCTTTGTTTTTAATAGCAACAATATCTAAGTTCCTTTCTTCTTGTTACTGATTCTATGAAAGCCATTGATGCATATCAATTAAACTGCTCAGAACATTGTTTGAATTTGATTCTTTCAGAGATACACAGCAATCACTTCCCACAAGAGCCTGCTCACTACAGCAGTTTTGGTTTAACCCTTACGACTTAGATCTCCAAATCCAAAGCAAGAATTACCATTTATTTTACAATGCTCTCTTTTGAAACTCAGTAGCAAACACCTGTGTGTTTGCCAGAGATGGAAGTATCTCCAAGTCTAAAATGGTGATAGTCTACACAATGTAGACCTGGTGCTTATAACACAGACATGGGGTGTCTAACCTAAACTTAGCTGGAGGTATCTCTCCTTCCAGGTAGTAAAGGAAATGCTGTCTCAGTGCCAAGGGAATACTAACTGTCACCAAGTTTTATGGTCACATCAAATCATAAAATGTAATTTCTCTTTCCTTTTACTTCACTTAAAATTACATGGTTTGAGGCCTTCTCTCTTTGCAGTCTCACTGGTGATGGGTATTCCTACTGTGAAAAGGAAAAAGGACAATTACCTGATTAGTACACTGCATTCCTTACTGTACGGACTTTCCGAAGAGCAAAAGAAAGACTGCATAATAATCATCTTTGTAGCAGAGGTGAGTCTGCAAGGAAGGGTGCAGTATTCTCATAGAAAGACAATATGGAGATTTATGTTTTAGTCTAATAACATAGGAGAGGCTGCAAAATACTGTTAAATAGGCCCTTGAGAGGGATTTCTTTAGGGCTGGAAGAGCAGTTGGTGCCTTCGTGTTCATATGTGATAAAGATCCTGCAACTCAGGGTAAAAAGTCATATTACATTTACAAAAACAGCTGTTGGGTCAGATTTTCTGATAAAACTATATAAACTTATTATTTGTGTCTGAAAGTAAGGTATTCTGCTTTCAGAATGAAATGTAAACCCTCCACAGGAAAGTTCCATAGAACCTGAGGAAAGTAAACTTACTTGGTGTAACATTCAGATTATTTACATGCTGGTTTGATATCATATATCTTGCAAAGTACATGTTCTGCATGTGTTTTGACATTTTGGGTGCAAAAGAAAACTGTTCAGAGACTTGAATGGTTCTGTGTTTGGGAAAGTAAACAGGGCTCAAGGTAAAATATTAGGGGTAGATGTATTTTTTTCTCATTTCAACATGTCTTGATCACATTAGAAAAAAAACTCCAGAAAGGAATTAGTTAGTGATAGCTTCTTGCAGGTAAAATGACTGTGCAATTATTCAGACTTCATCGTTATTCTTATTTTATTGTCTTTCCCTGAACAGCATCAAATTTGTACCTGTATTCATTAACAGTTACAGTTTGGGTTTTTTTGTTTGTTTCAGTCATCACTTTTGCACTGTAATACAGTCAAACAGAAGACAGTTCACTTTAATAAGTTAAACCATGACCCCCACTTTTCTGTTCAGGAGCTGAACTTATTTTACAATTAGTATTTCCCAATGAAGAACCCTGGCAATGATGAGCTTTGCTGAGCTCAGATACACATTTTATGCAGATAAACATTTTATTACAGGGCTTAAGAGGGTTCTTGGGGGGTTTTAAGGGTTAACTTCTGAGTAGTTTCCCACTATGGGGAATACTAATGTGACACTTCAAACAAATAGTAGCTCTGATTGTAGTAATGCAGTCCATATCAGCCAATTTAGGATTAAACTGCAATTGTAAGAATTATTATCCCTTTTCTCCCATCCTCCAAGTCACATTCTTGCAGCTTCCATTTTTCAGCCCTGCAGTAAATTGGAGCAGGTTGTTCATTCTGATGTGAGAACATTTTATTATGAGAGGAGGGCAGGTGAATCTACATCTTCCTTTTCCCCAAAATGTTTCAAAAGATCAAGTTAGATGCTCACACCATGGGTTAAATCAGAGTAACTTACTGACTGAAAGTGAGTTGTATTTTTTTCTTACCACAGTTCTTTACTTACCACTTCACCCCATTTTTACTTATTACAAATTCAATATATAACTGGTAACAATTATTTGTGTATTTAAAAAAGAAGTCTGAACTGCTAAGACACACATTCTGTTGCTTCGGAAATCACATCTACAAAACTTTGCACTCTTTAACGTAGTTAGCAGATGTGTTTTGCACACCAAAACTGTTACTTTTGTGAAACAGCAGTAATGAATAAATATGTCCTTAAAATTTCCAGACAAAGACTCATAATTTTGTTATACTGAGAAGAAATTAAATAAAAGTTTTAGGTACAGCTAGCTTTAGAATATTTTGCTTAGGTGATTTTTCTCAAGTGTCAGGCCACTTTTGTGATTTTTGGATAATTAACCCGAAGCAGCTCTTTTTATTGACATTTATATATATGACTGCATTTTTCTGGCATAACTGAGAGCTGTAGAATAGAATTTGGTGCAGAAAATGGCTTGGCCTCCTGCAAAAGCAGTGAAAACCAGAATGCAGAAGCCACAGCTGGAGATAGTTCAATTTTGTGTTCAATTTGTGTTCAACTACATTCAAAGTTCAGTTGGCTTGAAAAGCCCATACTGTCCTTTAGTAGAAATGCTACTGGAACATAACCATGTTTTTTGAAAGGAAAAGAATTAGATAATAAAAATGAAGTGTTTATGTATAAATATTCCCTACAAAATGTTCTTTGATACAAAAATGGGTGACTTGAATCCCACCCTTCTTTTCTTTAGGTGAATGCAGAGCATGTTAACAGCATTGCAGAAAGTGTTAAAACCAGGTAAGTCCTGTAGAATGTAACACCCAACAGGCAGTGAACACATTTTGAGCTTTTATTGGAAGAATTAGAGCATTTCAGCTGAAATGGAACTGCTGAGTAGTGAGGCAAAGGTGTGCTCTTTGTATGTGTGTCATTACAGACTGTGAGACGCAGAAATTTCAGAACAGAAGGATGTATATCAGTCTATTTCCCATTTATTGTTTCATAAATATGCTTTAACTAACCGGTCAAGCTCTCAGCTTAAACCTCTGATAAATATTTACTTGAGCCTAAGTCTTTTTCCCATGAAATTAATGATGCAATTTATGCACCTGAGACTACCTATTAGGTCCCCACTGACCACACAACTGCCTTATATTCTGATGTCCGTCATAGCATTATTTAAGTTGGAAAAGACCGGTAAGATTATTGAGCCCTGCCACTGCTAAACTGTGTCCACAAGTGCCACATCTACATGGTTTCCAGGTGTTTTTGTTTCCTTGTTTCACTACTTTTCTTTGGACAGCAAATGGATTATGATTATAGTGTTAAATACGATTATATGATGGGTAACATGAGATGGGTATTCTTTGCCGTGTTGAATTAATATCAGAGCTATTGAATGGAGGGGCGGTCCCGTGGTGTAATGGAGAGCACTCCGGTCTCTGAATCCCAAGGTCGCGAGTTCGAGTCTCAGCAGGGACCATCCCCTGGCAGTTCAATGCCTCCCTGCCATCCCATCTCATCACATCTCGGATGCTCAGCAGGGTCAGCCCCGGTTAGTACCGGGTGCTGTGACAGTCCCGAGGACTTCACTGTCACTGTCCAAGCTTGCTTGGCCATGGCAAATGGACCTCAGGACTTAAATGGTGGGGCCAGTTCTGTGCATGCTGTGCCTGACCTAAAAAATCCACTGCACAGGCTGGAAGGGCACACCCACGTGGGGAGAGCCCTTCCCAAATCTTCGTTCGCAAAGGTTGGCCATTATTATTATTATTGAATGGAAGCTTTGTTCCCCCTACAGTTCTGTTTGCTGTTATCTTTCTTCCCCGTAAATGCTTACAGTATCACATGCATGTTAAAAACCTTAGACTGACTTGAGGAGAAATACTAAATTAAAGTGATTGGGCAAAAAACCCCCCAGTCATTAGTAGGTTATTGTTTTAAAAATGCCACTTTCTAAGAAATAGTATAGTGCAGCCAACGGTCACAAAACAGATAAGGCTAAAGTCCTATGGAGAGAGGCTGAGGGAGCTGAGGTTGTTTAGCCTGGAGAAGAGGAGGCTCAGAGGTGACCTCAGCACTGTCTAGAACTACCTGAAGGAAGTTGTAGCCAGGTGGGGGTTGGTCTCTTCTCCCAGGCACTCAGCAATAGGACAAGGGGGCACGGGCTCAAGCTCTGCCAGGGCAAATTGAAGCTGGAGATCAGAAAAAAATTCTTTCCAGAGAGAGTAATCAGGCATTGGAATGGGCTGCCCAGAGAGGGAGTGGATTCACCATCCCTGGAGGTTTTTAAACTGAGATTGGCTGTGGCACTGAGTGCCATGATCTGGTAAAGGGACTGGAGTTGGACCAAGGGTTGGACTTGATGATCTCAGAGGTCTTTTCCAACCCAGCTGTGCTGCAGTACTGCTATTGCTGGTGTCTTTGGTGCACAAATTTATTGGTGAATTGGTTACTCTGACAGAACTCTGCTTTGACCAGTATTTGATGTGAAACAGCTTTTCCCCCTCCCTCCTTTGAAATGATTGCAGGAGAGCTCTCAATCTTTGTATTGATGTTTTATTAGAATTACAGAATCATTTGGCTTGGAAAAGACTGTTTAAATCATTAAGTCCAGCCATTAACCCAGGACCACCAAATCCACCACTAAACCATGTCCCCAGGTGTCACATCTGCATGGCTTTAAAACACCTGCAAGGACGATGACTCTACCACTTCCATGGGCAGCCTGTTCCAATGCTTGATAACCCTTTTGGTGAAGAAATTTTTCCAAACCCCCAATCTAAACCTCCCCTTGTGCAACTTGAGGCCCTTTCTTATTGTCCTGTCGCTTCTGAAAAGAGATGGACACCTACCCAAGACAATAAAAAAAAAAATTAAGAAGGTCCCTGGAGGAGTTGCCCCTTCCCTTCCCTTTTAAGGCTTTTCTGCGCATCCTGCTGCACTCCAGTTTCCCAGATGACTTGTGTTTAGGGGGTAGATTTCCCCCAGAAGGCTTCTCACACTGAGACTGTTGGCTAAGTAATAGCCATTGCTTCCTGCCCCCGAGGGTTTATCTCATCTGGGAACACTGCAGAGAGGATACAGGGATGAGGTTCTCCTCCTTGGCACTGTTGAACCCTGCCAAGGTACAATACCTACAGCAATTAAGCACTTAGGGAATTTTTATTATTTCTTCATGTCTTTTGAGAAAAATCCTGCAGAGTCCAAACTTTGTCAGTGTTACACAGTAAGACTGAGATTTTTTTTCCCATAATGTACTTAATTTTTAGTGTTGTATTTTTTTCATTAATCATAGGGAATGGGAAACCCAGTTCTGAAAAGTCTTTATTTCAGTGATCCTGTATTTTGTTGAGTTGGTGTTTGTTTGTTTGTTTGTTGGGGTTTTGTTTTTTTTTCTTATTTCTGAAGGAGGGGAAAGATTTGATTTCCAGGTTTGGCTCCCATTTTTTCACAATTTTCAGACATTTTTTCAATGACTTTTTTAAGAGAAAATTTAATCCTTGGAGCAGAGACTAGACCCAGACTCCTCATTCCCAACTGCTGCTCCAGGAGAGCATAACTTAGGCTAGAATGTGAAATTAGAGTTGGAGCAAGGGTAAGGAAACTAGGATCTCTCACACCAGGGGGAACAGTGGTGTGTTGTTCTAGATAGTGGATTTGGTTGTGAGTTACTGCTGCATTTTGGCAACCATCTCAGGATTGTTAGTCAGTATTTAGAGATGCTGGAGGGGCAGGATTTTTGAGACTCACTTCTGTCTAGTGCTTTCTGAGACTTTGATGGGTTACTGACCTGTCTGTTCAGATGGTTGCCAAAGACCACTTCTTGGTTCTGAATTTGCTGAGTATGTGACTTAGTTTCTTTGCTAGACGTGTGAATGCCACTTGTGGGGGAGCAGACCTAATTGTGGGGAGCTGCTATCTGTGGTTGCCCTCAAAAGTCATTTTGAGGAATAGGGTCTCACTAAGATTCTTCTCACAGCTTCCCCAGAGAAATCCAGTCTGGAGTCCTAGAGGTTATTTCTCCTCCTGCTTCTTATTATCCAGATCTTTCGAACCTGAAAAAAACATTGGGGGATTCTGAGGACAGAGTAAGGTAAGATGGCTGTGTAATACTCGAGATCATTTGCTAATAGTAAAAAATGGAAAATTCTGCACAAGTCAGCATTGTTTGAGCTGATAATGCTGGTTTGTTTGAGTTAATGGATCTCAATTGTACTTTTAAAAAAATTCTTACAACAAGGGGATCTTGAGGAAAGAAAGCTATACTGCACATCAGCTTCAGGTTGAGAGCCAGGGGTTCTCCTTTGGGTCTTGACTCTGGGCATTGACAGGTTTTAAAACAGATGGATAATGCCAAAAGGCAGTAGGCTATATGATCTGGTCATAAAGGAAAAAGAAAAAAGAAAACCTTTAATGTGACATAAGGGAGAGGCTCTGTGAACACACAAAGGAAACCCCATGTGGCTCCCTAACTAACTACTGAGAATTACTGTGGGTTTAATTAATGACCTAACTTTTGGTGATCATTGACACTTGATCTATTGTTAATGCATCCTAACTGGTGATTTCATTCACTCATGGCCCCAAATTCACTGATACAGAGATTATAACCTAAAAAAAAAAAAAAAGATTTATTGGAGGACAGTAATTTTCTTTCAATCAACAATAACTGGTTTTTTAGAAGCCACTGCAACAAAGCAGCAAGAGATGTGCAGTACTGAGTTTAGGTTGGAGGAAATCAGCAAGTGTATGTATGTTTGTGTCTTGGCTTTATAGATAAACCCTATGTGTTTCAGAGTATAAACAAGTTTACATAGGTAAATTTCAGATATGAATTAATCTGAATCAGTTACACTTTTATATTAATTAAGTACGGATAAATTACTCTGTAGTCTTTCAGCACTGAGTATCAAACATCAACTTCATCCTCTGGTACAATGAGAGACTGCCCAAAATGTCTGTTTATATTTAAACCTGAAAATTAAGTTTATCAAGCTGCTTTTGTGCTGCTCAGAAGTAAAAGCACTTACTTTTTTCATCTTTAAATAACCCATGTGTGTTTATCTCTACTGTTCATAATATAAGAAGTAGAATCTTTTAAGTCAATTGACATGAATAAACTTGTTAGACATTTTGTTTCAGGCCCATTGATAGAGATCAAAAGTTTTTACTTAGTTAATGTTAACTTTTATAGAAAAGTCAAATTATTTACAAATGTTTACACTTCAGAGGAATGTTTTTGCACTTAACTATGGGTTAAAATACTCAACCTTACAATTTCACATTAGAAATGCTTTTATTACAGAAATAACTCTTGCAACCCCTCAAAAAAGCTTATCAAAATTTGCTGCTTATGTCTAGGTGGAGAACTAAACAGAATTTGGATTACAGCTTTTTAATGCTATATGCCCAACCTAAGGGAACATTGTATTTACAGGTATGTCTGTGTAATCATTAACTAGCTGCAATACATCTGTACTGATTATTAGCTTTGGCAATTTTAATTTGTTTCAAAGGCTTCAATAAAACCAGAAGTCTTTTGTAATTTTCTATGTATTTTGCTTGTGCTTTTTACAAGCATTTGTGTATTTCTGTGTTTATATTTGTCTTGCAGCCAGATAGTGTTTAATTAAATCCATCTGTACCTTCCTCTCATTTGTGTGGTTGAATAGCAGGGTAACTGAAGCATGAAGCCCTTAAGAAAGTCAGAGTTTAATGTCTCTTAGTTCAACAAGGCAAAATTGCGGTGATAGGTCCAGGTTGTAGCCCAGATCCCAATGAACTGAAATCTTTGAGACAGGGAAACACCAATAGCATGATACTTGAGTCAAGGTTAAACTACAAGTTGGTACAGACCCTGATTTCTCCAGAAGATTTAGTGTTAGACTTTAAGCGTTTATGCATTCAGGCTTAGTTTTAGCTGTCATTGTAAGTTGTGCTAATTTGCATCCCATAAAGATCATGATTGCCAGCAGAGATTCCAAAATTTATCAGAGCTGTTCAATAATGGAACAGATCCATAAAATTTTCTCATAGCTCGTTAATCTCAACAGTTTTGTAAGAAAGCTCAGAAGAGCGTTTTGCTGGGTTTTTAGTTTTCTTGGGTCTTCTCCTGCTCCAGTCTCTGCATCACATAAGGACATCACAGGATTCCTGGAAGCGGAGGAGAAGACTGCAGGAGCAGGCATCTTGTACACTTCTTGTCAGGATTTAATACAAACACATGAGATGGGCTACTTAAGAGTCCATGCTCTGTTCTCAAATGTGACATGGGTGCTCAGAAGGCAGGTAGATGAAGAAAAATGTTGTCTTTTGAACAGTTAAGGTTTAATGGAAAATGAAGTATTTTCCTGTGACTTTTGTGTATTTTTAAGAATTTTACCCAAGTTTACTAAGTGTACTAGAGCATTATGTTATAGGAAAGCCAGCAAAATGCAATATTAAGATGCTGCCAGACACACAATATCCTTTCCTGTTACAAAGCATTCAAGTTTGCATGGCAATGACTTACTGATGTATTTGTCTTTTTAAAGAAATTTGAGAATATGTGTTTTCTTATCTGTGATTTATATAAGGACTGAATTGTGTTTTTCAGAGCAAAGCCTGGATTGTGATGGTCTGGTGGGAGTTATGCCTGCATTCTGAATTTTCTTAAAAAGAAACTATACTTTCCTCATACTGTTCCTACTATATCCACTTCTTCATTTGTATGTCCAGCCTGCAGCTGCTTCTGTAGCATAGATGCTGGTCTGCCCAAAAATTACTTTGTAGAATACAGCTGAAAAGAATGAACACTTGCTGCCCTAAAATATTTACAATCTCCCTCTATTTGGAAGTTTTGCATTAAAGGAAAGTAAATAACTTAAAAATAGTTTTCCTTAGCCTGCTACGAAGATTTACTTAAATAATCTTAAGCAAACCTTGAACCACCTTAGATTCTATTTACTGTTTTGTCAGAAAAACTATTGAGTGAATGATACAAACTCCCAAACTTTGAAAGGAGATGAGCATACAGAATTAGTCTTGATGTCTACAGAACAGTTGTTGTCATGAGTCAGGCAACATCTTTGCTGAATAAACACTCATTCTAGGGTACAGTTGAACCAGGATTTAAGCAAGTAGCTTTGTGAAGAGCATTGAAGCTGACAGGGTTATACTATGGATGAACCTTACCTGCTGATCAAACATAGTATTTGCAAAAAGAGATAAATCTCATCTCTTTTACTTGTGGCATCTATTTTTTTTTAACCTGAAAATTAACTCGGTGAGTTCATTAGGAATCTTTGTATGGATTACTTTTTTCCCTCCTCACTGGACTCTAGGCCAAGCCTGTTACTTGGCAGAACTCCTAAAAGGAGCTTTACAGTCTCCATGTATTTGTTATCAGTGTTTCAAACTATAAAAATATCTTAATGTAATTTAGAAAGAAAGTCACTTTCCCATCTGTCCCCTACACTACTGTTGTATGCTTCCACTTTTTTTTACTACTTCAGTTTTTCTTTGCTTAGACAGCATAAGGAAAACAAATGGAAACCCATTTATTCTCTATTAGATTGGAAGTTTTCATGGCCTTCCTATAGTTCATGTGTCTCTTTTCATCCAAAAGTACTGATGAGTGAAGGGAAATGAGCTGCAATCATGTGTTCTGCTGCCTTCTCATGGCAGTGGGGCACATGGACCAGACAGTTCATAGCCTAAACCTCCTGATCCAGCTGAGTGCAGCCACTGCATAACCTCCTTTGGCAGATAAGAGTGTATGAAAAACAAGTGGCTGTAAGCTGAAGGCACAAAAATTGACATAAAAATTTGGGTACAAAGTATTAAACATTCAGCATAATTACATGTGTAACATACTGAAAAAGAACTGATACTGAAATATCTAAGCAATGGCAGATGTTCACCAGGAAGATGTGCTTTAGTTGCTCAGTTCAGGGTTAAATAAATAACTTTTAGTTGCCTGTGCAATGTAAGATGCCAAAGTGCATTCTCTAATATTCACTGTCAGCTTCAGGGAGGACCATTTCAGACTTATCACTATGCCAAACTGCTTTCAGTTCATAACCACCCTCCTTGCATCACAGCCTCAGTAGTTTTAATCTTTACTGCTTTTGTACACTTTCTTATGGTGTTTCTTGATATGGTGGTCTCTCTAAGTTTTTGAGATACTTTCTGTTTTTTCACCCTCTCTAAGGATTCTCTAAAACCTTCTTTGATTGTGTGCTTTTCTCCCTTTACATATTGCTCCTGGCTAATCCTCAAAGCTTATTTGATTTTATGCACAATTTCTTGTAAGTTGATATTTTGGGGGTTTTTGTTGTTGTTGTTGTTGTTCTCTAGTGCATAGCTGTCAACTCAGTCCCCACATCTTGGAATCTGTTAAGAGGCATTCATCTTGAGCAGTTTGTCTCAGTCTATTTTTAGGTATCTTACCATCAGCAAAAGCTGACAGGGTCAAATCTTGTCTTTCTAACTTCATTCTACTTCCCCTTGGCATCACTGATGACAACACATTTCTCCCCAGCCAGCCCTACACTCGCAGTGATGGCTAAATTCAACCAGAAACTGTGGGCCTGCTCTCTCGAGCTCTTGATGACTCTGCTGAGTCAGCTGAAGACACAAAACCAGCAGGAAACTGTGCCTTTTAAAAAAAATTCCTAAGCATTCAGTTTCTAGCTCTTCAGCTTTCTGAGGCAGATTCTAGTGCCACCAGGCATGCATCAGGGGCAGTGAAGTACAGCAATTAGATCGAAGTACTGTATGATTACCCTACACCCCAACAATATTTTCCTGAAGACTCAGCCTCCTTTTCCTGTGTTTTTCACACCCATACCAAATTCAAACTGTGAATTACTTGCTCCTTAATTATTTCTGGAGTACATTTATTTCCTTTGTGTCATTGTCTCCAACCTCCTTGTTTGGATTCATTATCCTCAGCTTTAATATCAAGAACAGCTTCTGGTTTTTTTCAGATGCCCTGTTCTTTGAAAGTGAGGCAAAAACGCAGCCAAGGCCTTTCCCATTTCCTTGATGGATGTCAGTCTCCTTTTCCAAGTACCCTTTAGCTGGGCCCACTGCTGTATCCTGTGTCAGCCTTTACAATACCCCAAAAGCTCTGTGTATTCCTGTCTTTTAGTGTGATTCATGCAGCACATCCCTTCTTTTATCACCCATTTTCTCTGGAACAACTTGCTTTCTCGTGGCATCTCAGTAGTGATCCACAGTTCTTCTCAGTCACCTTTTATGAATGGCAGAGTCTGCCGAGGCTCCCAGAGCTCTTAACCATCTGCTTTAGACTCCCCTCTTTTCAAAGGGTTTGCTCCTGTTGCTTATCAATGCTTATGTAACTTAAGTACAAACTGTTTATTGTCATGGT
Organism: Sakesphorus luctuosus; assembly: GCA_013396695.1. NCBI lineage: Eukaryota > Metazoa > Chordata > Aves > Passeriformes > Thamnophilidae > Sakesphorus > Sakesphorus luctuosus. The sequence goes on from VWZD01005296.1 coordinate 254,496, forward strand.
CCTTAACTTCATCTTTTGGTTTAATATTTTAAGTGAAATGTCTTTAAGTTAGGGAGTCCTGTTTTCTCAACAGAGGGAGAAGCACCCATGGTGTTATGGTTACTCCTGTACATAAACACTTCATGAATGATACTAAAACAGAGATATATGTAGAAGTTAAATCGCAATACACTGTAGTCTAGGAAAATTTCAGTACATGAAGTAGAGCAGTCAATACGTTCATGTGGCAACATCACTACCCCCTCTGCAAGCAATAAAATCACCACTTGCCTTCTCTTTTTCTCTTTTGTTTGGTTTTTTTTTTCTCAGCTGGAAGATGATATTATAGCCAAACCTGATTATATTGAAAGTATAAAAAGCTTTGTTGCTCAACAGTCCCAAGACTGGATGGTTCTCGAGTTCTCACAGCTTGGATTTATTGGTAAGTATTAAGAGCTCAGCAGGGTCAACTGGATTTGGAGCTGTGTAGGTCAGACAGGTCTCACTTAGAATTACATGTATCAAAACTTCCTTGGTTCTTCAAGGAAGGTCCCACTGAAAGTCTTTTCCTTTTTGTGTTCTTCAAAACTGTCTTTTTACTACAGAGTCTGCTGAGTGTAGGATCTAGAGCTGGGTTCCTGTAAGAAGGAAATTGTTCCATGTCAGGGCACTGTGTGCCCATTCTAATGTGTGATCTTCAAGAACCAAGCAATGGTTTTCATATCTATGACTTAATTTAAAGATATTCAGTATAATATTGCCATTGAAATTGCCTGTCTAGTATTTTTAGGAATTATTCAGACTCTGTTTCATCTGACACACTGCTACAGGTGACTGACAGGTTTGTGTTTGGACATAGGATATACACACATTATTAGTCAACTGGTTGAGTGTGTAAGAATATCTCCAGGTATGGGATGGACATCTTTGCAAAATCCCAAAGAGCTGGAGGATCAGCAGCTCTCCAAAACTGGAGTCTATGTGAAATTGTCACTAAATATCAGAATTACATTCATGTGTTTAAGGCTGGTGATACTTAAATATTTATTTAAATAAATCATATTTAAACATAAATCTGGTGATTTTTGCATAGCAATAAAAATATCTGAAAATGGAACTTTTTGTCTTGTTTCCAGGAAAATTGTTTAAATCAGAAGACTTGCCACTTATAGTGGAATTTTTTCTCATGTTCCATAAAGATAAGCCCATAGACTGGCTTATAGACCACCTGCTCTGGGTTAAAGTGTGCAATCCAGAAAAGGACACAGTAAGTATATCTATGAATTCATGAACATAAGTAATAAAGAGTCTCAGTGACAAAGTAATTTATTTTCAAAAAGCAGAATATAACAAACCCGACCTACTTTGGAATTTGTGGGGAAAGATGTGCTGTGGATCTGCACAGAGTGGCACAGTGTTTGAGCCAACTGGGCCACACAGAGAGGCCTGACTATCAGGAGTTCACATTTCCACTCCAGAAATGTTGTGCTGCCTCTATCAGCTCAGAACACAGACAGCACAAGTTCCCATCTGCCTGCAACTGGTCACGTAGGCAACCTGCAGCACGAAAGAAAAATATTAATATGTAAACCTATGAGGACTATCACTTCTCATGAGCTTCTGTTGACCTTCTGATATGAAAGTCAGTAAAACAGATAATGTTACTATCACAGTTGTAACATTAATTAATAACATTAACAAATAATGTTACCATCACAGTAATGTTACCATCACAGAACTCCTTTCTTTCAGGAAGCAGAACTGAAGTGTTGTTCTTTAAATCTTTTACTACCTGGGGAAAAAAATTGACTGTTTTCCTGAGAGAAAAAAAAAAAAAAAAGGCAGGAAAACATGTAGATTGAATGAACTAAATTACGTCTTTTACTGAAAATGAAAGAAACAGTTGTGTTAACTTGCAAAAGGTGTTATTTCTGGCACTACCGGTGAGCCTGATGACAAGTATTTCTTTATGTCATTTTGCATTCTTCGTCTTTGGTGCTGGTCACTATTCATCGTCTTCTTCTATAGCAGACTGTGCCAAGGAGGACTGACCAGAGTTTCTGCTCCTTCTTGGTTTTTAAGGTTCAGGAGTTCTAATTAATGTAGCCAGTCCCTACTCCAGGCATTCACATGTGGTGTTACTTTTGTGTTGATAAAGAAACAAGAAGAGACAGATGGAGTTGTGCCGAGCAGGAGGTTAAGGGGAGTGGAACAAACAAGCATCAAGTTGTACTGTGTAGCACAAGTGACTCCTGGGGATAGCAGAAGGTCCCTGGTTTTACATGTAGTAATGCCCCTGAGGAGTCTCCATACCCACTTCATACAGCCAGAAGTTAGCATTCAAATCCTACTCCATAGGTTAGGCTAGCTCATAGGAGTTAAGAGTGAGCCTTGAGTAACTCTGATTTAAGTTCTCGCCTGCCTGTGGTAACAAATTAAAACCCAGATACTATTATGTTAACATCACCCATTCCAGATCTGTTTAACATGTGCCAACTTCCATCTGATAGATGAAATATTTTACTTTTATTTTTTAAATGACTGTTCAGCTTCTAAGTCCTGATTCATACCTAAAATGAAGCTGTGTTTCTGAAAGGCAGGCAGGCAGCTCATGGGAGCCTGCTCTGGCCAAGCCAAAGCAGAGTGGTATCAGCAAGTTTCTACTGAGTTTCATTTCTGCAGTTGCAATTTTAATTGCTGTGGGCAGTGAAAATTTTCTGAGACAAGTCAGTCTCACATGGCCCTTGGGTGGGAATGACCAGTGGCATGACCTACTGGGACTATTCATGAGAATGCAGAAAATGGAGGCTATGAAATCCTGCTCTGTGGGTTAGGCCAGCTCATAGGATTTAGAGAGAGCTTCGAGTAACTCTAATTTTCTTGCCTGCCTGTGATAACAGATTAAAAACCAGATGTTAACATCGCCCATTGAAGATGTAACATATGCCAGCTTCCATCTGATAGATGGAATCTGTTGGATGCAGCTGCTGTTCCACCTCTGACAGGTTGGAGCAGTGGACTTTCCTACAGGCACCAGAGAAGGCAAGCTGAAAGAAATCCTCACACTTCTCCTTTCCAAGAAACTGAGTGTCACTAAGTGATCACACAATGTAGACTGAAGAGGCTGCAGGGCACCTGTTTGGGGCTTTTATGTGCTATTCTGTGGTGATGGCTGTTTGGCACATGTTTGCATAGAATCATAGAATGGGTTGGATTTGAAGGAACCTTAAAGACCATCTAGTTCCAACCCCCCTGCTGTGGACTGGAACACCTTTCATTAGACCAAGTTGCTCAGAGTTCCGACCAGCCTGGCCTTGAACATCTCCAGGGATGGAGCATCCACAACTTCTCTGGACATCCTGTTCTAGTGCCTCATCACCCCCACAGCAAAGAACTTCCTCCTAATATCTAATCTGAATCTACTCTCTTTCAGTTGGAATCCATTCCCCCTTCTCTTGTCACTGCATGTTCTTGTAAAAAGTCCCTCTCTCTCGTCAGCTCCCTTCCGGTACTGGAAAGCTGCAACTAGGTCACCTCAAAGCCCTCTCTTTTCCATGCTGAACAAACCCAGTTCTCTCAGCCTTTCCTTGCAGGAATGGTGCTCCATCCCTCTAATCATCATGGTGTCCCTCCTTTGGACTCTCTCCAACAGGTTCAGTCCTTCCTGTGCTGAGGGCGCCCAAGCTGGATGCAGCACTGCAGGGGGGTCTCATCAGAGTGGAGCAGAGGGGCAGAATCACCTCCCTCGACCTGCTGGCCACATTTCTTTTGCTGCAGCCCAGGATACACTTGGCTTTCTGGGCTGCAAGTGCATTGTTAGCTCATGTCCAGCCTCTCATTCACCAGCATCCCCAAGTCCTTGGCAGGGCTGCTCTTGATCTGTACATCCCCCAGTCTGTATCAATATTGGGGTTGCCCTAACCCAGATACAGCACCTTGTCCTTCGTCTTACTAAACCCCAGGGAATTCCTAGTTGCCCACTTGTCCAGGTTTTCAGCCTGGACTGACTATTAACATATCAAGGTTCAGCTACATCTGCTCACCAAATTGGAAAAGACAGGTTGTGATGATCAGAGCCATCAGATCTCTCCATGGTTCAGAAATTTCATGATGTTTACTTCCTATGAATCATCATCCACCCTGGGGTCACCAGTGCCAACAAAGCCATGGCCCTGTTAGAGCAGGTGCAGAGGAGGCCATAAAAATGATCAGAATGCTGGAGCACCTCTCTTATGAAGACAGGCTGAGAGACTGAGGGTTGCTCCACCTGGAGAAGAGAAGGCTCTGGGGGAGACCCTATAGAACCTTCCAGTACCTAAAGGGGGCTTCTAAGAAAGAGGGAGAAAGTCTTTTTACCAGGGCCTATTGTGACAGCACAAGGGGCAATGGTCTTAAACTGAAGAGAGTGTGTTTAGATTGGATAGAAGGATAACATTTTTTATTGTGAAGGTGGTGAATCACTGGCACAGGCTGCTCAGAGAAGCAGTGGATGCCAGATCCAGTGTTCCTGGCCAGGCTGGATGGGGCTCTGAGCAACCTGGTCTAGAGGAAGGTGTCCCTGCCTATGGCAGGGTGGTCAGAACTAGACAATTTTTAATAGTCCCTTTGAACCCAAACCATTCTATGGTTCTGTGATCATATACAGTGGTGTGTGTCATCATGTGCAGTGGGGACTAGCAGGCTGCAAGGGTGGAAGCCGTGACTCAGCCAGGAGCCTTATCTCAGCTTCTGCAGAAATGACCACACCTGTGGAAATGATCAGCCCTGTGCTACTGATCAGTCTCAGCTGTTGCTCTTTTGATTGTGCTGCCTTAGCATAAAAGGAGACATGCTGAAAACTGCATTATTACAAGAGATGAACTGAAACCCCTGTCAGTAGAAAGATCACTTTTTTTTTTCTTATAATTATTTTTTCTTTAGCAAAAGCATAGCATGCTTTTCAAAGAAACAGCTGCCAGTAAAGCAGTTTGTGTGTGTTGTGTTTTTACATTATTTTGCTGAACATCTGTTGTGGACTAACATAAAAATACTTAGTCTCACTTTCCAGGTGGTTTTGAACTTTCAGTTAGTACTTCTGTGGAAATCATAAATCCCCCATGAGTTTTGATGTTTAAGCCAGCTGAGTGAAGACTTTATCACTTCTAGTTTTAGAAGGCATTGATATAGTTTATGTAAGGTTTTTCCCTTATAGAACTGAAAGCACTCTAAAATTTCAAGATATGAGACCTAGAATACAGAGAAGTTACATGGTCTTCCAAGCTCATATAATTCTGTGGCAGAACTGAGAGTAGAACCCAAGGAGTCTCATTCTGGCTCTTTGCTCCGTTCCATGCTATTATGCTCCATGGTCTCATTAATTATTGTGGCATGTTTGCTTCATTGTATCAAATTATGACACTCTGTAGATACTGAGAGAAAAATTACATTTAAAGAAGTAGTTTTCTACCATTTAAAAATCAAGAAACTAAGACATTAGTAGCAATTACAGTTATTTAATTTGTTCGTGTATGTCATGTCACAAGTGTGGTTGAAATACAGTATTTAAGGGCTTTATCTAATTATATGTTAAAACATCCATAACTTCCAGTACATTATAAGCCTCTCAAACATAGCAGAAAGAGCCAAAATGATAAAGATTGAAGTGTAGCCAGAATATATCTCAAGAAAATCAGTTTTGGTCAAAATAATTTTAATTAGAATGATATGGCAAGGCTAAGAGTTAAAATAAAATGTGCCAGAAACAGTTTAAAAAAATCAATCACTTTCAGTCTTGAGGTCTGTTTTTGACACTCTGAGATGTGATTTGTGGTGTACAGTGCAGAAATCTCTGAAATACTGGTGGTTGAGCCTTCAAATCTACATAAACCACAATTGGAATTATGAGTTTTATTCTAGAAACAGCATATCTGATACAAGTGAACTGTTAATATAAGGGTTATTCATTTAAATATGGATAAAAAGCCTGGACCCATACCCTCAACTGCATAGTGAAATTGCCTTATGGAACTTAGTTTGTCTCTCCTTGGTTTAAATAATGCTTCACTCCTCTTTACTTTCTTTCCAGACACACTGTGAACAGGAAAAGGCAAAGTTACGTATCCGTGCTAAACCATCTCTCTTTCAGCATATGGGAACTCATTCATCATTGGCTGGGAAGATACAGAATTTGAAAGTAAGAGTAAGAAATTAATGCCACATTTCTAAACTATATGCTTGTGTTCTGACTTGTTTCTCAAATCAGTTTCAAGGATCCCATCTTTGGCATTGGATGGCATTTCCATATCCAAGTATGTTGGTTTACAGACTTGATGGAGAATATTGATCTGGCATCTAAGCTGCTGCTGGGGCACACTGTTTTTCCACAAACAGTTTTGCATCTCTAATCTGAACAGTTACACCACTCACAGCAGCATTCCATGGCATGTAGGAACCCTCTTCCCAACACAAGGTTTCATGGAGCTGCATCCAGCTGGCAGCCAGTCACTAGTGGTGTTCTCCAGGGGTCTGTGTTGGGTCCAGTCCTGTTCAACATCTTTATTGATGATTTAGATGAGGGGATTGAGTCCATCATCAGCAAATTTGCTGATGACACCAAGTTGGGAGGGAGTGTCAACCTGCTGGAAGGCAGGAGGGCTCTGCAGAGGGATCTGGATAGACTTGAGAGATGGGCTGATTCCAATGGGATGAAGTTGAATAAGGCCAAGTGCCGGGTCCTGCACTTTGGCCACAACAACCCCATGCAGCGCTACAGGCTGGGCACAGAGTGGCTGGAGAGCAGCCAGGCAGAAAGGGACCTGGGGGTACTAATTGACAGGAAGCTCAACATGAGCCAACAGTGTTCCCAGGTGGCCAAGAAGGCCAATGGGATCCTGTCCTGTATCAAAAATAGCGTGGCCAGCAGGACCAGGGCAGTGATCCTTCCCNGCTCAAGCTCTGCCAGGGGAAATTGAAGTTGGAGATCAGAAAAAAATTCTTCACAGAGAGAGTCATCAGGCATTGGAATGGGCTGCCCAGAGAGGTGGTGGATTCACCATCCCTGGAGATTTTTAAACGCAGATTGGCCATGGCACTGAGTGCCATGATCTAGTTAATGGACTGGAGTTGGACCAAGGGTTGGACTTGATGATCTCGGAGGTCTTTTCCAACCCAATCGATTCTATGATTCTATGATTCTATGTGCTCTGCTCCATACAAACAGAAACAGCTGTGATGGTTTGTTTTGGCTGAGAAATTCACACTCCCAATGTAAGGGACTATTAAGAAGGTGTTCTGGTAGGACAAGGGTGTGCCTAATGTGATGGCCATAGATTTTTAGGGCGAGTTTGGAGGGCAAACCACATATCTGATAAGGACAAGAGCAATGATGCACCAGACTTCAGGGGATCTCCTGATGGTGCCATTTAGACTAGTCACAAGGTCACTGGAATTTCTGTATTGGATTAGACTACAGATTCATGTCACCTTTAGCAGAGACCGGTATCACATGTTCTGGCAGTAGACAACTATGAAATAGGCTGCTGTGAAGAAGTTTATTTTTAAATTTTGGCAACTAAGAAATAATCAGTACAGCTCTCTCTACAAACTGTAACCTTGAGTCCCAGTGATTACACTGAAATTAGTATATCTATTAAAAATGTATTGTATATTTTTTTGACACTGAGGTAATTATTTTCTGGAATAGCTTCCTGAAGTAATTCCACATATGAGTGCACTTTCATTGTATGAGTGAAATGACTTTTCCTTATCTCCAACAGGATAAAGATTTTGGTAAAAAAATGCTGCATAAAGCACATAATAATCCACCTGCAAAAGTGGATACAAGCCTAAAAAAATACCAGCAATATACCTTGGAAAAAGTTTATAAAGGAGAAGACTGTTTTTGGGCTTCAGCTCCAGTGGCAGGTGACTACATCAGGTTCACCTTTTTAAATCCACTAAAAGTTGAAAAGTAAGTATTACATGATATGGAATATGGAAACCTACATATATCCAGTTTGGAAATGATTCAGTCTGTTCAAAATCATCAGTGCTCTGCTGTTTGCATAAAAAGTCCATAATTTTCTACTTATCTGCTCCTCTTCTTGAACTCCCCTCCTGAAATGCATTTCTTCTTTGGTAATTAGAAAGCTTTTTAATTTTTTTTCTTTTTATTTCTTCAAGTGAATATTTTACACTCTCTTATGATAATTCACAAAGAATTTTGTTTTTAACTAATGAATTTCATCAACAGAGCTAGTGAAAGCTTTATTTCTGTAGTTGCCAACAGAAAGGCTGTTTGCATGGTGTCACTAGTGGAGTTTCCCAGGGGTCCGTGTTGGGTCCAGTCCTGTTTAACATCTTTATTGATGATTTAGATGATGAGATTGAGTCCATCATCAGCAAATTTGCTGATGACACCAAGTTGGGAGGGAGTGTCAACCTGCTGGAAGGCAGGAGGGCTCTGCAGAGGGGTCTGGATAGACTTGAGAGATGGGCTGATTGCAATGGGATGAAGTTGAATAAGGCCAAGTGCCGGGTCCTGCACTTTGGCCACAACAACCCCCTGCAGCGCTCCAGGCTGGGCACAGAGTGGCTGGAGAGCAGCCAGGCAGAAAGGGACCTGGGGGTACTAATTGACAGGAAGCTCAACATGAGCCAACAGTGTGCCCAGGTGGCCAAGAAGGCCAATGGGATCCTGGCCTGGATCAAAAATAGCGTGGCCAGCAGGCCCAGGGCAGTGATCCTTCCCCTGTACTCTGCGTTGGTGAGGCCACACCTTGAGTGTTGTGTTCAGTTCTGGGCCCCTCAGTTCAGGAAAGATACTGAGGGGCTGGAGCAGGTCTAGAGAAGAGTGACAAGGGTGGTGAAGGGACTGGAGCACAAGTCCTATGGGGAGAGGCTGAGGGAGCTGGGGGTGTTTAGCCTGGAGAAGAGGAGGCTCAGAGGTGACCTCAGCACTGTCTAGAACTACCTGAAGGGAAGTTCTAGCCAGGCAGGGCTTGGTCTCTTCTCCCAGGCACTCAGCAATAGGACAAGGGGGCACGGGCTCAAGCTCTGCCAGGGCAAATTGAAGTTGGAGATCAGAAAAAACTTCTTTCCAGAGAGAGTGCTCAGGCATTGGAATGGGCTGCCCAGAGAGGTGGTGGATTCCCCATCCCTGGAGGTTTTTAAGGTGAGATTGGCCATGGCACTGAGTGCCATGATCTGGTAAATGGAGTGGAGTTGGACCAAGGGTTGGACTTGATGATCTCGGCGGTCTTTTCCAACCCAACTGATTCTATGATTTTAAGTCTGTATCTCCACCTAGTGAGCTGCACTAAATGACAGTTGTTACAATAAACACTGGTGTTGTGTGATCAATGGTTAGTTAACTGATTTATGCTTTAAGAAACTTGGGTAGCCCGTATTTTTGCATTTTTCTGTTACTGGGAACCTGTGCAGGAGGAAGATAACTTACATATGGTATTGTCTAATGGCTGGTGCTAACCTGTGAAAATTTATTATTAATCCTATAATATTTGGTGGCCTTAGGCTTTGAATGTTTGGTACCAGAAGAGAGAGGTTGATGTTTTAAATTTTGTTAGTTTTTTCTGGATCTAAAACCCTAAGAATTCTAATGCCAGAAATTTAACAGGGATTTTTATTTTTAAATCTTATGTAGATGTTTTTGCTTTGATTTTTGTTTTGTCAGTGCTCTTGCTCGTTGCCTTGAAAGGAAATTATTTAGAAGCATCTGGATTGTTCAGTAGTGATAAAAATGGGGATTCTCCTGGCATGTAGTGTAGGATTTAGTAGAAACAGGGGCTTTTGCTGCCATTTGCCTTCCAGAAGCCCATCTCACCTTGGTCTTACAATAATAGGAATAGATCAGAGGGCAGATCTGCCGTAGCCACTTAAAGCTGGGAAGTTAATACATTTGAAACTTGAGCACTGAAAAGGGGGAACACTTGCTTTCATGATTCCAGAGAAAGATGGCTTAAATGTTTGTTCTGTTTAAAATAAAAGGCCACTATTATGGTTTGGTCACAAATCATAAAGTTTCAATGCCCATTTCTGTTCTCTATAGCCCACACCTGTTTATAGAAAAGGTATCTGAAACTTTCCTTCAAAACTGGAAAGAATTACTTCCCTAGAACTTTTCTTCTAGAGTATAAAATACCTGGAAATAATATACCTTTATCATCAGGTACTTCTTTAGAAGTGGAAACATGGAGCACCCTGGTGATAAACTGTTTAACACTACTGTGGAAGTGTTGCCCGCTGATGTAAGTCTCATTTCCAACTGTATTTCATTTTAAGAATGATGTTCAGCATCAAATGTCACACCCTAGAAAATATTTGCGAACATTTTATTTTTGTGGTTTTTTTGTTTGTTGGTTTGTGTTTTTTTTAATAGGAAATGCAAGGAAAACAACTGGTAGATAATGGAAATAAATTTAACTACCCAGCAACCAAAGATGGATATTTATCAATAGGTAAATTTTTTATTGTCACTTCAAAAACAGAAATTCTGTTCTTAAATATAAAATGTTTCTGCTTATGAGAATTTCATTAACTCTTTAATAAACTCAACATACTAAGGTGAATTAGTAAGGAAAAGAAACTCTTTGCACTGCTATATAATACAGTGTATGATGTTTGACTAATGACTACCCTGTTTTGGTTTAAATAATAAGAACCCTACCAGCAGCAGCAAAAGCTAAGACATCTAATTAGAAGAAAAAACTAATTACAGTGCCTGGAAAGTCTTAATAGGATGGATTGGGTTTGTGTGGCAAGGTTTTGGTAGTGGGGGGCCTCCAGTGGTGGCTTCTATGAGAAACTTTCCCTGTGTCCAATAGAGCCAGTTCCAGCCAGCTCCAGGATGGACCCACTGCTGGCCAGGGCCAAGCCCAATGGGGGTCACACCTCTGGGTTAACATATTTAAGAAGGGGGAAACCCCTGTGTGACAGCAAAGGATGCTGAGGAGGGGAGTGGGAATATGTGAGGGAAGCAGCTCTGAACACACCAAGGTCAGTGGAGAAGGAGGGGGAGGATACCATGCCAAGTCCTCTGAAGAGGAAGGAGGGGCAGAGACATTTATTTAAATTGATTTTTTAAACTGATTATTTAAAATTATTATTAAAAATAATATGCCACAGGTATATGGTTACTACTAGCATGTTTAAATTCATTTATCATTCGTAGCTATAGGTTTTCTTGTATTCCTCTCCAGCTTCTAGTTGCTGTAACTGAAGGAATGAATCCTCCTTCTTGCTTATAGCTTTACTTTTCAGTTGTCATTGTTTGACCTTTTCCAAAACATTTTTGTCCCAAATGTTTCATTTAATAATATCTAGATTTAATTCATAGTTTGTAATTTAGAACTTGTTCATAAGTTTGCGTGGAAGTGTATTTCATTCTAATATATGCCTGTATGGATCTTGTTTTATTTTTTTATTTAGGGGCTTTTGAAAATGGAATTGCAGAAGGCAATATCAGTCAGTCAATAGGAAGAATACAGGCTATTCGTTTATCCATCAATTCTAATTCCTCTGTCTGGGCAATACTTAGTGAGGTATGCATGTTAATAAAAGCATTTTTATTAATCATTATTAAATGAGTTTTGGTTCTTCCAATCATATAGCATTGATAAGCATGAATTTTATTTAATTTTGAATGTACTGTTGTGTGGAAAAACTCACAGAAATGGAGAGTTATATTAATTATTCAGGGGAGAAGTTAAATTTAGGTCAAAGACAGTGCTGGAATTGCTCAAATGGGATTATTCTCCAGTTTTGCAGTGTTGTAAGTGTAGTCACTAGGATTTAGGTCTTGATTAAAAAAGTTTTTTTCAGTCACCATCTTGTGTATTGATTATATTATGTCAACATTTTCAGATGAACATGTGATTTTTAATAATTAAAGTTTTCCCAAGTGTTTGAATATCAGTGAGCCTCTAAGTAGAAAATACTCAGCAGAGGTCACTGAAGAGAATGCTGCAGCCTTAAACTGTAGCCATAGCTGCAAGAAGGGAAAAGCTAAAGTCTTAGGCAATGTTTCTGTAGATTTTAGGAAATAATAAGATTTTTTTTTCAGGTACTTATCAAGACATCTGAAAACTGAAAACAAACCATTTTGGATGTGTCGCTTGTTATGGATTGCTTGAAAACAAGGCTGACAGCAGCAAAATAAGAATGGGTAAAAAGACCAATTCCTAACCCGTGTAACTCTTAATACTGTGTATTATAAAAGAGTTGAGATAACTCTTAGAACTTTACAGAAAAAGGTATAAAGACCCCAATTATGTTTGTAATTTCTATAAAAAGTTCTTGAATAAGGTGTCATATATAAAAATCTCACCTTATCTTGGCAACATTCAACAATGTTTAGTACAAACAATTGATAAGGCATTACAGGCTGTCTCAGGGACTAAAGCATAAATGTATAAAAAATTTCATCAGAGGTAAAAATACGGATGTTGTTGAAAATATTTAGAGCACAGTGTTCAACTCCACTAAAAACACTGGTCAAATTTTTAGGGAAACTATAACTGAAGGAAAGTTGTCAATATTCATTGCAAGTATTTAAAGAAGTCCATAGGATCTGCTTAATATTATGAAACCTTAATATAAGTGTGTTCAGCCTTAATGTAGCAAACTTATGTTTAATATTTTTTTAAATGAGAAGTGCCTACAAGTTACCATTTGAATAACTTGAAATTTAAAGAGGCATTGTTTGGAAGATTGTAAAACTTTCAGCGAATTGTGTATTGAATTAACTACAGGAAATAGTGAGAGTATCATGTGTAACTATATTTTTGTAGAAAGAAAATCTATTTAAATAAAATTTTGGATCCTACAATTTGATAACCAGTGTGTACTCATATCTGAATCCTGGTCACAAGTCAAAATTCAATGGAACTCTGAAAATAAAAAGTAAACCACAGTAATCTCATTTGATATATTTCTGGGAAATGACAGTCCACCCTGGGCTACCTGTTAAGGTGTAGAATTCCAGTATCACATCCTTAGCACTGGAAGCAAGACAGCACCCTCAGCATTTCCCTGCACAGGCATTGCATCCCACCAACAGGAAATTCACTGCAATGTACAGCTGGGTGCAGGGTGGTCCTGTGGTGTAAAGGAGAGCACTCTGGACTCTGAATCCCAGGGTCCTGAGTTGGAGTCTCAGTGGGGACCATCCCCTGGCAGTTCAATGCCTCCCTGCCATCCCATCCCGTCACATCTCGGATGCTCAGCAGGGTCAGCCCCGGTTAGTACCGGGTGCTGTGACAGTCCTGAGGACTTCACTGTCTGTCACTGTCCAAGCTCGCTTGGCCGTGGCAAAGGGACCTTAGGACTTAAATGGTGGAGCCAGTTCTGTGCATGGAAGGGCACTGTCTGAGTTTTGAGGGGAAGAACCAAAATGTTTACCCACAAACAGGGGAGGGGGATTCCTCCACAATAATTGCGTCACCCTTTATCAAATTTAAGAAAGGGAACTTTAATCAGAAAATGGATATGAAAAGGATAACTGTTTTTAACTGATATATATATATGTATGTGTAGGTATTGATATAACCATAAACAGACCAGAACAAACTGCTTCCCCAACACAAGGAAAAAACCCGAAACACAACAACCCCCAAACCAGCAGGTTTCCTCCTGGAGAAGAAAAGTTATACTTATGGGCAATGTCAGTGTCACAGCCCGACTGGCTGCAGGGTGAGCTCCCAGTCCCTCTCCAGCGAGACAGACGAGTGGTGAGCTCTCAGATGAATTCTGTCTCTCCCCCTGTATCTCTTGTCCCAAATGAAGAAGGAAAGCTGGAAAACAGAGAACAGCAGCGTGTCCCAGAAAGCAGCCGCGACCTTTCTCTCCCGGGGCGCTGTTGCAGCCAGGGCGGGCCGGTCACGACACTGCAGGTGGCGGTGGGACTGGAATGGAGACTGGGACCCCAATGCCAAAACCAGGAGCAACAGCAGTGGCAGGGAAAAACTGGCTTACTCCACAGAAGCAGCAAGGAGGAGCAGCAGCTGCCTGTCTCCCACAGCAGCACACACACCGCCAGAGCCGTGTGTAGTCCCCAAGAACAAAAGAGACAGTCCAAGCCTGTTTCCCAACCCATCTTTCCCCAGTCTCCCCCACCCAAAACAATCAAGAAGGAATTGGTGGTAGTTAGCTACTTCTTTTGTTAACTAATGGCATGGGGAGTTACTGGCAGGGAGAGAATTTACATCAAAACTACAACAGGCACACCCATGTTGGGAGAGCCCTTCCCAAATCTGCGTTCGTGAAGTCTGGCCGTACAGCTGGGTGTCGATTTATATTGAATGGGTTACATTAATGTGGAATTGTATTCTGAATGCAAGAGTGCTTTTCATTTAGAATGAGTTGAAATTAGTTGTCTTACATTAAAAGAAGAGTGGCTTTTTAAAGACTACTTCTAATAATATCTTGATAATGATGCTGTGAGAGACCCCAACAAAGCAGGACTGTGAGCCAAGTTAATGTGGGATAAGACAAAAAGTGAAGGCCTTTAATATCAGGCCAAGTGCCCACAGGAATACCTGGTAACATGCATGTGCCAAACACTGGTTTCTGTGGTTTTTATAATATGATCTATCCAATTATTACTTTAGATATCTCTCAGTCCAGCCCCATCCTGCCCCTGGTCCCTTGTTCCATGCCCCAGGATTTGAGTCTGGGGTCAGTGAGACCCTCCTCTTCATCATTCTCTTCTTCCTCAGGCTCCTGGAGTTTTTCCAGTGTTCTGATTTCTGGGTCACTCTGCCCAGTGTTTACGTCTCATTCTGAAGGCCTTCTGATATCCTTCAGCTCTTTACCTTGGAAACAAGACCAAATAACTAAAAGAATTTGAGCTACTGATAAATGGCAGAGGTTAGGATACATAAACATTGAACTTAAGCTGTTAGAAATATAAGCACACCAAATCTACATTTTACTACAGTTACAAGTACTTCTAAAATTTATAAAAATCAAAAAATCAAAAACCCCTTTGGCATTAATAACATTACTTAAAGGTTTATTATTTATTTTACATTATTTATGTTGACTATTATTGAGAGGATTGTTTATATACTCTGATGCTACATAAATGTGTGTGTATACATATATACATATCTATGTGTGCATGAATTTCTTGGACTACATACTGCAGCCTTTGTTATGTTTAGAGTTTAATGCCAGTTAAGAATCAATGCAGTAATCCAAGCATGCTAAGAGATACACCAAGGGACACTTTTATCCATCAGCACTTGCAGTGAAAACATAAAATCTTATTTTGCCATTGCTTTAACTGCAACAGTCTCACAGTGTCTGCTTTGAGGGTGCCTTACACTTGCTCATTACAGGGCAGTGTGCGCTGGTTTAAAGGTAAACTGGCAGGAGAAATGAACCCAACACAAAAAAGATTATAAGTCAGAGTTACAATTTAATAACAATATTACAATAAATGCAATGGCACAAAGAGAAATTGGTTTTAACCCACAAAACCCAGACGTATAACCCAGCACCCTGGGGCACAAACACAATGGTGTTTGTTGGCCCCTGTGCTGAGCCCCACGTGGTTCCCCTGAGTCCAAAGTAAAAGGAAGTGAAAAAACTGTTGGTGCAGCTGATGGTTGCAGTCTGGTGAAGAGGGGTGGTCATGGTCTGGTGGAAAGTGGTGGTCTCCTCCTGTCAAGGTTCTGGTCCTCCTCTGGATCCAATGAGTGGTTCCCCAAGTCCCCAAACCCCCAAGATTGTATGCCCTCAGGTCCAGGTGGGACTGCCCAGTACCTCCCTCAGGGTGGGGAGTTACACAATGGGTGATCTCACTGTGTGACTCACAGGGTATTTGGAATCATTGATGGCCCATTAGCAGACATGACACCTCAGGCTGGGTGTGAGAAGGTGCTAACAACTTCCTGGAGGGGAGTTATCACAGCTCTTATCTCACAGGTGTCTTTCACACCCTGAGGAATCAGGTGTGCCCTGGGCAGCTGCTGCAAATGGTCCATTGTTAACAGTTCATTGGAAATGAATAGAGGGTGTAGAACACACAGCTTTGGTCACACCCACACAGTGATAAACTGGTCCCACCTGCTGAACTAGGACACAGTGTCACTGTAAGGAGAAAATTTTAGAGCGAGTATCAAATCAGTGAAAAGACAGAAAATATTAAGGAAATAGATTTTGCTACCAAAACCTCTTTTTTTCACAGCGAAACGAGATTTCACTCTACGTAATGAGGCATAATTTCAATAACCTCATCAGAATACCTGACATTCTATTAGGAAGTGACTGGACTTCTAAACATTATTTTTTAAATGCCTGTGCTGCCAGCTTCGTGCTTCGTTCATTGCTTCTGTTTTTACATGTGTTACAGGCCCACAGAATACATTCTCCTCACTCTGATGTAAATGAGGTTTTAGTTGACATCGTAAATACTGAATGCTTGCATGTGAACCTTTAAAGTGAAATTTTGCCTAGTCCTGATTCTTTGCTGTGCTTTGGGGACTGCAGAAGTTTCTTGCACTGTCAGCCACATTAAAGGCTGCCGAGACTCGGAAGCTTCAGCTGAGGGATCCAGGGAATAAGGATCTTCCTCCAGCCTTACAGCTGACAGGGTTTGAAGGCCAGGTGTTGTGCCTGCAACTTATAAAACCAAAGTGGGAAAAGTGAAAAAAAACAACTCTGAAAGCAGTTTCAGGTTCTATACCTGGGCTCCTTTGAATGGAAATTTTAATTCAATACTTCCATGTTATTCAAAACAGTCTCAAAACCACTGACCACCTCAGGCTCATTGTACCTGTACCTAATGAGGTTAAATGCCTGTGTGGAGAGAAAGCACGTTTTCCAAGCTTATTCAATATTAATAATGGTTTATTCAACCCATTTTGATTTTCACTGGAGCAGTTATTTCATTTCTCTGGATGGCGTGCCTCCATTCTTGCCTTAGATCTTTTGAGGGAGTTTTGAAAGGGGCATGCAAACATTTGTATCCTTTACAGAGGGGAGCGAGGGCCGGGGCTTTGCTGATTTAATTATCACTCTGCTCAGCGATGCCGTATGTTGGCTTGTCAAACCGAGCCTCCACCTGTAATAAAGAGTGTTGTTACTGTGCGGCTGTTGATGGCGGAGGAGCGCTGCCTGTGCTGAGGGCGGGCCGCGGCCATGGCGGCACCTCCACTGTAAAGGGGGCCCATTGCCAGGGGCGGGGCCGGGCCGCGGCTGCGCGCAATTGGCTGGGGCACGGCGTGGGGGGCGGGCC
>VWZD01005296.1:271742-363016 GCA_013396695.1 Sakesphorus luctuosus
CGGGGTGGCCGGGGCGGAGCGCCGCGCGCTGCGCCGCAATTGGCCGGCGCGGGGCGGCGCGGCGCGAGCGGCGGCACCTGCTCCGCTCCCGCATCCCCGGGACGAGCGGCCCGGCCCGGCCCCGATTCCCATCCCCATCTCCATCCCCATCCCGATCCCCATCCCGATCCCGCCGCCCGTAGCCGACCGCTGCGGGCCAGGCAGAGCCGGGAGCGCCTGTAGCCGCTCGCCGCGGGCTGAGGAGCGGCGTCGCGTCGTGACGGTGCTTGGTAACGAGGGTGCGGGGAGCGGCGGCGCCCAGACCCGCAGCGGCGGCGGGAGGTGCGTGTGGGCCCCGTGCGGCGACGGGAGGGGGCGGACGCCGTTCCCTGGCCAGCTTCGCGGCTGCTCCCCTCGGCTCCCGCTCCGGGAGCTCCCCTCGGCCCCGGGGGCGGCGGCGGGTCCCGAGGGCGGAGCGGGGGCAGCGCGGACATCCCGCCGCGGGGGCCGTTTGCGGGCCTGGCCCCGGGCCCGAGCAGGGGCAGCGCGGCCTCTCAGCGGCTCTGCCTGCGGCCCTGGTTCTCCCTGCGAGGTATCCCGAAAAGCGGGTTCGTGTTGGGCGCTGTCCGAACACCGAGAGGCTGCTTGACCCAAACTTCTATTTTATTTAAATAACGTCTTCCTGGAGGTTTTAGTCTGTAGCAAGAAAATACCTCGAGCGGGCACCTTCTGGAGTGCAGCACTGCAGATGGACTGGCTGCTGAGCTGCACATTTGGCATCCAGTGCAGTCCAGTGTGTTTTCACTCTTCAGCAAAGGAGCGGGAAGTACGGCTTTCACACCAAATAAAGGAAAAATAAAAAGTTGTGTTAGAATTCTTGAGTGCTTTTCACGGAGCAGCTTCAGCTGGATGTTGTCTTTGGTCAGGTTGGTGCCCATGCAGCAGTTTGGGGGAGGGATAAGGCAGCACATGGTTATGAGTGGAAGAAGGAGTGGGGAAAAAAACCCCTCCACTTTTTGTAGCCATAGATGGAATTGATATTTGACGCTTGGAAAGTTCCATGTGTTGATACTGCATGCAGGAGCTTTAGACATCTGAATGAGACTGTTAATTGCTGACCTATTCCCTTTCTACCTGAGAATGCAGAACTCTGAGAGATGCATGAAAAAGGCATGAACCCTCTTCAAAGTCCAAAGAAAAGTTGCTAATAATCCAAAAGATCCTGGTCGCTGTTTAGTTCTGTGTCAAATGGAAAAATGGTACTACTGCCTTAATGGTGTGTGCAGAATATGCAGCAGAGTAGAGGTCTGAAGAGTGACTGACTTGCACCATCCAACCATCTGCAGAAATCAAATCATTCAGGTGGGAAGGGACCCCAGGAGGACTCTACTAGGTCAGCTTGCTCAGAGAAGATCCCAAGGACTGAGCCTAGGCAGCCTGTAATACAGCTTGTCTGTCCTCATGGGGGAAAAAAATTCTAATATCCTGTCAGAATATGCTTTCAGTTTATCTCTGTTGTCTTTCCTAAATATTAGTGTGTGTCTCAGAAACACCAGCTTGTTACTTCAGGTGCATGTTCTGCTGATGTTGCAGCACTGTTCCTGGTCCCAGGAGTGCTTTGCAATGGTGCTGCTGGTTCAAATGTCCCTTCTGATGGGTAGCGCTGCTGTCATTGCCCTTGGGGAAAAAATGACCAAGCTATGGAAAAATTAAGTTTAAAATTACAGGTATGAACTTACATATATTGACAGAATTGTCAATGTGTTTATCTAGAGACAGCTAGAGATTGGAGACTGGGAATCCTGATTTGGGGGTGCAGTTATTACAGGATAGATTCCTGTATCTCAGTTTCTATGAATATAGATTTTCAGAGTGAAGAATCCAGAGCTCTCCTGGGTCATACAGAGCAATTGGCATTCCTTAATGAAACTAACCCTGAGATCAGCTCAGCTGGTTGGAGCATGGAGCTGATAATGCCAAGGGTGTTGTTTGATCCCTGTAGAGGCCATTCACTTAAGACTTGGAACTCAATGATCCTTGTGGGTCTGTTCCAATTCAGAATATTCTGTGATTCTGTAAAATGCTGCCAAGGTGTGTGGTTTTGCAATTACCTATTTGCAGTAGCTGCCTGAAGGACAGTTTGGAAGTCACTGATCTTTGGTGTTTAGGCAGAAGTGCCAGTAAACATGTTTGGGGTTTGTGTGAGAGCCACAGGCTGGGATAACTTGCCTTGTTCTGCTGAGGAATTTTGAACAGTGAGAATCCTTTGGCTTGGTTTTATTATCACTTTGAAGAAAGAGCAAGAAAAGCTTTTCATAGGTCTTCATGTGTTAACTCCATGGGCTGCCCAGAGAGGTGGTGGATTCCCCATCCCTGGAGGTTTTTAAACTGAGATTGGCCGTGGCACTGAGTGCCATGATCTGGTAATGGACTGGAGCTGGACCAAGGGTTGGACTTGATGATCTCGGAGGTCTTTTCCAACCCAATGGATTCTATGATTCTACGATTCTACTGCAGTCAAACTCTTGCCAGATTTGGCAAGGTGAGGGAACAGGCTACAAGCACTTTCATATGGACATCAAGAAGGAAAAAAGTGAGTCAGGGCTCTGTAGTAAAATTAAGGTGTAGCACTGTGCTAAAATACTGTAGTGACAACACTTTATGATAGTTATTTCTTATTATTTTAATGTGGGTTTTTTCTCTTGTAGGTAAAGTCTGGGGTAAAATTGAAATAGTATTGATAGTATCCTTGCAACAATATTTAAAATTTAAAACTTTCAGTTCTTCAGATAACCAAGATGCGTTTCCAATGGGACTGGCTGTGCTTGGGTGTCCTGATAATTAGCTCAGTGACTGCAGAAACTGAAAATGAAGACAATCTGGATGCAGATGTTGAAGAGGAGGATTTTGACATGCAATCCCAAGAAGCTGAGGTTGAAAAAGATAAACCTTCCATAGAGGTAAGATTACAAAAGTCTTCAGTTAAGCCTGCTTAAATACAAGATACATAGTTACAACTATGAGAAACTGGTGGACAAATGCATTTTAAAAATAGTGAGTTAACCGGCAGTTGACAACTGAGTGGGTGTCAAACCCAGCAGTCTGAGTTCTTCATACAGGACAAACTTAAAGAGTGATTCTCTTAGGCCAAAGTAAAATCTCCTGTCTGCAGTGGATAGTCATAAAAAGGAGTTCACTTCAATCCAGATACAGAACCTTTTGCTGAAAGGCCTAACACAGTTTTTCTAGACAAGAAAGCCAAAAGCATCTTGATCTTACTGATTTTGACTTTAGACCAGTTTCTGGCTTCCATCAGTCACAGCTGACTTTTGACACTGTCTTTGCTCTCAGAAAATCCTTCTTCTTTTGTTATGCTGTACTTCAAAATAGATGCAAATAGATGTAAGCAATATAATAAATTAATTTTTCAACTTTCTGTTGTGTAGCCCCATTGTAATGTGCTGGGTAGACAGTAAAAAGAGAAGCACAGAAAACATGTAAAGAAAGAAATAGGGAGGAAGCAGAGAATTGGTGCAAGTTCAGATTTTCTGGGGGTTTGTTGTACATAAGATGTAGCAAAGGTTTAGTTATGAGCTTTGAACAACTTATAAAATCCACAGATGTGAAATGGGGGTGGTTGAGGAAGGGGTTTTATGCTGCTAGATATTTCTAATGAACAAAATCTGTTGGTCTGCCCGGGTGGATGTCTTCTGTAGGTATGGTAGTGCATTTCAAATGAAAAATTTTAATTTATATATTTGTATGTGTCCCTTAGGTTGTGTACCAGACTCCAAAGCCAACTGGGGAAGTATATTTTACAGAAACCTTTGATGGAGGATTGTCTGGGTAAGCTTCTGCCTTCAAATGAGAAACTTATACATTCCCCAGTTTAACTTACAGTGGCAGGACTTATTTTGTACTCATTTTTCTGTTAGTATCCTTATATAAATCAATTTTTTACAGGGCTCAGAATTGGGAAAGCTGTTAATGCTTGCTCCAGATACATCATAATGTTAAGCAGGATATTTAACAAACATCTCAGATAAGTTGCCTTTTTTCTGTGTTTTAAGGAAACTTTTAATAATCTCTGGACTTATGGACATCAGGGAAAATAAGATAAAGATTTAGCAGTTGAGTTTAACTAGTACTTCAGTAGCAAACCCTTTCTTCCTTTTCACATGATCTTAGTGTGTGTAAGAAAGCAGCACCTTCACCATTATAGATAAAGTCTTGATTGGGAAAGACATTTTTAGCAGATTTTTATTAATTTATTTTGTTGTTTCCCATACTCAAGAGGAATTAGGTATTCATGTGACTACTGAAGTGTGCCTAGGTAGTCCTTACTGTATTGAAATTTTAGAAAAATGTTCAGGTTTACCTCAACAATTCTTACGCCAGATATTTTTGTCTTATCTGTATGTTGGAAGTGTCCTTATGACAGTGTGGCAATGTCAGGTGTAGCTGCTACAGAGTGTGACTTGTGATGCTCAGTGAAATTCTGTGTATTGTGAGCTGCAGTTGCCCCCAGTGCACTGTCAGTAAGAAAGAATGTAATTATTACTTTCTATTTCTGGAATAGACTTACTACTTTTAGTTAGAAAACAACTTGGCATTCAGTCCTCTTTCTAGCTCAGGTGTAGAATCTCAAAGACAAACCAAATGCATACCATGTAAATGTGGTCTGCATGATCACTGAGTTTTGTTCTTTTTGAAAAGCCAAAAGAATCCAGCCAGGTTAGCATGGTGTCAGTGGCTCAAGGTAAGTGAGTGTGCATCCAGGTAGAATCTGAATATGGTAAAAATCTCCTTAGTAAGAGCTGGTGTGATGTTAGAGTACTTTATTGCTATGGGAACAGCTTTTAAAATGTGAATGTAAGCCTCTGTTTTTAATGAAATATCAGGTCTTCATATTAGTTTATTTCTCCTGTGCACTTTGATGCTATTGAGCAAAAGACCCATCTCTTTATTTGTGAAGAATCATGACAAGAAGTGTTTCATATGTTACTAAAATTGATGGAACAAAATCTGACTCCTGGGAAGAGCCAGACAGAGAGGTGAAAGGAAATGCCATGTGGTACTTTCATTTAGTAGAACTTAAAGCTGTCTACTTTTTAATTCCTGTGTGAAAACTGAGATCCAGCTACAGCAGGAGGGAGGTTACACCATCATAAGACACTTGTCTGTTGAGGGTGCACAATTTGAATTTAGACAAAATCACATGGTAGCAGGTGCAGTAACTTTTGTAGGATTGAGGTTTAGTCCCATTTTCCAATTGTTTCTGAACCGTTCTCTTCTGTAGAGTTGCAGGCCACTGAACATTAGTCTGTTACTACTCACATTGTGCTCTTTTCTATTTTCTTGTTTTGTTGAATATTTAGACCAAACACAGAAGGAAAATAAGTTAGCAAGCTCCAGTCTTCAGTGTATCACTTGTCTTGATGATGTGGTCACTCCTAAATGTTAAGTGCAAAAGCAGTACCTGAGATGACAGGAAAAATTATTAAATAGAAGAGGTGATAATGGTTGTTAAACAAAATGAAACAAACCACTGAGAACCTTGATTAACAGATGCAAAGACTTAACTGAGGTACTTGAATGATACTTGAGAGACAGTCATCACAACTTTTGGCTTTTTGAGATCTGATCAAAGATGAGTTTGTCTTCCCACTAAATCTGATATTCAAGGCTTTGGCTACATTGCTTGGCAATTTTTGGTCTATCTGTACTTATTTTACATAAGAGTAATGAGTGTGAAAGAAAGATTTATGAGAAAGTAAGCAGCATGTTGCCTTTCTTCCCTAAAACTGTGGAAAAGAGTACCTATAAATTGACTAGGACAATCACCAGACTAGAGTAGCTTTTTTGAGAATGCACCTTGAAGATCTTTTGTGTGACTTGTAGAGATGTTTTACTTCCTCATCAGTCTCTGTCCTGGTGGTCCAAGAATCTAGTTTGCTATCCATACTGTGAAGCTTTTCCAGCATCTCTGTTAACACTGATCAAATGTGACTGAAATTCAAGCTGAAGAGATAACAGTGTTCATCTCTGAAATACTCCCTGCAGGGGATAGTTCAGAATGAATGAAAATAGTTCTTTACAGAATTACTGATGAGAATGTATTATTGTAGTTGATACAATGAAGAGTTCAGCAACACTGTTGGCTTAATAGATTCCTGTGCATGGCTCAGGATAGAACCACTGTATGTTCAGATGAGGGTGGGCTGCCCTTTTCCTTTTTTTTTCCTCTCCAAATGAACACTTTGTGTGTGGACTGTGCATATCTTTTTGGTAACCTCAGTTTGATAAGCTGAGTTTGCCTTGCTCATGGTATTGAGGAGATGAGGAGTGTTTGCCCTGTTGGACCCTCTGTGTGCAGAACACTTGGAACCTGTTCAGTGTATAATTGCATTTGTCATTTGGACACTCACTATTCCTATGCTCATGTACTGTCACTGTCAGATTAAGGTTCTTTTGGGGGACTTTTCTTCTTTCCTTATCATATTGAAGGTTATATATGTGAAACTTGCTATTTTCTGTGTACATTATATATTTACATAATGTTCTTATATTCTGCCAAACTCAGCTTCTACATAAAACTGAAGTTTATTCAAAATTAAATAATTCAGGAATTGAACTACTTTAGAGTTACAATTACATATTTATTGCATTTTTAGAAAATATTTCAAAATGCCATATTGGACTAATCTACTTTAATTTTTCTTTTCATGTTCCAAAATCAAAATCATTATTACAGGTTCACAACCTAGAAATAAAAGCTGATTTTTCTGTGCTTGTTAAATAATACAGCTTTGCATAGATAGTTCAATAACCAGTAAACTCTTTGTTTTAGGTGGGTGTTGTCCAAAACCAAGAAAGAAGAAATGGATGGTAACATTGCTAAATATGATGGTGAGCAGTTTTAATGTTTACCACCATGATATAGTTTGTGATGTTCTGTTGCTCTTTGAGAAATAACTACCCTTTACACAGAACTTAAGAAAATCTAGATGGATGGCACAGGTCAGAAATGTTGGTTTGTATAATGGCTGTTGCCCTGAAACTGAGATGCAAAATGTTGCTCTTTGGGTTACTTAGTGTGAAGATCACTTTGTTAAGTCATCCCAACAATCTATTGTAATGGCTAATTCCACAATACTCTCTGGCATCTGAATATTCAGTATTGTTTGTTTATGAATGTTGCTTCTTGAGAACCATCCTCTTTGAAATCCTGTCAGAGAGATTTATCACTTCAATTTCACTTGTTAAACAGGTTTCTAAAGCAGCTGTTCCATCTTGCTCTGTATGTCCTACGGATTCATGGGCTGACCTCTTGGTGTTTCCTTTGAAACAGGAAAGTTAAAGTGAATGATATTTTTCCTTAAAATACTTATTCCTGTTGTCTATACTAAAATGTGGGGCTCTCCAGTGGTTGTTGAACAGTTTAGTCTTTTAGCAGTCTAAAACAAATTTGGAAGGCAATAATGAAAAAGTTGTTTTGATGGTTTAATCTTTGGAATTTGCACTTGGCTTGTGAATTCCTAGTCTAGAATTGGCTGCTTAAATGAAATTTTAAACTGTTTGACAGATATGGGAATCTGTGGCAATAATTTTGGAACCTGAATTTACTTCATTCAGGGGGGAGTAGGGAGAAGAGAAAAGTTTCTGTTGGAAAAGAAAAATATTTGCTACTGCTCATATGTCGAATGAAATCAATTAATGTCAGTAGAAAGTGGTAACCATTATTGATTGGCCTTAGTTTCCAGGAAGGAATACTACTTAAAAAAGAGAGAATTTTCCTCTCTTCTATTTAGCAGACTAGAGGAAACTAAGAATTTCTTTTTGACATACATACCTGCCCTTCCTGAAGAACTTTTCACATATCATACTTCAGTTGAATAACAGTAAATAGCTGTTTCATTGGCATTTCACAATTTATGAATCTTCTCTAAAATATGTGCTTGAGAACCTGTGACTTTTTTTTCTCCTTTGACATTGACACAGGCATTTTTCAAGACTACAGTGAATTGCAAAAATAGGGGGGTTGTGCTGTGTTCCTTCCTGGAACAAACCCCCAGTGAATCTTGTGCCGTTAATCTCTGAGAAAATATAACTGCCCTTTTAGAAATCCTATCCTTTAAATATTGGCCATATGTGTATTCAACTGTATTTCTCCCAAACTTGGAGAATATATAAATATATAATCTTCTCTTTTTTAAGCTGTAGGCTTGTTTGTTTGTCTTTAAGATCAAATCTGATAATTCTTGGAAGGATCCTTGGGAAGGGGGGGAGGAGGGAACTTCATCTGTCCTATGATTAGATTTGACCCAAAAGATTTTAATGTTGTATAAGCAGAAGACAAAGAGCGATGCAGGTCTCTGGCTTACACAGTGCCTTGTGACTAATGCTTTTATGTGATGATGGTAGGAGTAAATCTAAAATCTGGAGAAATATTTGAGGTTCCTCCAGCCATTGTAAGATACTACAGTCTGAACATACAGATTGACATTACCAAAGTTTTCTTGTAGACTTCTGTAAATTTGAGAAGAGCAAGAAATAATATTTTTGACACCAGATGTCAAGATTTTTTCCTTGCTTGGGCAACTAGTCTTTATTTGTTGTTAACTCTGCTTTCAACAAAGCTGTGATTTCTTCAGCCTGCATTTTTTTTTCAAAGACTCTCCATGTCTGTGTTTTAGGAAGATGGGAAGTAGAAGAGCTGAAAGAAAACACAGTGCCTGGAGACAGAGGATTGGTATTAAAATCGGTGGCAAAGCATCATGCAATATCAGCAATGCTGACAAAACCATTTGTTTTTGATAACCAACCTTTGATTGTTCAGTGAGTAATCCCTCTGATTTTTTACTTAATGCTTATTATTAAAATCTTTAAGTCAAGAAAATAATATGAACCCCTGTAAAAAAAATACTGACTTCCATATGTCATTGACCTATTGTATCCAGAGCTATCAGAATTGGAAGTATGAGTGATTGAATAATCAATTAAGACTGTAGTACAAGTGTTTAAAAGTGATATTTAAACTATTTTGAAATACTTTTGGACAGAAATCTAATATTTTACAATATTTGCTGAAGAAGCTAATCTTGATTTTCGGTCTTGCTCTGAAGGATCTAAATCATGTAGTTTGACTATGGTGTTTTTCCACAAAATCCTTCTGTGTAGCTCTGTGAAAACACCTTGAGACCTGAACATCTTATAGCAATATTAGTGATGATGTGCTCATCACCATGGCAATAGGACTACTTTTTTGTGATATTCAGACTTGCTTTGTTGTACTTACATATTCAGATAGCTTCTCTGGCTAAATTCTGTGTGTCATGTGGACAGTTTCAGGATGGCAAAACTTAATAGAACTCTTGTCCATTTCCACTTCATTTTGATATTTGCATGTTGGTTGATACTACCTTGAAACTCTTCTTACTGGTGATACCAACTGGTGTTCTTTGACAAACATCACTGCTGTATGAGCTTGTGTGGCAATTAAAACCTTTTGCTTATGTAGAAGTGTTTTGACAGTAGTGACTAATACAGTCTTAATGTACTCTAGAGTAGAAGTTAATTTGTATTTTCCTCATACTTGGAATGGTTTTTTTCTCACTTTCTCATTGCCCAGATATGAAGTGAACTTTCAGAAAGGCATTGACTGTGGTGGTGCATATATTAAACTTCTCTCCAGCAGCGATGACTTGAACCTGGTATGTCCTCGTTCTTAACATTTGCAGTCAGCAGTTCATTTGAGGAATAACTTGGTTCTCCATGTCTTATATCCAGAATAAAGGGCTTCTATATCTGTTCAGTCTGATTCTTTGTATTAATAGAAGCCATAGGCACTCAGCAATAGGACAAGGGGGCATGGGCTCAAGCTCTACCAGGGGATATTTAAGTTGGAGATCAGAAAAAAATTCTTTCCAGAGAGAGTAATCAGGCATTGGAATGGGCTGCCCAGAGAGGGGGTGGATTCCCCATCCCTGGAGGTTTTTAAACTGAGATTGGACTTGGCACTGAGTGCCATGATCTGGTAAAGGGACTGGAGTTGGACCCAGGGTTGGACTTGATGATCTCGGAGGTCTTTTCCAAACCCAACTGATTCTATGACAGGATCTTAACTCATAACCTGTGAAATAGTTTTTTTACTGCACATGCAGGTTATTCTAAATACAGAAAACGTTTAAATAGTGGAAAGGTACTGACGTAACTAAACAGCTTAATGTAACATACTCTTGGAGGAGAATAACTGTATCTGATATTTTCAGGGTTATTTGTTGCTGTTGCTTAATGTGGAGAGAAAAAAGTGCTGATAAAACACTGGGTATTAAAATCCTGGATTTTATCTTTATTGGAAAACACAATTATTATGAAGGACAGTAACTTGTTCCCTTCTATCTTATAGTATAATTTTTGTAGAGCTATATATACACTTGGGTGTTTTGATTTGTGACAGATGTTTCTACTTAACATAAAGTCTAAATAAATTCATCTTCCTTGAAGATACTAAAAGAGTTAGTCTGTTCCCTGAGAACAGAGAGCACCCAGCAGGTGGACTGAGGATTGTTCAGTTCCTTTCATGATTTTTCCTACTACTTTTCATTTACCTTTTAGAAAAAGGTAACTATGCTGTATGCCAAGGAAAAGAGCTACTGAAAATGACTTCATAAAATGTCCAGTATAACACATGCTCAGCTTTCTTGCTTCTACAGGAATACTTTTTTGACAAAACACCTTACACTATTATGTTTGGACCAGATAAATGTGGAGAAGATTACAAACTACACTTCATCTTCAGACATAAGAATCCTAAAACTGGAGAATATGATGAAAAACACGCCAAACGTCCTGACATAGACCTAAAAAAGTTCTATTTGGACAAGAAAACACATCTGTATACTCTTGGTATTGTTTAATTCTTACAAGTTTGGAAAGAATAAATTTAAAATGTGTTTCTGTCTGCTGAAGCTTTGTAATTGAGTTTGCTTTTTTGTTTGTAATAGTCTCAGTTTTGAAGGGTGGTTGCTTAATGACTTGGCTTTAAATGATTTCATAACTAGGCTTAAGTGGTTTAATGACTGAGCTTAACTGTAGGACATAAAAGTGGCTTTCAAATTCTGCTTTTTAATATTCAGTTACTGTAAAAAAACCATACCAGCCCTAGCCAGTCGTTAGCATAAAGAATTGATTAATGCCTTCAGTATTTATTAAGGTAAAAATGTTTTTAACAAGAAAGTTAGTAAGACATACAACTGTCTAGTATTCTAGGAAGGTGTCAGGAGTTCACAGGAACTCAGTTAAATCTGCAGGATGTCACACACCACTGTCCCCAACATGTGAAGAGTTTTCACAGACAACTGCACATGCAGAGTGTGTATGAACAGATAGGTCAGCATGTTCTCCTAAGGTGAATGAATTTGAGCTGGTTTTAATTCATGTGCCAACTCTCCCAGCACCAGCGAACAGTATATCAGAGATGAAAGTTCAGTTCATTTCCTCCCTTTTTTTATTCTTTCTCAGAAAGTAGAAAATCAGAGAAGAATGGGGTAATCTGTGGCATGCTGCAAATCCAGCCAAATTAACTGTACTTATGAACTTCCATTTAATAATAAAAATAACAGAAGGCACGTTCAAATGCTGTGCCATGGGGAAACTTAGTGGATTTTAAAATAGATTGCTGTAGTGTGCCATAGCAAACTTTCACTTTTGGATAATAGGAAACTCATAATAAAGGAATTCATGCATTCCTGTATTTGGGCTGTTTTTAGAAATTCAGGATAGTTAAACTTGGATTGCATTTATTCTGTTATAATTTTTAAAATAGACTCCACAGAGCTTTGTAATTCTAATGAGACTGATAACAGAAGTTTAAAAATTAGTTCTTTGTATTTTAACTAAGGGTGATACGGGGGTTTCATTTTTGCATTTATGAATATTTTAATACTTTTGAAAACTTTAAGGCTGCGAGATCTTCATCAGATATTATCAAACTGTTCCAAGACTGTTAGTCTGGTTTTCATTACCCATCTTCAGAAAACTGTCATAGAAGTGGAATAATATTTACTTTTACTTAATAATCCTTGTTGTGTTGAATAGACAGTTGAATATACTAGTTAAGCAGTGTATACATTTGTAAGTGCTTATTAGAATTGGATCTGGATGCATCTGAGTGTGACACTGCTCAGTTCTGTGACCTTGGCTTCTCAGTTACTCAGTTACTCACACTTGCTAACTTAAACTTTTGAAGAGAATTTTTTGTATTTTCAGTCTGGCATTTGAGGGAAATGGCTGTTAGAGGTTTGAATCTGAGAGAAGATACTAAGATACTTCCTTCATCCTTCAGCTTTGTTACTGGCACAATTCTTGTGTTTCCATGCTTTCAACTGTGAGATAGTAATTTAGTAGCAAAGATGCCTTTTAGGTCAGAGATTTGTCTTTCGTTGTCAGTGCTTTTTAAATAAATAGCAGAATTTTGGCCAAGTGGTAGGTTTTTAAAAAATCTCTTAGAATATGTTTGGATGTGTTTCAGCAGTTGAATTTTCTAGAAGTTTCCTTTTGGGGAGTCTGATGCTGGTCACACATCCCTCAAGGGCAACTTTTGTGTCCAGATCCAGTACCTGAGTGAGGAGTTTTTCTCCTGCTCTGCTAGCAAGGATTCTGTTTGCTGTTACTTGACTAAGTCTGTGCTTCTTATATAGCTTTGGTTAAAGATATTTATAAAATGAATGGCTCTCTCATTTCTTTAATACAAATTTCTTCCATATAGTGCTAAAACCAGATGATACATTTGAAATGCTAATTGACCAAACGGTTGTCAGTAAAGGAAGTCTTCTTGAGAATATGGTTCCTCCAGTAAACCCTTCCAAGGAAATAGAGGATCCTAGTGATAAGAAGCCCGATGATTGGGATGAGAGACCAAAAATACCTGATCCAAATGCTGTCAAACCAGATGACTGGTAAGGAAAATATTTTTATCTCTACAATGCCTTTTACATACAGGTTATTTATTTGAAAGATCTGACTGGTTTTTTTTGGGGGGTTTTCCAATGACAACTGGAATATGTTTCACTAAAAGCACTGAAGTTTGAAAATATAATTGAGGTGAGTACAAGGATATGATCATCTTCTAAGGAGAGAAATAAAAATTGATTTTTGCTGATTTTGTACCCTCTGTGGTTGCAATTAATAACTAAGATTGCTACATCTGAATAAGAAGTGAGTGTTTTTTCCACTGTGTAGTCTCAATTTACATTCAGTGATTTCTACTTCATTATGTATGAACTGCTGTTCATTCAGCATCTCAGGAAGGGTAGGGAAAAACTCAATGGAAAGACTTGACTGACACCTGTCAGTTGATGTCAGCAGTTTCTGGACTAAATAGTACTTTGAAACAATGTAAATATTATTCAGATATTTATAAATAGATAATTGGATGTCTAATGCTCATGATCAGTGAGTCTAGTTCTGTTGTGTCTTTGAAAATCATCCCTTTCATGCCAGTTCCAGCCCTCTGATGAGAATTCAAAGTCAGGCTGCTGTATTTTCTAACATAAGTCTGTAATTGAAGGGATGAAGATGAACCTTCCAAAATAGAAGATCCTGATGCTGTTAAGCCTGAGGGATGGCTTGATGATGAACCACAATATGTTCCAGACCCTAATGCAAAAAAACCAAAGGACTGGTAAGTGTAGGTTGTTACTGTGTCTTGTAGATATGACCTGTTCTTTGTGGCAGATTATCAGTTGTGGAGGTCAATCCAAATCTCATTGTCTTTTGAGTAAGTTGGAATGTTTAAGGTGTGGCCAAATATTTGTTGGTTTGTGGGACTGCTTCTATAAAAACATGAACATGTCCATTGATTTTTGTTTTCTAAAGATATATAAGCAAAAACAGAATATGAAGAACCTTTGACAGAATTTGCTACAGTTTAAGTTGATGTCTGGAAGTCATAATATAGTAGTCTCAAAGCAATCTGTGAGCATCCTACAGAGAGGTGTTTAAAGCTGCTGCAGATGCAGGAATGTAACTGGGGTCAGTCATGGTGTGGTAGTTATGAACATGTAACCTTTAAAAAAAAAAGGTAGCACTCCTTAAAAAAAGTGTTCATACTGTTGTGTAAAGTTCTGTGAGCTGGTCAGAGTTCTGAGATTGTTACAGCAAAATGTGTATGGATCCTAACTTCAGACTGCCAGTGTTTCAGACTTTGTCCCATCCTAAATCAGTTGTTTGTAATTTCTTTTTTTCTCTCTAGGGATGAAGAAATGGATGGGGAGTGGGAAGCCCCACAGATCCCTAATCCAAAATGTGAGACTGCACCTGGCTGTGGGGAGTGGGTGCGTCCCATGAAGAATAACCCCAAGTATAAAGGCAAATGGAGAGCTCCTATGATAGATAATCCTAACTTTCAGGTAATAGTCAAAGTGTAGGTCATTGTGAAGAGGTACAGAGTTCAACACAGCAAGCAAGTCAAAGTAGTATATTTATTTAGGCTTTTTTACAGTGTATTTATATTTTAGAATGATTTGATATCCTCACTAAACATTTTGAGGTTTTTTGCCTTTTATTTTGCTTTTTTTTCTTTAGGTGTACTGGAAAATAGTAATGCTTCAGGTATTAAAACAATTTGTCTGTTTAAAGTTGCTTTTTGTATGATTGGCACCCCTACCATTTATTTAATATGCTCTGTAGAATTGTATTCTGAGTTACACTGAGCTTTAACTATGAGTCTTTTGAATAAACTGTCTTTTTTATTGTAAAAAAAAGTTCAGCCTTTCAGTAAGCAGATTGACTTACTAGTTCAATTTTAGAGGATGCATCAATTTTAGATAATTAAATTCCCTTCCTCCCCTTCAAATCTAAGAGGTAATCAGTTGCATATTAAAGAGAGTTACTTTGTATTAGTTATGGCTGGGGAATACTTGAGTGATTTCTTTGAGCTTAAGATCCTAAGCAGGTTTGCAAACAAAATTTGTCTCTAATTTGCACAGATGTCATAAGGCTGAATTTTCCTTTTCTAAAATTTTCCCTAACAAATTTTCCCTAACACTTCTCTGAACAGTCAGTTATTACTGTAACCACAGTGTAACCTGTATGGACAAAAAAACCCCAAAATCTGCCCTAAATCATGAAATTGAGACCCATCTGCCAAAATCCTTAGGCCATTTCCAGTTCTGTTTTTAGGCAGGTTAAACTTTACTGCTTGTCTTTTAAAATAATGCATTTAACATAGTTGTGAAGTTCTAAATATTTTAAAACTTCTTTCACAGCTTGTTTTTTGGTGAGCTATAGGTTTGCATTTTTTTCCATTAACAGGGAATCTGGAGCCCTCGGAAAATACCAAACCCAGACTATTTTGAAGATCTTCACCCGTTCAAGATGACCACTGTCAGTGCTATTGGTTTAGAACTGTGGTCTATGACATCTGATATCTACTTTGATAACTTCATCATCTGTTCAGAAAAAGAAGTAGCGGATCGTTGGGCAGCAGATGGCTGGGGCTTGAAGAAATTAGTAGCAAGTGCTAATGAGGTATAAACTTTACTGCGTTCTTGACAGCAGAAAGTAATGAGGAAGCTGTGCTGTTGGAAGAATACTCTAGCAATTAATGCTGACAGAATAATAATTTGTCTTGCTGAGTAACTCTGATAGTTTGGCTTTTTACTTTTCCCAGATCAGTATCTTCTTGAAATTAAAAGGGTACTACATTTTACTTAAACACCTAGTGAGAAAATGGCTTCATGTTAAGTCTTCTGCTATTCATAATATTAGAAATTCAGTACCTGACTGCAAATGAAAGCTGAGTTCTTTACACTCAAAGACCATTTTTTTTCCTTCACCCTCTTGCCCCCATTTTAGCTTGTGGCTGTATCCATGATGTATGTTCTTTAGATGCTTCCCTCCCATGAGGACTGCATAAATAGTCTAGTGTTTGTTTCTGTTTGATAATTTTAGAGCTTTGGCTGCTTAGATGTGTATTATGCAGCTCTGAAAATATTGCATGTGTGTTTATGGAGCTGCATCTGTTCTTCTGTTTGTTCTTCACTTTGTTCCTGTGCATCCACATTTTACTTGTGTGCTGTGCTTAGCCAGCCTCTGTGGTTTTCCCTAGATCTCTTCCCTGTGCTGTAGGAAGGCCCTGCCCTCCCACATGGGATCATGAGCCCCTCTAGTGGCCGTCTGCACTACTGTTTTCTTTGAGTGGCAAGAGCAGGCTGCAATTTTGGGGGAGAATTGATGGGTTGGTGGCAAATATGGCCGATTCCTGACAGCTGCTCTTTGTCACAGCATGAGCTGTGCAACAGCACATCTGCCCGTGCAATCAGGAATGCCATCTCCTCCCACGACCCTGCCCATTTCCAAAACCTTTGGGTTTATGTCTGAACCTTTATCTATACCTGTACACACAATGGCAAAAAAATTCCTTAAAGTCCCCTCCCTCCACTGTGTGTCTTGAAATTCCTTAGTTGCTCAGTACAGGTGGAGCCAGCATTGCTCCTCAGGAGACTGGCTGCTGCCCTGAGGTTTTTGATGCTTTGGGAGCTTTCAGCTGAGTTAGCACAGCATGCAGGAAAAATAGAGTAGCTGTGAGGAGTGTAAAGTGTGAGGTTGCCAAGACTCTAAATGTCACTTTACAAAGCTGAGTCATGGCCAGTCTAGTATGTTTGTAGTACATCTGTTCCTTCTTACTTAGCACCTGCTATTTATTTGCAATCTGTAGAGTTGTTACTTTACTAGCATTGAAATGCAATATTGTGTTAGTCATTAAAAAGCAAAGGTAAATAAAGGCTTTCTTTGGACAATATAAATTTATAGACTACACTTCATAGACTTACTATTTTTTTTTAATACAGCCTGGTATGTTTAGTCAACTGGTGACTGCTGCAGAAGACCACCCATGGCTCTGGGTTCTTTACATCTTGACTTTAGCTCTCCCTGTTGGTCTAGGTGTGTTGTTCTGCTGGCCAGCAAAGGTTAGAGAAATTTATTCTATTTTTATTTGGTTTTATTCCTAATACTTTATTTGAAAACTCTGAGCCATCTGCACAACAATATGTACTTTTAATGTGCCATTGGTGTTAGTTGACTTACAGTGGCTGTTGTGTTTAATTCTTAATTTGAGTTGAAATGTAAATTGATTTTTGTTGTAGAAAACAGATGAATATGACTTCAAAAAAACTGATGTATGTAAGCAAATTAGAAAAGGAGAATTAAAACAAGAGGAAGAGGAGTTTGAAGATGATGAAATAGAAGAAGAAAAAGAAAATGAAGATCCTGCTGAAGATGGTAAGATGACTGTGTCAGCTTGCAGTTTGATTAAATACAGACATGAATAGAACTAATTCATGGATTGTATTGCCAATAATTACAGCCAGTTATCTTAGAATATATGAAATCTGCCTTGCTCTGAGTCTTTTTTTTTCCTCTTTGACAATCTCCAGCAAGTGGAATCCCATGGCTAATAGCACTTTGATAAACACAAGCAGAAAGTAAGGCTCTACTCAGTATCTTTTCACTTTAAAGAAGTGAATGTGCTTCCAGCAGTCTTTTTTATGTTTGTAGACAGTGATGTATATTTTATCCCTTCTAAATATTTCATATATTGAACAAATTTTAGTCGTTCAGATATAAGTACCTGAAGTGGTTAAAGTCACATTGTTACCTTTAAGCTTTAACATAAACCTTTCTGCTTACTTCTCTGTGGGAGTTGTACCTTGAACTATTCTGCTGATCACTAATTGCAGTCACTCTTGTTAAAGCCTGAAAAGACTTGAAATACTGATGTTTGCTGCTTCCTTTGTGTTGCTTTTTGGTAACACATTGCACATCTGCAAAGGCCTGTCCTGCTGCCCAAGTGAGAAGTCGATGATTCAGCAGGTTGAGCTGCACTTTGGCATCCAAGGATAAAATCTTGTATTACTGTATCAAAGATTACTAGTTCTATTCAGCTATGGCTTTGATGTGCTGTTAGCACTTCCCTCAGTCTATATATTGAATAAAAAGCAAATCACCTAATTTATAGTGCATTTATCTTGACTTTCATGAGAAAATTTTTAGCTTCAGAATTCTGCGAGAGTCTCCCTCTTGCTTCTCTCTTCCTTGATAAGAACAAAGAAAATGACAAGAGACTGGCATGGATAATTAAAAACCAAGCTGACATTCTTGGTTTATTTTTTTTCCTTGGTACTGACATCACTTTGTATAGACTAAAACTTGGTGGTGTTTGTCTGTCTCTGCACCACATCCTATGAGTGTTGATGGCTTCTGTCTGGATGACTTGAAAGTTTCCTGAGCATCATCTGTTCCCATGCCAGTACTGACAGAATTAAGTACATTGTTGCCACAATGCTTACCACACCAAAGTTAGTCCCTACTATCTGCCTTGCTATTCGAGAGCCTCACCCAGGCAGTAATTATTTTGTTATGCTATTGTTTACATTAGCATGAAGTGTAGGTACATCATTTCATCCTTGTATCTTCCTACATTTTCCTTTTGATCTTACTCTGCTCTACCTGTTCTTTACTCCTGAATTACAGACTGTTTTATTCTACCCAGTTTTGATGCAGATCATAGATATGGTTTGTACCTAATATGCAAGGCTGAGATACCTCAATTCCATTATCCTTCTTTAAGGCAGTCAGTTCATTTAATTAATTACAACATGTCACTTAATAAATGCTGTGTTAAAGTGTATGTTTCAATGTTAGAAATAAGGTCCCGGCAATTGCAGGGAACACTGTTCAGCTCCCACAACTTTTTAAAATTCTGCTTGGAACAGCAGTTCATGGTGTTGCAAAGGTAGGTTCTATTTCAGGCCCTTACTTTTAGTTACTAAACTGAACACTGAGTAAAACTAACCCAGCTATCTTTTGTATGACTATTCCAAGGTTTTCAAGTAATTTTTGTGCTTCAGAGGGAAGGATTACACTTTGCTGTCATACAACTTCACAGTTTCTTTCTCTATGAAGAATTGCTTGGCTTCTGCACCATTTACATTTGCAGGTTGAAAGCTTCCCTTTTTTCTATCACTATCTTTCTATCTTATGCCTCTTCTTATCTGAAAGCATTAGAGGATTTGTCTTCTGTCTCCTTTTCCTGGTTCTTTTTGCTACAGAGAGAAGAGAAATGGAGGAGACAAAAAGAGAGCTTATAAAGAAGATGGGAAGGGAGGCTTCTTTTTCAGGTACTGAGAAAGGGGAGTAATTTGGGCCAGGACCTGCAAATGATCTTTCCTGTCTGGTTTCTTCCCTCTTCTTCCTTGTTGATGGTAGAACTTCAAGCTGGTGGGTGCCAGCTTTCATCACATGCAGATGCAAGTTTCCTCTGCCAGTTCTCCCTGTGGTATCCGTAGTCATAAACATTTTCTGCTAGTCTTTTTTGGCTCTTTATAATTTTTACAGTTCTTTATAGTCATTATCTGCTCTTTTTTTTTGGAATTGAAGGTAATGGGGTTTGAGCTGTGTAATACTGCGTGACTTGAGATCCACATTTTATCTTGGGACTGTTAAAAAAAGAAAGAAAAAGAAAGTGTGGCACAATAGTAAAGTTTAGAAACACTTGGAGATTTCTTTGACTCCAGTGAGAATGAGTTGCTGGCAGAGTACTTCTTGAAGGGCATTGTCCATGGGATTTACTGTTTTATTGTGTTCTATGTTAATTTTTGTGACACTGCTAAAGAATGGTGTGGGTTTGACTTGTCTACTTGTCTGCTTTGTCTCCTTGAGTTCCTTGCCCTCTAGAAAAATATTTCAGGAAGTAAAAGTATGTTGCCACAAAACGGAATCTCAGGGGCACAGTCTGAACCTTATTTGTCAAGTTATAAATTTATTTATATGAAATACTGTTTAAGTTACTATAAAGCTTTTACAGTTTCTGATGTCTAAAGTTTTTTTATTTGTTTTGGGGTTTTTCCCCCCCTTTATTGAAATGAGTACTTATGGGAAGAGCTGGATTTGCATCATTTACCATCTCTAATCTCTTCATTAGAATATGAGCAAAGGCTTTGTGAATTTCTGCTGAGCTCTTCTGTTAAGAACATATTTTAGAACAGAAATCTTTGTCTACATCTTTCTTAAACCATGATCTCCATTTTTTAGTCATATTTCTCCTTTTGATAACAAAAGTAGAAAGATACTATTGTTGACATGTACCAGGTATTTTGACAGCTGGGAAAATGAATTTTATTTCATAACAATTAGGGAAGCTCTGTTTGGCTCAATTTATAGCTGTACTGAAGGTGAAGTTTTTGGTACTTCTACAGAAGTCTCAAATATTTTAATAAAATAGGCATTTCTAGATTTTCAGCACCAAGAATCAAGAGTCACATCTTGCCTTATGAATTGCTGTGGCTACTTTTGTTTCAGTTTTCCTGAGATGCAACAGTAAGAACTGAAAGATGGAAGTGGGCTTTGTGAGGGTTGTGGGGTTTTTTGTTGCTTTTGTTTTCCACACTCAAGTAGTGCTTATGAGATGTAGGCATGACCTGAAAAGGATAGAATGCCACTGTGTATCCTTTCTAGTAGATTTAGCCAAGATTTCTTGTTTACTCATGATAGAAAGTATTGCAAAGTGAACTAGTGCACTAGTAGTGCAAGCTGGACATACCTTGAGAGAGCTGAGGGGAGTACACTGCTTTTCTGACTAGTCACTGCATTGCAATAATGCATAAGAAGGGGTAAGTACTGGGCTATTTATACTCCAACCAAACAGTATGCCAGAAGAATTCCCTGCTGGAAACAGTTCTTTTAAGATGTGGGTGTCCCTCTTGCTGGATGACTGATAACTGCAATATTTTACTTTCCTATCCAAGTCAGAACTTAGTTAGATTTGGGATGCCTGAGTTGTCCTGTTTTGGACTCTGGTCTCAAAACCATCCAATACAATACTTGGACTTAAAGTAAAGTGAACCAAGTCCTTTCAGTCAGTAACAAGTCTGAAGAGAATAGGGGCTACTATGAAAAGAGGTGAAGTTAGAGCCATTAAAATTGGTTATTAAATCTGAAAATGATCCCTTTCTACTAATTTGTGAGAATTCTACTCCCTGTATCACAGAGATGCTTTTATGGTTTATTTTAAACAAGCAGTTCATTCTAAGACTGAAACTGGCTTATTTTCCTTACTAGTGTGTCTGGATATAGTGCATTGTTAATATTGTTCTGCTTACAAAGTAAAATTAACTTCTTCTGCAGAAGATGAGGGTGAAGGTGGTGAAGATATTGATGATGAAGAAGAAGTTGCAGATGAAGAAGAAAACGATGTTGCAGATGCAAGTCAAGAAGAAGGTGATATGTCAAACAAATCTGATTCAGAAGATGAGGTAAGTTTGTGGTTTTTTCCCTATTTTCTCCTAGCCCTTACCTGACATCATACTTCTAACTAAGCCTAGTTACCTGCAACCAATGTTTGTTTTTCTTCTCTTGAGCCATAAAAAAAATCTTTAAGTGAAAATGTGTTTTCATTTGAGTTTGACATCTCATATGCTCTGTATAAATGCAGGTATAGTGTAGGAGTGGTCATGCATGTCTATACATGAAATATTTTTACAGAAGTATAGTTTTTAACAAGTTATTAAATGAATTGCAAGTCTTGAAAATTTGGATACTGCAGTAGATGTCAGTCTTCATTAATTGATGGAATATGTTCTTCTGAGAGAATAGCATTTTTGTGAGACTTAAAAAAACCTTAAACTTTCAGTTATCTTTAGGGTTTTTTAATCCAAAATCAGGTTTTAGGCAAAATTACCAGACTGTTTTTCAATTCAGCACCTGCAGTTTAATTTTTCTTCTGCAGGATTAATCCAGTCACCCAAATAATCTACAAAATGTTTTTAATAAAATAACACTGTAAAATGAAATTTGCATGTGTTTTTCTTTGTCATCAACTACTCATTATCCCTTATTTAGAAACCAGTGTGTCTGAAATGCCTTAGATCCATCTTGTGCTTGTCATTCCCTCAATGAGTCCCTTCCCAGATTAGGGGAGTTGTTATTGTAATATTAACTGTTTTTAACGTAAAACTCCTGTAGGAAACTGGAGTGCATGTTGCAGTACTAAAATTTTCATTCATTACCCCTTATTTAGTACTTCTTGTTCCTATAGGAAGTTTTTTCTTCCTTGTATATTTACTTATGAATACAGTATCAGATGAACCCTATTAGGATTCATGGGACTCTCTGTGAAAGTAGTAACAAGATGTGAATGTGTCTGTGGCAATGACACAGTATCACAGCGAGGCCACAGCTTGTTTTCCTCCCGGTCTTGTCAGCATCTACGGGTTTCTGTCATGAGTGCGCTGCTGACCTAGTTGGGACATGTCATGTACACCATGTTCTCACTCAGGCTGAGCCACATTCTGTGAGCTGTTCCTTCTGAATGAGGTGTTTGCCATTAGGTGATGCAGAGAAGGAGGAAGCAATGCATTGTCTGCACTCCTGAGAAGGGAGTTCACATTAGAGAGGCTTTTTATGTGCCTCTGTAAGCTTACTGCTTTTACACTGGGAACACCACATCCAATTTAAGAATCTCTTGCTTTATCTGTAGCTCTCCAAAGGGGGCAGTTAGAATGTTTTAAATTCTTCTTGCTTCAGAAGTGTAAATTAAAATTAGCATAAGATGAACTTTAAGTTGCTAAATTAATTTAAAAGTCACTGCTTTTAAACCAGTGAATACG
Source organism: Sakesphorus luctuosus (assembly GCA_013396695.1). Lineage (NCBI taxonomy): Eukaryota > Metazoa > Chordata > Aves > Passeriformes > Thamnophilidae > Sakesphorus > Sakesphorus luctuosus. The sequence continues at coordinate 294,392 of VWZD01005296.1, forward strand.
TGGGCAAAACCAAATTTCTGACATCAGTTTAGAGGTACTGTTCTCTTCTTTCTGAATATAGAAAGGAAAAGTCCTCTACCCACTTTATTTATCATTAGGTTAGTATTGTTGAAAAAAAGGCCCTATCACTTCAGTGTTGCATTTAGCAATAACATGAGTAGGGGTTCAGGTGGAGGAATAAAGTAGCATGTCAGCTTCAATAATTAAATTAAAATAGGCTTAAAATTCTAATGCTGAATTTTTATTTTTTTTTGGTTCAGAGGAAGGAAGCTGATGAAGGTACAGGAGATCATCCACTGCAATCAGTGCGCAAAAGAAGAGTACGAAAGGACTGAGTTATTTCTGGCTGGTATTTGCAGTTCTAGAGAGTAACCTTTGGTGTGCCACTTCAGTGGGCCTGACAGCATGCGAGTTCCTGAGCTTTGAAGGAAAAAGGGGGACTGATTGCTACTTAACCTCCTATTTCAATTCTCTGACCTCTTTAACCATCCCGAAGTTCCTTGATTCCCTTTTTTTAAGGAGAAATACTATGTGAGGAGTTAGCTGGTGTTTCCAATTGAAAATAAAAGTGAAATTACAAGTTGGCCAACTGATTTTCAGGTGAAGATTCTTAAGATTTGAAGTTTCTTAGAAATTAGTATTAGTTGGCGATAAACTTACTCTAAATATTTTTTTAAATGAATAAATTATAGTACTTTTGCAGCTCTAGCACAAAATCAGCTGTTTACATTTTTCAGCTAAAAGAGGATGATAGTATAGATGTAGCATCTATAGCAGTTCACGTTGCTATGAGAAAAGGTATTTTTTTCTGTGCAGAGCTAAATGCAATAATTGTTTTTGTATGATGATTTTGTGCTAGCAAAAATTTTTATTGTAAATTATTTATTTTAGTTGATCTTGTTACATGGATGGTCATCTGTTCACTTTAGGCATTGGTTACAGTAATTTATTTTTAAGAGACATTTTAAAATAGAATACTCATAGAACAAGTGGTAATTGATGTGACTTGTTTTACTTTTGAATGCAGATATGAAATCTGCAGAAGTGATATACAGATGATTTTTGCAAACTTTTATAGTTCTCATGTTCCAAGCCAGAGTGGTATAACCTCTGTTTATAGAATATTTGCTAAGTGTATATTGCCACCTAAAAATATTTAATAATCCTTCCTTAATATGAAATTTATTAATATAGATAAGAATTTTTGATGGATTAAGTTTTTTAAAGATGTGAGTAACTTGGGCATTCTCATAATGTAGTTGAAATAAACTGCATAATGTAAAAGAAACTTTGTTTTGTTAAAGTTCAGCTGTATATTGAAACAAACAATAAAATTTCAGTCACCAAAAACCTCTTGCTGCTCAACAGCTGCCTGTGGTAGTAGTAGAATGTAAGGTGCTAGCAAAAGCAGTCATACAGTATAAACATGCAGAAATATATTAATTCATAAGGATTCTAACAGATTTTCTTGTGCCTGGCAAGAAGTTCACACAAAAAGGTAGTATTTTCCCATCAGAGTTTCCATGGAAGTCTGTAAGAAATGATGTTCAGTTAACCCTAATGAGGAAGGCAGTGTTCTCAAGTGCTTGTTTTGAAGTGTTCAGAAATTAATTATATTGGATTCTTATTTGGTGTGAACTACGTGGAAAGGTCTCAGGGGTTTTTTTTTTGGTTGGTTTGGGGCTTTTTGTGCCATTAAGTGCAAGCTCCCACCTCTTTAGGGTCTACATGCAAATGGTAAGAAGTGAAGACTCCAGATTACTGCTCAGCAATACATAGGAGTGTTACCAGTGTAGTATCCTGCTAGTAACAGCTACTGTGAGCTGCCAGGGACCATTTTGGCTCTCATTTTGAATAGATTATGGCTGAGCCTGATTTGGAATTGTTAGAGCATTTGGATGTGGTTCTGGGGTTGGGGTTGGTTTGTTTTCGGGTTTTGGAGGGGTTTTTGTCTTGTATGATAAAGTTACTATAGTTAGTAGTTACTATAGTTCCTTTGATGTGATTTAGTTACTCCAGGGATTGGTCACTCCACAGGGGATGCTGTTTTTCCCTTAGGGTTTTGAACTTAAGGTTCCCATAAAGTCTTGATTAATGCCTCATCAACATCTTTGCTTGTACCTCACTTCAGTAAATAAGGAGCCATTAATTATGGGTAAAATGCTTACCCACAGCTCAGTGGATACCCATGGCCCAAGGGTGTTTGCAGTAATACTGACTTACTGGCTTTGATCACCCAGAACCTGGAGATAGAAGATATCCTTCTACACATCAGCTTACTTGGATCCAGTCTTCTGCTGGTAGGTAGAGGAGACGTATCAGAGCTTTGGGGATTTGAGGCTCTAGAGAGAGAAAATCAGGCAAAAGGGGAACCCTGTCTACTGATCCTTGTAACATTGAGATCTCACCCACAGTTCCTGTGCATCATCCATTTCTGTCTGAGGTTTTTCAGGAGAAATACTTGATCTTGCTACCATGGCTGCTTGAAAGAGCTTTAAAAATAATGAGGCAATAATTTTCAGTTCCAGGATGCCTTGCTGTTAAAACTGTCGGTCATCTTTGAAACTCCATAGTATCATACCCCCACGGCCTGCACTCCCACCAGCTACACTGTGGCTTCATAAAAGACATCTTACTGAGGATGCCAGGTGAGCAGACTGAAGGTTTTCTACACGCAGGGAAGGCCAAGTAGGACTGAGGCCCTTCTATTTAGTTAGAGCTGAAGCTGCTTAGTTGGCATCCACATTCATGAAGGTATGATGAAGTAATAATTCTGGTTTACAAGGTAGAGCTCACTAACTGTGTAAGAAAAGGTAACATTTTCTGTGTTCTAACTTAGCTTGAAGGTCTCCCACATGGAGAGGTTCAAGTTTTAGCTTTTTGACAACACTGGATGCAATCTACCAATCCCTTTCCTGTAGCCAGAACAGAAAAGTATACAGAAATGTAAGATTCATGGCTAAAAGTAGCAAGTAAGTCAGAAACTGAAACCTTACTAAATAACACTAGATTCATTAACTCAGGTTTAATCTCAATACTTGATGATTTCATCTAGTCTTTCACACAGTTCAGCTATGTAGAAACCATTAAGATGATGGCAAACCCTACTATTTTTCCACCTATTGACTACAGGTAGCTGTGAGAAGATTTAGGGTTTACAAATGTTAAACCAAACTAATCAAGACAAATCAAAAGTTTTTATTTAGTGTAAAGTCAGAAATACAACATCTTTAAAATGTTCATAAGTTAAATGAAGGCCACAGTAGTGGGATGTAAAATCGCATAGAGATGAAAGAACTACTATATACACACTCATTGATAAAATATCACTATCCAATCTACAATACAAACCCGTGATTTTAAGATTACTTTATACTGGGAAGTTGCTGAAGTCTAACAAGCGCATGCTCTGTTACCAGATGAGCTCCTACAGTGCACATGGAGATGGGCAGTGATGTGGCTTTAAACAATGGCTGTAATGAGATGCAACCTTTAGAAGTCAAGTGCTTTGTGTGACTGTTCTTCATTTAATGCTCAAACTCTGGACTAACCATGTGATCTACTCTACCTGCTAGCATTCATTTAGAGTTCCAGTACTGTGAGAGAGTAGTCCACAGAAGATTAAAAACAATTTTAGATGTTTACAAGGACCCCATGACACAAACAGTATCACCCATTTGCGTCTGGGTGGGTAAAACATTTTTCATCATTTGGTTTCTTGACCTGGACTTGTAAACAGCCCCCGAGACTAAACTATTAGTGCTTTATTTGCAGTCTTTTGACTTTGCTGACACTCCAGTGAGTGCTGTAGAGCCATTTAAAAAGGGGAGAAATAGGAGACCTCACAATGTCAGCTTAAACTTGGGACACAGCTGTGCTTAGCTGCCAAAAAACTTTGGGTTTGAGAGGGATTTACTCTACTTTTCCACTGACTCATTCACAACTAGGTTGAAAGAGATCCTTGAACTAGTGGTTTCCTTTTAAAGGTCAAGTAAAATGGCTTCATTACTGAAGAGATACTCAGTTTTAGATAACATCCATAAATAAATCTGCACTGCTGCTGTATGTCAAGATGAAACATGCAACTAAGTACTGATGAAACTCACATCATTGTTTGTATTTCAGCTTCTGCTCTCCCTTAATACTGATTATGCTGGACATGCTGCCTCCATGGGAAGTGCTCAGACCCACAATCTGGGCTGAGCTCCCTCACAAAACCTGCTAACAGCCAAGCTAGTAAAAAAGAGCACCTTGACACCAGGCATTGCTCAGAGCAACATGGTTTTGAGAGGCAAAAGCCACCTTTGTTCCACTACAGCCTTCTGCCTTAGGTGTTTTTATGCAGTGCCTCAGAGGCACTTCACAAGCTCAGGCTCTGGGGCAGGAAAACAGCTGTTCTGAGGCCTGAAGAAAAGACAAGTTTGGCACTTCGGGAGGAAAATAAAAGGTGGGAAGGAAAGAAGACTTCTCAGTTCCTCACTGTATGAGGAACATTGCTGACCTCCCGTTTCTGAAAAGCTTATCACTCGGGTTTTTGCATAACTCTTCACTGCACAACTGAAAAACTTCAGGAAAATCATAACATTATGATGCTGTGCCTGATGATTCTTTGAGGAAATGGGAAAGTGGAAATGGTTTCAAGTGTACATATTACAACACGCCAATACTGCATCAGTTTGGTATTTCCCTGATTAAGTTGCTAACCCCTTGTTTCTCTTCCCCATACACTTCCCAAAAAACCTTAAGTGTTTTTTCTGTATGCAAGCCCTGCAAGCAATGTCATACTGTTACTACTTCACAGAAATGCTTGACTGGTTTATGGATTCTTGTTTCAAAGCTATGAACAGTGCTACACAGTAATTAAATATATTTCAGGTGAAAAAAGTGATGCAATTAGTCTGAATATTTTTATCCAATAGGGCTTCAACACAATATTGTTACTTATTTTGCTAGTCAAGAACTCTACCCTAAGACCTCAAAGAGTTCCAACAGACCTTTGTTTAACCTGACAAACTGAATCCAATTTTTAACAAGATATGCTCATTTTTAAAACAATTATCAAAATTTAATAATTAGCTACACTACATTTGCACATTGCTTAATCTTAATACACAAACTTATGTCTCCTGTCCACGATAATGCTCTTAATTCTGTTTATCACCGAAGTTTATAATCTTTAAGTATCCAGTAAGCCACAAACTAAGGTATGTTAGCTCATGTAGCCTATGCCAGTTAAAACAAAAACAGACAGCAGCAATACAATGGCATCATCTGTGAGTCAAGCCTTACTTCCTTTTGCTTTTTGTGTCAGTTGTTTGGAAAACACTAGATGCTGACATCAGATTTTCTATATACTGTCCAAGAACTTGGTTTTCTGATTTCAGTTTCAAGTTTTCTTCCTTAACAGCATCTACTCGTGCTGAGAGATCTGTGAAGGTGATATTATAAGAACAATATTAGACATCATTGCATACAATAATGACTATGTTCTATGGTCCTGTATCAGACTATTCACACCTTCAATGCAGGAAACTACCATAAAGTATTCTGTTAACAAAACATAATAATATAATAACATTCTGCTACTAAAGTTTTACCTAAAGCCCATTTTTCCTGTATTATTTTGATAAACTTTTTAAAACTTAGTCTGTATCTTTATTATTTTCAGGAATTTTTGAATTAAGCTATTGCAAACTAAACTACATGGAAACAGACTCAAAGATGTGTATCAGCTAATAAGCAACAAATTAACTGTATCGCTCCTCCTACTTGATGTGTACAAAGAGGGTCAAGCAAATACAATCTCGCACAGAGGAAATAAAAAAATAGTTCCAAGACCTTGCCTGTGTACCTTCAGCTGCTTTAAGTGACATACTTCTGGACACTGTGCCTAAGGTAGGGCAGAGCAGTAAGCTTCTCTTCTTTTGCTTATTACTCTGTGCTTGTAAAAAATCTGATGTGTCGAGCTGCTAACCTTCAAGTGTGTGCTGCAGTTCCAAAACTTGATTAATAAGCCGTGTTTTCTCTTCTAATTCCACCTGATTTTCAGCCTCAACAGCTGCAATAAATCATGAGAGTTTTAGTGCAACCTCTGTTAACAGTTAGAAATTATACTAAGTAGAACGAATAACAATGAAGAACTTTAAGAACTTATACCATCCATGTCGGCATTCATCATTGCAGATGTAGAATGGGCTCTTTCTGCTTTTGAAGAGCGTTTTCTTGAGAGATGCTCTGCTTAAAGGAAAAAAAAAAAAAGAATGTGAAAGCAACTGTTAATGGAACTGCCTTTATATTTCGATTTTAGATGCATTTTTGTAATTAGCAGTGAAAGGCCTGCACTTAAGCCTCAGGCAGAGGAACACTCTTTCCTTCTCTAATTATTTTTCCTAGGGCGATATGTGGTACGTAACTATGGTTCTTCAAGTAACTAAGCTCCTGTTTACAAAAACAACCGATCCGGATGACTCTATCGCATAAAATATCGCCGTCCCAGTGATGTAATTGCTCCCTTCTCGGCACCGATCGTTCTGCAATTGGCTATTCCCGAACGCAGGAGCGAAGGTCCCAGCTTTGTCCGCACCCTTTACTGGTGCCCGGCCCGCGGGACGGCCGTGCCGGCCCCGCTATCCCCATGTTCCCCATGTCCCGGCCCCATCCCACACCATCCCACCGCGCCCGGCGCCGCGGGTGCCGCTCAAGGCCCGGGGTAAGCGGCACCGCAGAGAGGCTGCCCCGAACGGCCACACAGCAGCGTCACGGTACTCGCCCACGCACCCCTCCACGCACCCCTCCACGCACCCCTCCATCCATCCCTCCATCCCTCCACCGCGCTCCTTCCCGGCCTCCCGCTGCTCCCGACCTGCCGCCGCCTCCCCCGGGCTGCGCCCCGGCCGGCCCCGCTCCGCGCTCACACCGCGCCTGCGCTGTGCGGGGGCCGGCACGGGGCGGGATGCGGAGAGACGGGGCGGGATGCGGAGAGACGGGGATGGATGGGATGCGGAGGGGCGGGGATGGATGGGATGCGGAAGGGTTGTCTTCCCGCGGCCGAGTCGTCACGCCGGTGCCTCCTTCGCGGGTTGCCCGAGTCGTACCCGGCCCTTTCTCATTAGATACCGCCAAGTTGCCGATAAGGGTAGTAACTAGTAAGAAAGCGCTTAAATTAAATTAAAGAAAGAATGTTTTCCACTGCGGGCACTGGAACAGGCTTCTGAAGCTGTGGATGCCTCGTCCCTGGCTGTGTTCAAAGACAGGGTGGATGGTGTTCCTGCCCATGGCGTGGAGGTTGGAGTAGGATGCTCTTTAAGGTCCCTTCCGACACGAACCGCTCTGTGATTCTAATTTAATGTCAGCGTTTTTCCGATTAATTCATACTGTGCTCACACACTGCCAGTGTTCAGAGCAATGTTCCTTTGCGGCCGGTTGCTCTGCCTACTGTTCAGAAGAAATTAAGGAAAGGCCGCTGTTCCCTGGGGTGTAACCCCTTCAGTTCCAGCTGAGGAAGGCAAAGCCTGAGGAAGGTCAGAGAAAACCAAGCCATGTGTGTGGCTGCTGGTGACTCCCCAGTATGTGGAGCTCTGGGAGAGAGGAGCGTCTCAGACAGAGTCCAGCAGGGTTTACTGCGCCAGCTCAGTGCCGTGTACACCTGGCCTGGCTGCTTCCAGCCTGGCAGATCAGCAAGCCTTTTGCACAGCAGGGTCTGGATTAATTGTGATTTCATGGAATCACAGAATCACAGAATCGATTGGGTTGGAAAAGACCTCTGAGATCATCAAGTCCAACCCTTGGTCCAACTCCAGTCCATTTACCAGATCATGGCACTCAGTGCTACATCCAATCTCAGTTTAAAAACCTCCAGGGATGGGGAATCCACCCCTTCTCTGGGCAGCCCATTCCAATGCCTGATTACTCTCTATGGAAAGAAGTTTTTTCTGCTTTCCAACTTCAATTTCCCCTGGCAGAGGTTGAGCCCATGCCCCTTTGTCCTATTGCTGAGTGCCTGGGAGAAGAGACCAACCCCCACCTGGGTGGAACTTCCCTTCAGGTAGTTCTAGACAGTGCTGAGGTCACCTCTGAGCCTCCTCTTCTCCAGGCTAAACAACCCCAGATCCCTCAGCCTCTCCCCACAGGACTTGTGCTCCAGTCCCTTCACCAGCCTTGTTGCTCTTCTCTGCACCCGCTCCAGCCCCTCAATATCCTTCCTGAACTGAGGGGCCCAGAACTGAACAGAATACTCAAGGTGTGGCCTCACCAACGCAGAGTACAGGGGAAGGATCACTGCCCTGGTCCTGCTGGCCAGGCTATTTTTGACGCAGGCCAGGATCCCATTGGCCTTCTTGGATCTCACAGCATTAGACATCACATTACACAGGAGTAACTTCACAGAGTTACTCTCATGTAATAGCTCAGTAGCTCCAAACCAACATTCCTGTGTCTTTGTTCTTTCCCTGGCTCCCTGCAGGGAATAACGTGCTGCACAGGGTCCTCACAGCACAGTCTGTGAGCCAGAGTAAAGGAATGAAAAACATTCAGCACCTGAGCTAATTTTAGTGGCTTCACTGAAGCAATTGCACTCCATAACCTGTAGTATCTTTATAGGTGCTATGTATTTTGAATTAAATGTGGCATGAAATACATCACTATTGTATCTGTAAATTGCAAGGATATATCTAGTTATAAATAAATAATTCGGTGCTGTGCAGATACATGGGAAGATAAAGGCATTTGGAAGTGAGCCCTCTACTGTATTTTTAAGTATACTTCAGAAAGTGTATTTCTAATATCCACATCTTCTGGCTGCCTCCACAGTGGTAATAACTTTTTTTAACCTTACAATCAAATAAATTCAGATTAGATTGAATGCTATTCAGGTTATGAAAATGTATTGTAAGTAGTGTTCTTCATCTGTCTGTACTGGAAAATGAGCGTTTTCGGTTCCATTAGCTAGTATACTGAAAAGTATATCACCTTTATAAAAGGTGTTTTCAAAACAGCAATCCTCCTCATTCCTTCCAAGCAGTCTTCTCTGGTGGTGACTGGGCTTTAAGAGCTTGCTAGTAACTCTTTTTAATTGGTGTTTTTAAAACGACAGGTGCTTCTCACACTGTTTTGATCCTGCTTGCTGCACTGACTATGTGGCAAGCCTGACAATCAACAGGTTCTCATAATTCTTTCTAACGAGACAATCTCCAGCACTTTGATTAATGGGGGTAAAAATATGTCCAGAGTCTGCAGCTTTATACAGATGGATGGAGAGCTTGCTTATCTGGTGAGGAACTTGCTGTCTTTTATACTGTATGAGTAGTAAAAAAAAGTACTGTGGGCTTACCTTGGGGAAATGCACCTCTCTGTTGTAGAAACTCTGCTTTTCTTGCTGCATTATATTTGGAGATTATTGTCTAAACTGTTCCAAAATGAGTAAAGTGGGAAGATCCTTGATGTTAAATTATGGGGCTAAATGGGCTTCTATGCTGTTGTAACCAAAACAGAAGTAGTTTCAAAAGCTGTTTCCTTTTGGTATGTGTACCATTGAGTGTTCATTCTGCTTTGAGTGGTTGTGGTTTCTGACTGTAGTATTTTATTTTGATTCTTAACTCTGGTTTTTGAGAACGAGCACCAGAATGAAACTTCTTTTCAGAAGTTAATATGTGAGAGGTTTTTTGATTTTCTTTTAGAGAAAATTGTCTTTTTCTGAGCCTGCACTGTTAGCATTGCAGAGGGGCTATCAGCAGACAGTAGGTAGTGTTTTAGTCTGCAAAGTTCTATGTGTTACTGGGTTAGTGTTAAACACTTGCACAGAGGCTTCCTTAGGTTTGTACTACAGTAAACTTGGATGTGCTGGGTCTCACCAACACGTCTTCCTATTGTGAGTGCTTATCATGAATCCTTTTTCCCTTATATCTGAGCTCGTGCATCTGGCATGTGCTCCTTGGCCCCAACACTTAGAAGCTGTTTTCTTTGTGACCTGGCTATGCCCCTAAATCCTTATCCTGGAAAGAGTAATGTGCATTGCTCTTTTTCTTTCCCTGTCCTTCATCCCCTGCTTTCTGAGAGAAATATATTTAAGTGCTGGGGCAGCAGGGAGCAACCTTATTGTGCACAGTCTGCACAGTCCAGGGACCAAAACTGTTGGATTGATACTGCTGGGTGCAAATTCCACAGAGAGAATGCCTAGATCATCCTGTGTTCCCTTAAAAAGGTTTGCATTCCTAACCCTCCCTCTTCCTTCTGGTGCAAAGAAATCAACTCTAGAATTCTAAATATCCAATACATTACCAGTTTTAAACAAACACCAAACCTCACATACACAAAAAAGCCTCAAAACACAAACCAAGAAATACTCTAGCCTAACACAGCACAGAGAAAAAGCCCACAGCTCAAAGTATTCTTTTATGAAAAATCAGCCAAAACAACAGAAGCTTAATGTATCCTTACCTCACCTTACTTGCACTGAGTAATATATTATCAATTAAATTTTTTGTGCTCTTTAAATTTCAAGCTTTAGGCACTTAGAGTATATCCAAAACAATCAGATTCCTGTTATAATGCAGGATGTGTCGCAGGGCAGGCACAGCTATAGATATTACAACACCAAGTTGTGGGGGAGTGTTGATCTGCTGAAGGGCAAGAAGGCTCTGCAGGGGTCCCTGGACAGCCTGGATCAACAAGGCCAAGTGTCAACTTCTACACTTCAGCCACAACAACAACCCCATGGAGCACTCCAGGCTGAGGGAAGAATGACTAAACAGTGTCACAGTGGAAAAGGACCTTGAGGTGCTCTTTGACAGCTGGCTGAACATGAGCCAACAGTGTGTGCCCAGGTGACCAAGAGGGCCAATGGCATCCTGGTCTGTATCAGAAATAGTGTGACCAACAGGACCAGGGAAGTGGTTCTTCCCCTGTGCTCAGCACTGGTGAAGCCACTCCTCAAGTACTGTGGTCAGTTCTGGGCCCCTCACTTCAAGAAGGACATTGAGGTGCTGGAACATGTCCAGAAAAGAGCAATGAGGTGGTGAAGGGTCTGGAGTGCATGTCTTATGAGAAGGGGTTGAAGGAGCTGGGGTTGTTTTGCTAGGAGAAAAGGAGGCTCAGGGAAGATCTTATCACTCTCTACAACTACCTGAAAGGAAGTTGTAGCCAGGTGAGGGTTGGCCTCTTCTCCCAGGCAACTGGGGACAGAGTGAGAGGACATAGGCTCAAGATGCACCAGAGGAAGTTCAGGTTGGACATAAGGAGGAATTTCTTAACGGAAAGGGTGATTACATACATATTGGAATGGACTGCCCAGAGAGGGGATGGTGTCATCACCCCTGGGGATGCTCAAGAAACAACTGAACATGGCACTCAGTGCCATGGTCTGGTTGATGAGGTGGTGATCAGTCAAAGGTTGGACTTGATGATCTCAGAGGTCTTTTCCAACCTGACTGATTCTGTGATATCTGTAGAGTAACCAATGGTACCTTGCATGTTTGGGATGTGCTTGGTGTCCCCTTTGGCCAATTCAAGCCCTCATATAACAGTCCTTGCTTTTATCAACTGGTAGTATTTTGTTCACTCTTCTGTTAGAAAGCATCATGTCTTTGTTCTGTAAGTTGTTAGCATGGCAAGTCTTGTCTGGGGACCATTCCCAGGAGAACCTGAACCAATCCTTCTAAAGCCTGGCATCTGTTTGACAGGGATTTGGCAGCAGGTGCTTCACTATGGTTTCCCCACTGACTGGGAGGGGCAAAATTAATGAGGTAAATACTAATAACTGTGAGCAAACTGGTCATCTTTGCTGTGTGGCTGTTCATTTTGAGTCTTTGGAACATGCAAGACAAGGCTGAGAGATGGAGCTGACAGACAATGGTCACAGAGCTTTTTTTTCCCATTTTGTTTGCAAACTTACTGTTCTCTACTTTAGAAAGCATATACATTATTAAGAAAATTAAATAATATTCACAAATGCTGGAAATTGTTTTCTTCTGTGGAGCAGCATAACAATGGTCCGATAGCCACTGTGCAGTTTAAAAGAAGAAATAAGAGTATTTTCTTTGTTACTGGAAAGATTTGAACTCTGCCCTAAGTTATATTCCACTGTTTGGTTTATTTTAAACTGTTTTTACATGTCACACTAGATTAGTTGCTTCAGGTCAGTGGATTTTCTCACTGAAGAACTATAAAGTGATCTTGTAACTTGTAGCACTGTGTCAGAGCTCCTGAAGCCAAAACTGACTTGAATGTAACTAAGATCAGGTGCTAATCCCTTTCTTTATTACACATTTGTTTTATATTTTCTAAGACATTTGGTTAAAGCAGAGGAGGCATTCATAATATTGTCATTATATTAATTTTAAAGGAACAACAAGTTTCACCTCCCAAATGCAATTATCTATACTTATGGCTACCCCGAGTTCCAGTTAGATTTTCTAAAACTAGCTGACGTCGCTGACAAAAGGAATTATATTCAGTTACACATTTTTTGCTTAAAATGAAATGTTCTCCCTTGGATATAAAGCATCATTAATAGTTTACCTGAATATATGTATGGGTACAGTAACAAACAGGGGGAGAGGATTTTATTGTTCTGGACTCAAACTCTAAGTCACTTCTGCTTTTGACTTTTTATTTCTAAAACTCTGGTGTACATCTTGTTCTTTCCAAGGCACACGGTGCAGACCAGTAAGCTCTTGACTTCCTTTTTGGCAACGTTACAGGCACCAGAGGTGCCTACGTAAGCTGACTGATTACAGAGGTTTCACTGTTCCCCACTACAATAGAAACATATTCTTTTCTCTAACAGAGGAAGGCATTGTACATATTTCTGAGATGAGTTTGCTATTTCAACTGCACTGTTCGCTCCTTTGGTTATTGCCACAAAGAAAAAGACAAAAGGGAACACAAATGGCTTAATTCTTTTTTCCTGCAGTGCTAACTTGCAGGACCCTTTACATCAAATCTTCATCATTTTGTTTCTCTGCAGAAATAAGACTCTGAGATGGTGGGGTTTTTTCATGTAATGTTGCTTTACACAAAAATTCTCTACAATCTTGTTACTCTTTCAGAGTAACCTCAAAAGGCTTTTTTAGTAGCCTTGTGCACATCCTTGTGCAAATTTACAGGTAGGGACTTATGTCAAATGCAGAATTTGAGTGTTTCTTATCTGGTGCTTTTTCCAACCAGAACAAATCACACAAAATAAGCAATGACTTCGGCTTACATTGTTCTAGCTCTTGTCTGTGTCTTTAGTTTTTGTGTGTGTTTTGGTTTTGCCTTAGGTCCTGAGTGAGAATGGAACCTCATCAGATGACATAACCTGTGAGCACAAAACTGGGATAAAAAAAGTCCAGTCTCTTTAGGAAGTCTACAAAAAACAAGACTTAGGAAGTGATATTTCTTCTTTATCCCTGGAGAGGCCTGCCTTCATAGAGCTACATATAGCTGTATAGTCTGCATATAGCTGCATCCTATCCTTTGCAAGATTCAGGCAGGAGTTCTCATTTCTACTGTGACTCCAAAAAAATGCATTTTTAAATGGACTGAGGAACTGAACTCTTTTCAGCTTTAGGCTGTGAAGACCAACATGTGTGACATAACATTGTCCTGTTACGAATTCGATCCTCCTTGTAATCATCAGCTGTAGGTTGGCCACCAGATTTTGTAGAAGGATATTTAGCAAGATTCCCTAAGACTTTGCTGGTAACTTAACAAGATGAAAAACTGTTTTGTCTTTCTATAAGTTAGACCCAAACATTTTGGGATTTGAATCTGCTTTTAAAAGGATGGGTTTACATGAGAATGTGGTCGTTAGTGTTGGCTTTCTGTAAAGCATATTTTTAAAAAGGGTGAGATAATTTCTAGGTACTTTACAATGAGGAAAGAGTGCCTTGATTCACTTATTCAACATTGATCAGAAGTACAATAAAGAATTTTTTGCAGCTGTTAGGCATCATCTCGCTGTTTTGTTTTATGTTTGGTTTTAATTTCCTCTGTGCTTTTGTTTGGGTAGGTCACATTTTGAGGGAACTTTATCTAGTGCTATGAGTTTCTAAATTAAAAGGTATTTATTTCATTAAACGTGAAAATATTTTCACAAATGCTGTCAGCAAATGCTTTCCTTGATTTCATGTACTGTGGTACTGCTATTAAAATACTTACTGAGAAGTTTTTGTCTTACCAGCATTTTATCTTTGTCCTGATTTACATGGAAGTGTTTTATTTTTAATACCTACACATTTTAAAAAAATAGAGAAATATTGCTGTTTTGAAAGAGCAATACCTCTTAAATATTCATGCGTTGCACTTGGTTAATCAGGCTCAGTAACCCCTGTTGCTTTGACACAATGGCTCTTCACTGTACTAAGGAAACTTTGATAAGAAGGCTGTATCCTGATTGTGCTTCAGATTGTACATACATAGCATGTTGTTCTGCTTGTCTGTTTAGTATCTTTTCCAGTATGTTTTAAGAAATGAAGGGAAAACCTTATGCAATAACAAATGTCCTCAAGTTCATTAAAACCAGTGCAGCTTCGTGAACCTTTTAAATATTTGCTTATGGAACATTTGCATGTAAAACATTGTCATTCTCAGACAAAGTCCACTTACTATCTACATACTGCAAGTTTAGTTTCTTTATTCCTTGCTTGAACTTGCTGTTGTCCATGCTAAGGAATCTTGCTGTCTTTCTCACTATGTAGACTTTTAGCTTCACTGCTCTTCTGGAATTGATGGTCTTCTCCAGCCTTACAGTTACAGCTAGAAGGTCAACTCTGCTTGTTAGCTTCAATGCCCTAGAGTTACTGTAATTAGTCTTAACTTCAGCTGGGAGAGATAAGGAAGACTGTTTCCCACTAAGTGTATCACAGTCTCTTCCTGTTACAGGTTAGGAATTTCTTTATACCTTTCTACCCTCGAGGTGTTCCTGTTTGGCAGAAGAAATGGATCAGGGTTATAATGTTCACCATGAAACTTCCTATATTTACCCTCTGTGGCTTCAAGCTATAAACTTGCCTGAAAATGTCTTGTATTTTCAGTCACTCTGATTTTACTTCTACTTTCTGACTTATTGGCCCCACCTCTTCACTACTACAGGAAAAGCTGTGATATTGGTAGCAGATCTTTAATAAAGAAGCCTTGTTTATGGTCCTTTGTGTGGTGAACATGAGCTTTCTCTGACCTTGGGTGTATGACTGCAATCAAGAGTATGGTAAATTTGAAGTGTTTAGTTGCTGAGGTGCAGTGGAGTCCTATTTGCCCTGTTGCTGAGCAGCCTCATTTTACAGCAGTGACATCTTTCAGGGGCTGACTTGGGTACCCACTGTCAGCTGGTGCTTGAGTGAGAGAGTTTGTAACCTTGTGCCTCTGTTTTCTCATGGGCATTCACATTTTCCGAGCTGCAGGGGTGCTGAGGTTAGAGCAATAAAGGAGGCTAGTGGGTGTTTGCCTTCTAAAGTTGCTTAACTTGACTTCAGAAAGACTAAGCCAGCCATATGGCAAAAACACCCATCTGTGACACAGGGCAGATTCAGACCCATCCAGTATTGTGGAGTCATCCCTAACTCATCTACTTCTGGATGCTTTGCAAGGGCGAGATGATCTCACCACTGAATGCTGCCCCTCATCTCTTGGTGATGTGTTACCAGCTGTGCAGCAAGTCAGGAAACACTGTTGCATAGGATACATTTTCTTCACTTTTCTATAGCCTGTTACAGGAAAAGAGTGAGCTTCACTGTCAGGGGAAACCTTCATTATTGCACAGCTTGGACCAAGGTCTGCCAGATTGTCTCCTTGTGAATAGTTTGGGTCAAACCACATCTTGATGTTATTGGGCTGTATGTTGTATAAATGAAGTGCATTCAAACATCCAGCTCAGCACCATCACACTAATATTGAGTTGCTAGAAAATTATGTTCTAAAAATAAGATCAACTTAATACTTTTGGTTTGAGTTTTTTTTAATATAGGAGGTAAATATAGAATGCACAATAACATTTCTTATGAAAAAAAAGGGAGTGGGGAGGGAGTAGGACTTGGTTTATTCATAAATAAGCCCTCCTAGGTAGTGTAAATTAGCACAGCTCCATGTCAGCCATGTTGACATGATCAAGTTGATACTCTGGCCACACCTTTTTAAATAATTTATTATCAATTCATATTAACTTACTTCATTTTTCCAGTATGTGGAACTATCCAAATTCCCCTTCCAAGTAATTTTTTTCTATAGCTGAGGAGGAGAGTGGGGGAGGGGAAAGTAATCTTTGCTTTTGTAGTTTCTTTTAAAACAATTACATGCTTAATAACGGGAATTTAAATTATCATCTTGTCTCCATTACTAATTAATTTGCATCACTTCTTGTGAGTTCTCACTAGAGTATGTCAAAAAGATAATTGTTCTGTATTCAGGAGGAAACACCAGCATTATCTGTATTTTATTTGATAGTAGTAACTACTGAGTTGCCTTTTCTGTGACGCTGTCCCTCTAAACAGTGAAAAGCTCCATGTCCTCAGGTGATGAATTTATATTACTATATGCTAATACGTGAAAACCCCCAAAATCTCAATTCTTAACTAATTGCAAGGCTTATTCAACCACACAACTAAAAATGTTTACTTGAGGTCATTTGCTAAAAATACATTGAACCTGGTAATCAAGATCTACAAATTTGTGTGCTCACACAGTGCTGTTATTAAGCCCATGGATTTTTGCATTTTATCAGTAGAGCATTGCAGTTTCTTACCTGAATCATCTGCCAAAGAAATGTTGGTGAAAGTACCATCCTCCTCATCTGAAGGTAACTCCATTTTGCTGCGTTTTCCCAAAGTTTTTGAGCTGTGTGTTAAGCATGGCAGTTGTCAGCCATTTCTGAGTGTACATGTGACTTCTCTGGTTAAATCTTTAATGAGTCCAACAGGCAGGTGTTACCGTGGGCTGTTGGCAGCTGCACACGTCTTACTCTGTGTGGCGTCTCCTCTGAACCTTGAGCTCTTTTCCGGAAATTGTTAAGCTGGAAGGCTTCTGAGTTCTAACTGCTTCGTCAGATGTGCTGAGCAAACACTGTTATTACAGGTTTCTTCTGTAAAAGAACTGTGTGCTCATCCTGACTGGCTTGCTGTTGTTCTTCTTTGTTTTCTGCATGACTGCATATGGAGTTTTGTTGGAGGGGTTTTTGATAAAGAGGGAAAGTTAAGTTAGTGATCAAAAGATTTTGCTTAGAGTCCAAGACAATGCAATGGACAGATTTGGGAGCAACAAATTTAAAATATAATCTTCAAATAGTTAAAAATGTGAGCAATTTTATTTACATGTACAGTTGCATCCAAACCCATCAGGTAAGGTGAACAAGTGAAGTTATATAAGTGAGCATCTGACACTCTGTGACAGCAGACAGGAGCAGGAAAGAGAAATCAAGTTCAAAGAAAACCCCACTTTAGTCATCTTGTTTTGCTTCCGAAAGAGTGTTGGATGTAGTTTGAACACATTAACCAGAAGTTTTCTGAATGTACAGTTTGCCTTTCATGCTTTTGGGCATAATCTTGATTTGTATAAAGAAAATGCATGAAACTTTGCAGGACAAAGGACATAAGATAGGGAATCACAGAATAATTTAAACTGAGGAAGACCTCTGAAATCATCGAGTCCAAACTTTGACCAATCAACACCTTGTCAAGTAGACCACGGCACTAACTCCAGTCTTTTCTTGAATACCTCCAAGGATGACGATTCCACCACCTCCCTGGGCAGTCCACTCCAATGTTCAACAATCCTTTCACCCTTCAACTATATACATATGTATGTACATACACATACAACCACACAAACAAAAATATTATTTCACTGGTTACTGACCATCCCCCTAAGATGCTTGTTAAGTTCCTTTAGTCCATGACTGGTGTAACTGGAATGGTCCATACTCATTTCTCCATAGGGTGTACAGTACACAATGGCAGCATCATTTAGCAGCCAGTATTACATATGCAATTCAGCATTACAGACTGTTCTAGTCCAAAATCAGATCCTTTTGAGGTACACATTTCATTGTCCCATCTTTCCCAGATGCTTGAACAAAAGCAATCCCACAGATGGGTTTGCCTTTTCTTGAGGTGGGACTAATCCAGACTGTCTTCCTTAACGCATTTCTCATGTGCATCACAAGGACTTTTTCTCCCTCTGCAGTACCTGGAAGTTTTGATTTGGCAGGGCCATCTCACTTGGTAGAGCCTTGGGTGTTAACTAACCAGGTGGCCTTCACTAAATGCAGATCCCAATGTTTGAAGGTCCCACTGCCCATTGCCTTTGGTGTGGTTTTTAGCAGTCCACTGTACCATTCAACTTTCCCAGAGGTTGGTGCATGACAGGGAATATGATATAGCCACTCAATACCATGCTCTCTGGCTCAGGTGTTTATGAGGCTATTTTTGAAATGAGTCCCGTTATCCGATTCAGTTTTCTCTGGAGTGCCATGTCACCACAGGACGTGCTTTTCAAGGCCCAGAACGGCATTCAGCTCTGCCATCTGACTTGATCCACCTTGTCCCTCAATGGCTTCTGTGACTCACCATATGGGACTCCTTAGGACAGCTTTCCATTTTCGGTTTGTCCCTATTATAGGGTAGGAGCCATCAGCGAAGAGACCGTATCACCTTTCATTTTCTGGTAGCTGATTTTATGGTGAGGATTCCTCAGCATGTGTCACCTGCTCCTCTTCCTCTTTGGATGGTAGTCCAAACTTTTCACCTTTAGGCCACTTCATGATCATCTCCAAGAGGCTCCAGGAAGGACCATTCTCGCCGGCTGTGGTGTAGAGCATGTTTTTTACTCCATGAGCAATCTCTTGTTGTTGTTCAGGGCCCCACTTGAAATCATTCTTCTTCCAGGTCACATGACAAAGAGGGCTTACAATCTGACTGTACTTTAGATTATGCATCCTCCAAAAGCCCACAGAGCCTAGAAAAGCCTGCATTTCTTTCTTGCTGGTCAGTGAAGACATAGTTGCTATTTTGTTAACCACATCCATTGGGATCCAGGGGCATCCATCTTGCCCCTTTGCTCTTAGGAACTGAATTTCCTGGGGAGGTCCCTTGACCTTACTTTGCTTAACACCCAGGTCCTTTTCTGCTGGGCAGCTTTCCAGCTGCACTTTTCCCCAGCATGTAGCACTGCATGGCATTGTTGTCCATGTCTAGGATCCAGCACTCGGCCTTGTTGAACCTCATACAATTGCCCTCAGCACATCTATCCACCCTGCCCAGTTCTCCCTGCAGAGCCTTCCTACCTTCCAGCAGACCAATCACCCCACTCAGCTTGGTGTCATCCTCAAACTTACTGAGACTACATGCAATCCCCTTGTCCAGATCATCAACAAATATATGAAATGTGACTGGGCTTAATCTTGAGCCCCAGGGAGCAGCACTAGTGAATGGCCACCAGATGGATGTGGCATGATTCACCACCACTCAAATGACACAATGCATTGGAACTGGTGCAGCTTACAGGAATTACAAATGCAGTGCTGCTACTTAGCATTTTTTTTTCTTCTGATCTTTTAAATGTATAGTTTCATTTTAGCTTTTCTGCTGGTGTCAGTGGTGTTACTGACAGCTGCCCTTAGAGATAATTAGAAAACAAGCACATCTTGCATTTTCAGAACTCTGTTGAGTTTCTCATTTTTTCTTCATACTCATCAGAGGTAGTTCAAAACTTACCTTATTGGTCTTGAGGGGCCCTGCACAAGGCCAAGAGTTGGGCTTGATGATCCTAATGGCTCCCTTTCAACTCAGTATATTCTGTGATTCTTGAAGAGTCTTTGTAAAGAGACCTACTGGATTAATTCCAGATCCTTGAGTATCACAAGAGGGTTCTGGATCAGCTGAGCTTTGTTTTCTTTTTTTTTCAGTGATACAGCAGTATGTTTCAAAGCTTTCATGATGATGGTAAAGCTAGAAAACATTTTGATCTTTTGCCTTTATTATGTTTTTTATTGTTTTCAGACATGTTATGTACAGTAGAAGCATTTCAGCAACTCAGGTTGGGAGGGCAGATTCTAAAAACATATGCAATTATATAATCTGTTACCTCTAAATTTTGTAAAATCATATGCTTGTGGAACCCAAGGGTTGTGTCTTGCCTGAACTGTGTAGCCCTCATCTAAAAGGTTTAATTAGTTTCTTGGGTCTGTGTCAATATTGTTCTACTGTATTGGCTGTACAGGTACCCTCTGGTAGATACAATTTCCATGTAAATTATTAGCTAGTTTTAGACAGCCTGTCACAGTAGCCTTGTGAATATGGATGTTGTGCAGTTGTTATTCATGTCTAGATGAAAGGCATTAGCAAAAGTGTTGCAGAGAGTAAAAACTGTATTTTAATAAGAGGCAATAAGAAAGACTCCTCAGGGTGAAGGAGAAGATGATTTAGGGAGGAGTTTGGCTGCCTCCTATGAGACATACCAATCCCTGCAATTTATGCAGTCAGGCTCTTGGGTTTGTGCCAAGTGCATTCCACTCCATGTGGCACTGAAGAGCAGGTTACCTGGGGAATTATTTGTCCTGCCCTACAGAGTCAAGACTCCAGAGCTCGTTAAAGCTCCCTTTGAAAGAAGTGCCTTTGGATGGATTGCTTGTTTGCCTCATTTCCTCCGTCAATGCTCTACCTTTGAAGAAGGAGAGAGCAGAAGGTACAGATAGGTGTGTTTGGATGCGTGTATGTAGCTGTGTACACATGTATGTGAACAAACAGCAGCATGGAACTTGAGCTGCACTGTTTTACAGAAGCCCTTTGCTTTCCATGAGAATCAGGGAATCAGGTTTGTGGGAGACCTGCACAGCTTGCTTGTGGAAGTAGAGACTCATTTACTAGAAGAGAGAAGGCAGGAGTTTAAGAGGAGTCTATAGATGTCATCTTATTTCTTTCTTGCCCCCCAAATTCTCCACGTTTAAACATACACTTGTGTTCTGTCATTTTAAAGATACTGTAGAATTATATCTGTGGTTTGATTGTTTTTAAATGCTATGGTGACAACCATTTTCTTTAGTGGTGGTTTGATATTTCATTAGTGAATTAATGTCTTTGGACAGGAGATGCCATGTTAATGTACAGTAGAAGTACCCATTTCTTGCTGTCACCATGTTTGTTTTATATAGGAGAACATAAAGCAGCAGTAGCAGACAGAGGAACTCTGACCAGCTTAAAAGAAAGTTATGTAATGGCATTAACTGTCAGAGCATAAAGAGTTTAGTTATTTCCATGTGTGAATTATTTTCACTGGGGCAAAAGACATTCATGTAAAAGTTAATTTGGTTGTAATGTATCAGTTCATCTTTCTGAGGGCTTCATTACCAAGTTGAACAGAGGTTGTGGAGTGCTGAGCAGCAGTCTGGCTGCCTTTTAAAACAGGTGGCATGAACTATCAGAGGAGGCTGAGGGTAGGGGAAGTGTGGGCACAGCATCTTCTGCAGCTGCTCCTGAGCCTTTTGTTTGACTTTGCAGCAATAACATCAGCTGATGTAGCCATGTGCCAGCCCACTTTTGATGAGTGCTCATAACAAACACAACAGCAGATCACTGTCTGGATATGATGGTCATGAAAGTAGTAGATAAATGCCTAAGAATGTCTTGAGGCTTGGTACTCAGGATTTAGTAGTTGGTCTGTGTCAAGGACACAATTGCAGGAGTGTTCAGATGCCTAGATTTAAAACAACGCGGCTAAACCTGCCTGGTAGTAGGTTCATATTTTTATTATAAGAACTGTATAACTGTTTTCTAATTGAAGTGATTTAATAGTGACCTGAAAAGGAAGTTGGCTCAGATTTAACTACGGATTTATGGAGTATTTTAGCTAAACCACAGGATGTTCTATGACCCCTATTTATACCAGCAGTGTAACAGTGCTTATAACACGGTCGAGGCAGACTTTGATACCACTCCTTTTTTTAGAGTTCAGCCTTGCACTTACAAACTGAGCCACAACACCAAAACCTCCAACAGCCACATTCACCTTCTTCTCTTGTTTCCTACCACAGTGCTAATGTGTTATCTCTGAAAGTCCACAGCTGTGCAGTGCCTTTTGGAAACACTTTCCAGTGGCTCTACTTCAAATATTTTTCTAACTTGGAAATGCAAGAGGGAAGAGTGGGAGTTCCGTCAGTTGAGAGACATTTTTGGTATCTGCACCTCTCAGCAAAATCTCACTGACTCCTCATTCCAAAGGTGTGATTGTGTAGAGGTCCCTGCTGTTGCTCTGGTATGTCCTGAGTATCAGTAATAGAAAAGTTGGGGGGATTTTTTAAAGTCTGAAAAACACTCAAGTGAAAGAAAGTTACTGCTGCTTTCAGGGAATACTGGGACAGAGTCTGAGGTCTCTAGGTAGGTTAGATCTTTGTTGCAACGTGGGTGTAGTGTCTGATCTTCCATCAGGTTGCACTATGCAATCTTAATGTTTTCGTCTGCTATGGCTCTACAATGGTTTGATCAAGAGTCTAACTTGAAGATAACTTTTGCAAATGTGGATGTGTGTGATATCAGCAATGCAGTACATTAAGCAAGCTACTAAAAGATTCTGAACTGAGAGAACTATGCTTTGCATTCATAGGAGATGTTGTACTGTTCTGCTTTGAGTCAACATATTTAAAAACAAATGCAAAAATATTCCTTTCAATTATATTTTTTCCAAGTAAGACAATAAGCTCTCAGTAAAGAGTAGCATTTGGAATTATTTTTCTTACATAAAACATTCCAAAGATGCATCCAGTGTATCAGTTTCCCACTGTATGTAGACCAAAACATTTTAAAACTATGTGCCTTCTTAGGAAATGACAGCTGCCAGTGCACTTCTGTTTTAATGAACTTTGACAGGAAGGAACTGTGGAATGTGTTTAGTGCATGCTAATAAAGCAGTAATCGTGCGAGTGAATCCACAGGGTATTCAGTGCTGGGCTGACTGACTCTGCAGGACAGTAACCTACCTGCAAAACAACAGTTTACTAAGATGGTGACAGAAGTGTATTAAATGTGTTATTCACAGATTTAACCTGTAAAGTGAGGTATATTTATACTTCCCAGTGTGTCCTAAGTGTGTATTTTCATCCCTTGTTTCCCTTTTCACTCACCACTTACCTGTTTAAACTGCTTACAAGCCATGTTGTGGCTGAGAGAGTGTTCCAAATTTTGAGATAGACTTCAAGACAAATGAGCATCATTATCTGCAAATGCTACTTCTGAAGCTACTTCCAAAGTCAGCCACCTGGAAACCATCAACAACCGCTGCCCACTTGTACTTATATCCACCAATTTACTACACTTAATTTTCATGTTCTTTATTGCATAAGTAATTTTTAAAAAAAATTTGGATCTACTCTCTCAAAATGACTGACTTGTTCATAATGTCTGATAGGTATGTCTTAAAATAGTCCCACTTTCCTTCACACTTGTCCATTCTACTCTCAGATTTCCTGTCATGTGTCTGTCTAGACTTGGAGAACATTTGCCTGCTAAATTAAAAGAATAAAAAAATTCTCCTGCTTCAAGTACTCCTTAAAGTTTAATTCTTTTATGATTTCTGTAAAACCAGACAGTGACTGGGCAGTATCTGTATTTTACTAGTGTGTACTTTTCCATTTCCCGTTACTTTCTCTTTCATCTGATATGTCATAATTCTTAACTAGGTGCATGTGCAGCCTCCAGCTGAACAGGACTCTTCATGAGACTTTGGAACGATCAGTCTGCTTTTCTCCTTGAATGAAAGCCCATTCTGCTTCAGTCCATTGATCTATAATTCTAGACATGGCAGTAACTCAGGAACAGCTTTGGCTCAAATAATTTCTACATCTCTAATAATATTTCAGTGTTCATTAAAGATACTAGGAAATGAGTGATTGGATCACTGGGGAGTACCAGTGTAGAAACTGATGAGACACTGTTTTTTCTTTCATCTCTCTATGGGCATACTAAATATTTCCTCTACATCTTTGTAATACAGTGATGCAGAAAGTCCAGCAGTGCACACCCTGTCCCAGGGTACGTGTTTCTTCTGCTTTTGACAATGTTCTCTCATGTCTGGCCACTAATATCCTTTTAAGGGAGTGTGACCAGTCAGAACAAAGGAACTTTCCTTCTTGGGCCTTCCTAGAGCCCTCTAGGTCTGTAACCAGCTGACCTGTTTTTTAATTCTGTTCAACAGTGCACATAAATGCAAAACATTTCAGATTTAAAATTTGTTGTTATTAAAATTTTCATTGTTAAATGGAGGGGAAGGGTTTAAACCAAAGAAGTTTGTTGCTTAGCCAACAATTAAATGCATATAATACTAATAGATTTTACTTGTTAATAGGACTGCAAAACTGGATGGATCTCAATGCAGCCACAGAAACTTCCTCCACGACAATTCAGGTGTTGAGTTTGCTAGTTTGAGTATTTAAACAGTGTGGTTTAAGTACAGATTTCAGGGCTAGCTTCAGAAGCAGAGTAAGTTACCTCTCAAGAGCTCTGTGCTGCAGCAGCAAGGCAGATAGTGGTACATAGTTCAGCAGTGTGTCAGCCCACCAGCTCTTCTGAATCTTCTCCCTGAACCTTATTGTTTGACAGGTGAAAAAAAAGGAGAGACGTTTTAAAGTATTTTGCATTTAAAACCTTTTTTTTGCAAAATAGAATGTGATCTGTTCATAGCTCGAGTCCTGCCTACCTTGGGCCTGATCAGCCTCATTGCAGGTACTCAGACTGGGCTGCCTGCTCTTGGTACAGGCTGTGGAAGAAAGGGTCATGAAGAACTGCACATGGTGGTCTTGCATACTTTGTGTGTGTGAGAGCCAGAGGAGGTTTTCTCTACAAGGTATTTCGGCTTGTTCATAGCTCTGTAATGTGCAGCTGGTGAAGAGGACTGGGTCTGGGGTGCCAGGCAGAACCCCCAAAACACAGTGATTTATTAGCTAAGATAAATGTGGCATTCGTCACTTGCTGTGCTGCCGCTGCCTTATGGCCTGTCACATCCCTGAAACAGCGACCAAAGCACATCAAGAGGCTGCTGCTCCTCACTGCTGAGCAGCCAGTGGAGCACTCTGAGAGTAAGGAGTGTGTCAGCCAGCAATCAGATGCTAAAAGGCTGACAATAAGAAGGAAAAATTCTGTGCATGCGTGTGTATTTTTTTAAAGTCCCATACTTTAATAAATGTTGTTGCCATTTGCATGCAGATGCCCCATTTGAAGATGTCGAATTTCCCGTCATCACAAACCTGGTTTCTAGTGGAATCCTCAGTGGAATGTAATCATGTGACACATTTGCTCAGTCATTTGTTTGCTGCTTGTTCTTGGATATTGTCTGTTTGGGCTGCAGATATTCTTTAGTACAAATCTCCTGGAAGGTTATTGCTGATGGCATCTATGGCCAAAGCTAGTCTGGAGAGATAAATTATTTAAGTTAACTAATGCTTTTAATGGACTTGATGATCAATAGTGCTTCTAACAATACAATAGCAGGGAAATCTCAGTTGAGAGAGAGGTCATGTATTAAAAAACCTATTTTCTGGAGAAGGAAGGGATCTTTGGACACATTTTTGTACCCTATAAAATGGGCTATTTCCCAATGACTTTAACAGAATCGGGAACAGATCTTAGTTTTATCCCAAGTGTTACAATACTAGTTGTTGGTGTATCCTTAAAAAAAAATCTAAATTTATGTGAGAATTTTCATATTTTTATAGTTTTAAAATGCAAGATTTGTGTTAAGGAATGAAAATTTAAAATAACTATACCTGTGAACTCTGGCAGAAGTTGAACACAAATGTGAACGACCTGAATGTATTAAGGAAAAATTCTGTTACTTTAATACTGTGAGTCACAGCAGTTAAATGGTGGAGCACTTAATTTGTTCCCATGTTTCACTTTAAAAACTGTTTTATTAAGGCAAGGTTTTGGGTTTTTTTTTGTTTTGGTGGTTGTTATTTTTTTATTTAGAAGTTTGAAATTATTGGGTGGGGGGGGAACGGAGACTGTGGAAGTTGTTGCAAGGTATTGTCTCTTATGTTTGAGTGGCTTCCTTTGCCAACTTTCCTGCATCGTACTGAAGAAGAGGTTTTCAGTTTTGATTTTTGGAAAGCTGAAAGTAGAAGGGGAAAAGAGAAAACAGTGAGAGTGTAATGAAGAAACTCCATTTCCAAGCCAAGTCAACTATTTAAGAAGGAAAGAATGAAGCTATGACAGTAAGACCAAACCCAAAGATTCAAAAATGCTGCTTTGTAAATGGTCCAACCTCAAAAAATAATAAATACTGGGAGTGTTTTATTAGCCTTTCTATTCTTTAGCCATGAGCATTAATGCTTCTAATACCAATTTGGGCCCTAGAAGATCTGATATTTTTTATAGTGCATTAAAGCTAGAATGTTGTGAAAGTATATCAGCTCAAAATACAGGAGGAGATACAACATTATGTTAACACAATCAAGGACAAAATTGCAAGAATCGTATTGATACTTCATATAATAAGAACAAGCTGCAAGGCCCATATAGCAGGAACAGTATATATTGTATGTGAATGTCTACTACCAAAAAAATCCCCAAAAGCCAAGAAACAGAAAAGTTGCTTCAGATGTTACAAGTTTAAAGATGGAATTACTTGGCATGGGCCAGATACATACCTCAATACCTGAACACCCCTGGTCTGATGTGTCTTAGAGAAGCATATTTCTGTAGACTAAAGCAAAACTGTGGGACTTCTTTTTCTTCCCTCCTAGCCTCAATCTGCTTTATTCCTCAATATCCCAACTTCACACTTCCTCCTCACCCCTGCTCCTGCTCCACCCTTCTTTCTGTGTACCTTTAGCTTTTCTTCCTTCTCAGCCCTCTTTACTTGACCCTATTTCTGTCATAAGTCACTTGGTACAAGTCCTGACTCCGTCTGTGTTCTGGTAGGCCCAGTGTAATAGCCTGCATCCCACAGGGGCAAATTATTATTATCTGATGGGCAGTTATCTCACCTCTGTGCTGTGGTTCACTGCTTCCTGGACTTTGATCACAAATATAAGGCAAGAGTCTGGTACCTTATCTCGGGAGAAGGATTGGTGGGAAATCTGGCCTCATTTTTAGGAAAATTATGCTGAATGACTGAACATAATATAATACCTTCATAGTGGAAGATTACTAATTTCATTATAGTTATATTATGGGTTTTGTCCTTTGGGAGTGAAATGCAGTAACTTTATAGGTGTTCCAGTGGAGCATTTTCTGGCAGAAAGTGAAAATTGAGTCTGCATGTACAAGAAATTAATGGATAAAGAGCTTTCCTGAACTCCATGGATTCTGAATCTGTATGTACAAAAAATTAACAGATAAAGAGCTTTCCTAGGCTTCATGGATTCTGTGTAAAAAAGAAAAAAGGAAGGCTTATTATTTCTCTACACCTACAGCTAGTGTATGAAAGGCCAGATCCTAAGATACCTACTCAAGTTTTCCTTTGAGAAACTCTGAGGAAGAATTGTGGTCAGGAAAACAAACAAACCAACCAATGCTCTCAGGATGTTACTCTTTACAGTACTTTTCTCATTAGTCATATCAAACTGTCAGAGGATGAATTTGCCTTACAAAGGGAAAAGGAAACATCATTTTTCTAATAATCTCTTTCACAGAAGGTCCCTTTCATCTTTGACTTCCCTAATAGACCTCAGTCCCTTTCCCTGTATTACTTCCCAGTGGAGCAGTAGTTCCACACTCCATCAGTGTTGTGAATCGACAGCCAGGCTTCAGTGATGAGTTTGACATTCATTAATGCTAATTATTCATGCTCTGTGTGTTGTATGCTTTGCATGTGTATGGACCCCAGATCTCTCCAGCTATTTTATTTGATTATCTGAGAGCGCTATCTACATGTTTTCTAAAACCCATTGCTTTGTATGCAAATTGCCCTCTGTAGTGAAAGTAGGGAAGACAATGCCAAGCCATTCTGTAATGTCCCTAAATGAGTGTCTGGAACTGTGCTCCTTGTCAGTCAGATTGGTGCTGGTTTGAAGGACTGCTGCATAAAGTGTAAATTTATCAAATTTAATAAATATTTGGATCTCTAGACCCATTTCAAACATGGCATGAGATATGTGGGGTTTCAGGGTGATACCTTTTAGACAGGATTTGAAATCATGATCCTTTGGGTTAAATTCCAAGGTGGACCTTACATGGAATCAGCTAAAGGATGCAATACCAGACTTGACTCCTCCAGAAGCGATTTTCCTGCTGTATTCTAAACTGAAGAGCATTGATGTCTGATCCAATGGAGGGCAGCATTTTCTTCTTTTTTTAAAAAGAAGAATTTCTTTCAGTTTGCTTGAAATAGAAGTCTGATTGAGACACTTTTCAAACTTTTTTTTTTAATTGAAGTTGCTGTGACAGTTGTTGCTTGGGTCAGCAGAGAGCATGATCAGCTTCCAATTACCAGCAGCTAATGGAGAAATGCATTTTACTAAATCATTGCCTTGATATAGTGTCATTGATTTTAAATTATGGATGAAGTAATGAGTATTCTGATATGCTCACAGAGCAGTTCACAAAGGTGAGTTAAGCTAACACATGGTGGTTGTGGTGTACTAGGGATGCACCTGTCAATAGTTACTACAGACTAGCTTGGAAGGTCCAGGGGTAGTTCAGTTGCATTTCATTCAGCTAAATATACCTAATATTTATGTAAAATTTTGAAAGTTTTTTTTGTTTTTTGTTTGTTGGTTTTGTTGAGGATAGTTTACAGAACTTATTTCTGAGTAGGCTAGAAAGTGGAGCTAAGCAAATCCATGAAGACGACTCCTGTTTTGGTGGGAATGTTTGCTTGACTCTAGGAGTGCCCAAGTAATAAAAGTCCTCAATGAATTCTTACCCACACAGACCAAGGAAGTCAAACCTCAGCATTTCTAGTTCCGCTTTTTGTTGTTGTTCACCCTAATTTTAACACTCTGGTGCTGTTAATACCCACAGCACCCATCCCTAATTTAAATCAGTTTTGTATGATGAGGCTCAAGTAAGTGATGCAGTTGTCTTCTGTGCACAAAGATTTGAAAAGTTAGGCCTTGAGACAGATGAATAAATGTTAGAAATTCAAGGTCTTCTGGTAGTTGAGCAATAAGCATAGCAAGTAAAAAGTCATTACTTTAGTGCTAGTAAGACACCAAAAGCTGAGTTTCTGTGTAAAGCCATGATCATTTAGTTGCTGTAGGGCACTGCTGTTGCTGTCACATGAGGAGCATGGATTACTCAAAAGAGGCAGT
Organism: Sakesphorus luctuosus; assembly: GCA_013396695.1. Lineage (NCBI taxonomy): Eukaryota > Metazoa > Chordata > Aves > Passeriformes > Thamnophilidae > Sakesphorus > Sakesphorus luctuosus. The sequence goes on from VWZD01005296.1 coordinate 323,598, forward strand.
TTAACAGAGATGCGCACACTTGCTTTCTCCTTCTTTCTGTCTCAGTGTGTATACTGAAGCAAAACATTCACCATCCAACAACTCATTGTCTCTATATCCACAGTCAATGTAAGATTGTCACAGCTGCTCCTGGATCATCACTGTTTGATCACATCAGATCGCTGCAGACAGGAATCATAGAATCGATTGGGTTGGGAAAGACCTCCAAGATCATCAAGTCCAACCCTTGGTCCAACTCCAGTCCCTTTACCAGATCATGGCACTCAGTGCCACATCCAATCTCAGTTTAAAAACCTCCAGGGATGGGGAATCCACCACCTCTCTGGGCAGCCCATTCCAATGCCTGATTACTCCCTCTGGAAAGAATTTTTTTCTGAGATCCAACTTAAATTTCCCCTGGCAGAGCTTGAGCCTGTGCCCCCTTGTCCTATTGCTGAGTGCCTGGGAGAAGAGACCAACCCCCACCTGGCTACAACTTCCCTTCAGGTAGTTCTAGACAGTGCTGAGGTCACCTCTGAGCCTCCTCTTCTCCAGGCCAAACACCCCCAGCTCCCTCAGCCTCTCCCCACAGGACTTGTGCTCCAGTCCCTTCACCAGCCTTGTTGCTCTTCTCTGGACCCGCTCCAGCCCCTCAATATCCTTCCTGAACTGAGGGGCCCAGAACTGAACACAATACTCAAGGTGTGGCCTCACCAACGCAGAGTACAGGGGAAGGATCACTTCCCTGGGCCTGCTGGCCATGCTATTTTTGATCCAGGCCAGGATCCCATTGGCCTTCTTGGCCACCTGGGCACACTGTTGGCTCATGCTGAGCTTCCTGTCACCATAGTGCACCTGCATCTCTGAACATGGACAGGGGAGATGCTTCTGACCCAAATACTTCATCTCATAGTAAAACTTACCTCTGGATTTAATCTAGAGTGCAGAAGTTTGTGAGGTTTTTACTTACAGCCATGGCAACAGTCCTGAAAAAAATTGCTTATTCTTAACTTTTTAACTCTGAAATACTCTTGATTTCTGACAAAATGTGTTTTTATATAACATTTTGCCAGAAATGCTACATAGAAATATTACAGTTTCCTGTAGAAATGAAAAGGTGTGCCAGCATAATTTGCATAAGTGTAGTTCTCCTTAACAAATACAACTCGAGCTTACTGGCAACTCCTCAGGCTCTGCCCTGCAGTATTTTCTCAAAGAAATTGTAAAACCTCTTTAGTCTCACAATTATTTCTATTTATGTTATGTACTTTATCCTCAGCTGCACGTGGAGATTTTACTCTGTTTGATGCTGTACAAATATGGAACAAGAGGATCACTGCTCCAAAGAGGCTGCAATTAAGAGAAACTAAAAAGAGGTGGAAATGTGAGGAAACAGTGGGATAATGGCCCTGTGCCAGGCAGTATTTTCAGCACACTGACATTCTGACTGTTGTCGAAGTTTTCTTTAGAGAGTCAAGGGGAAACTGTGGAGGAAGATAATTGGGCAGTATTGCTGATATGTTGCATCTTTAGGTTATCACCAAATCACCATGGGAAACATGGCAGAAAGCTCAGGAACGCAAGGATTAGGCTTACAAGCTGGCATGGAAGTGTGATCAGAATGGAGCATCTCAGTAAGGCACAGGAAGGTGAGGGAGGAGGAGAAATGGGAAGCTTGAGCAATCAAAGTGAGTGAGTTGAGTTTGTAGTAGAGAAGAAGCTACTATTTGAAAACTACAAGGAGAGAGATGACCTGATCAAAAAAGAGCAAGAGAAATTATCTTTGCAGTAGTATTTTGAATGAACTAAGACAGACAAGATTGCACCTGTTGAACCCAAGGAGAAGGATGCTGTGGTAATACAGATGACAATTGGATTTTCAGCTGTGTGGATGGATAAGACAAGTCATGGCTTAGATATGTTATACAGCAAGAATGTACCAGACACACAGGTAGTCTGCTTGTGCTGAACAGATTAACTTCTAATGGAAAGTACAGGTCATTTGTCTCAAGCAGCTGTTTATTAAAACAGTGGCCAAACTGTTCATTTGAGAGGAAGTGGGAGGAAGGGTGAAAAGACAGATGAAAGAGGTAAAGAATAAACTGTAAGAAGGTTTTTCAAAGCACTGCTTTCATATGGCAGCACACTGCAGCCAGAGGCTGACTGCATATACCTGATTATAAAGTCAAAGTTGGTCTTTTTCTTCATTGTTTCAGTGCTTCTCAAATCAGCAGCCTTGGTACTGTGACCTTGCATGAGCACTGTGCATCCACCCATACAGGTGATTATTCTCCTAAGCTCAAATGAAACATAAGGGCCTGCAGGACTCAGTCAATACACCTCTGCCTCAAACTCCAGCTGACGGGGGTTAAATTATTAACCAAGCACTGTTTACTGATTTATGAGTTTTCACCAGCCCTGTGTTGTGCTGACAGTAATTGCTTTCCTAGTCAAGTTTGACTTGATAACAACATTTGGGTCTTTTAACTGTTATTTACTAAAAAATTCTATTGGCTGGAATAACAAGTTAATTGTTTTCTCCTGGTTCTTGTACAAATGAACCAGTTTGTTTGTTGGAGTTAATACTACAGACAGTATATGGCAAGCAAGTCGTGGCAGAATTTGCTGTTCTCTGGAATATCTAATGGGACCTTTTCTTCTTCTGACATTCAATCCCTGGAATAAAGCTTTAATGTAAATTAATTTCTGTGGTTAAAAAGACACATAATTCTGCTTTTGTACTATACTTCACAGAGAAAAAACATTAAATCCTAGTCGAGTCATGATTGTGTTCTGTTACCAGGAATCTTTCTCATATTTTCCACAAACAATCTTTCCTATGTAATAAATGTGACTTCCTGTGAAATCGAGCTTGTAGCTCAGACAACTTCCTTGGAATAATTCCCCATGAAATCTCTTTGAGACATAACATGAAAGGATGCTGGCTACTCCAAACAAGATAATGTTTTGGCAGCTACTCCTTTTACTCAGCTTGGTGCAAAAAATAAACCCTGAATTCACAAAAGCTGCAGTTGTGAGGTTTAAGAAATACAAGAGAACAATGCTGAGACCTGTGAATCTTTTGGGTGGGATGACTAAGCTACTTAGAAAGCAACATATTTATTACACAGGGAAGGAAGAGTTTTACATTTGTAAATAAATGTGGGGCTCCTTCTGTTCCTGAAGAGCAGTAGATGATGTGAGAAGAGGAAGGATACAAAGAGAGCTGCGTGGTGAGGCATGAGATAGTTTGGGGTGGGAAACAGTGATGTCAGTTGTGTTCTGCTGTGGATTGTTTCTGTCTGCATCAGTCAGCACAGTCACTCAGCTACAGTGTTTTCCTAACAATGAAATATCTGCTCTTGTTTCTGACTTCTGTGGTACTCTGGCATCTTACAGGCCATTTTTCCAGGAAACAGTTTGACAAACTGGACCTCTCACTGAGACCAGCAGACCCATGTCCTTCAAAAATTTCCAATTTTGCCAGAACACTGCTTCCCAAAAGGAGATGGATAATTGTCAAAGGAGATAGATGGGAGTCATCTAGGGTGACTAAATAGAGTGAAATAATGGTGTTTGATGCTCTTCTTCCCACAGTTGCAGGGTCAAACAGCCTTTTGCAATATGTTAGTTTTTCTGTTGTTCATGGCAGCCAGGGAAAGCCACAACCCATATGATTTCATGTGAGGAAAGATTTCTCACTGCCTGCACAATGCTTCTAGGCTTTCAAAATTCATATGTGCTGCAATAACATGGTGTCCTAGTTAAAGGTTTATAACTTTTTCTTTCTCTAGGATACCCAAAAATCATCTAACTTGCCATGCAAAGCTGTAGATGACGTGATGCCTCTTTTCTGTTAACACTGTCTTGTTAAGATTTTATGATCCAAGGAGTCAGACAAGGTCTTCTGCAATCATTACAGAAATTAAAATTCTTTTCCTGTCAAACGTGTTACAGCAGAAGAACGCCCTGTTCTGAATTATCTTGAAGAATCTCAGGACCCTACACTTTGCTTAAGTAGCTTGTGAGAAAAAAAAATTAAACATTTATAAGGAGAAATAATGTTCATTTGGTTAATATAATCCATTACATCTTGAGTTGCACCTTAATTCCACCCATAGTTGCAATGCTACTTGAGAGACTTGAGTAACATTTATTGTGTATGTTATCTTGGGATCATTTTATACCAGGGTCTCCTATTTGAATAAAAATTTCAATAGGAATAGCAATGAAAAATGTGCTTTTGAGGTACAGCTTCCCTTTTGTGAAATTACCTGAACAGGCATCTACATCAGGGACAAGAATTTGGCATTTGTTGTTTGTTACTGGTGAGTTGTTCCTCTTTTACTTAAAGTTCAAAACTTTCCCAACCATATATTGTAAATGTGTTGGCTTATTGCCAGTTAAAATACTCGGTGTATATTGATACAGCCCAATTATGTGCCTACAGAAATATAGCACAAAAATGTGATTGTTCTTACTGACTGTGTAGTAAGGTCTGTGTGTCAAAACATAGGCTGGACCATTGTTGAGCACTTTTGAAAACCAGGATTGAACAATGATGAGGTTCTTTCTCATGTCTATAGCATTTGTTTCTTTTGCCAGGAAGTGTCAAAGCAGGGTCAGAAGTCTCGATTTCACTGCCTGGTATATGCTCTAAAAATACAGTTTGATTACAAAATAGGTCCTTTCCCCTCTTTGACATGACAGGCCAGCTCAAAGTCTACTTCCAGACTTTTTTACACTGAAAGACATTTAACTCATTGAAAAATTACTTTTTAAATGGTTGATATTGACTAGTGATTAAAAAAAACAAAACAAAACTAGGGAAAAAAGTATTTAAAAGGATGCATCAGCTGTTGTTCTGTTTTGGTTTTTCCAGTACTGACCAGAGGACAGAGTAACAGTGATACTCACAAATAGATGATTTGGGTGCAGCTTTTCAGTAGATACAGACCACATGGATCTCTGCATTTGTTACACCCATCTTCTTTTGGTGTCATGGCTAGAAATGTGAAACATTTTACAGGTACTGCAAAGTGTATGTTCCAATTCTTAAGAGCTAGTGCATATAAACCCCCCAAAATCATTGTGCTTGTTTGTTGAAATGTTCCCTAAGTTTTTAAGCATTCCTGCATTCAGGGAAACATTGTCACAGCTGATAACCTTCTACAAATGTCAGTATGCCAAGTGAATTGTTTTATTTATGTTTTTCTTTGTTTGACATACCAACGATAAGGCCAATTATGTAATAATACAATGATTTGCTTTAAGACCTGTTTCAGGCAGCAGGGAACACTTAGGACATACTATGCTTCCCCTTACAGGTCTGTGTATCTAAGCCTGCCTTGAAGTCAGCCACTTCCAGTTAGTTCTGCTGGTTTCAGAAGGACCTGGTGAGGTCACTCAGTCTCTTCCATCTTCTGCAGCAAAGAAATTTAGGGAGAGGAGCATCACCATTTCTCCTTTCAGGTGCTGAAAGTTCATTTGTGAAGAGTAGGTCTGGTTCACATAGCAGTATGTGGACTTACTTCTTTCTCTTCAGTTTTCAAGCTTTAATTTATGTAGGCAACAGAATAAGAAGAACTTGAAGACCATGCTGTTGAGTGGAGATGAATGAACGGAAAACAAAGATCTTCCTGAGGAGTCAGTTCTTCTCCCTTTTCCTTTCAATTGTAACTCTCTTGACCTAAGGGCAGTACTTGTGCCAGAAAACACAGCACAACCCGAAGCCTCGGCATTATTTCCTCTGCTGTCAAGCTGTTCAAAGCAAGAGCAGCAGTTCTTTAGTCTGAACGTGATTCAGCATCAAATGAGATAAGTAGTTTCTACTTCTTTCTTCCCACATCCATCCTGGCAGATAAGGAATAGCCCAAGATTTTTACCCCTCACTCCATGGGCTGCCACCCCCTTGGGTGCTCTTTTGAGCCCAGCCCAAATCATGATCTAGTTTAGACTGTTTATCCTTATCGGGAGAGCTGTCATTTTATATTTGAACCATGCTAGTATTAGTTGGGGTTAATTTATCCCATTGCTCATCTCTGTTCTCATTTGATGTTCAGTTGCTTTTCCTGTTTCAGTACTTATCAAATACTCACTTGCAGAGTGAGAGAGATGATCTAAATTTTGATCTAGAGAAAATCTAAATTTTGATTATCATATATTAGCAAAATCTGAGTGCAATTTTCTTCAGTACCTCACTTCCTTGACAACAGAAACTAGACTTTGTTTCAAAAAGAGACGTGTCTACTATAATTTTGAGGGCTATAGCACAATACTGTAAATGAGATTTTACCTGAAAAGGATCTAGCCATTGTTTTGTGTCTGTCAGAGTTTTTAGATTTTCGAGAAATGTAGAAAAATCCATCCACTTCTCCATATTTTCCATTTCTTTAGATTATGACCTCTCTTTGTGCTTTAAAATTAAATTGAACTGTGTAGTTATTCTTTTTGGGAATAGATTGCAAATTTTCAGTCCCCTGATATTTACATTTAATATTTCACTGTACAAAATGTAAACCCATATAGCTGCTTTTCCAAACACACAGGCCAGCTGCCTGCATCCTGAATCTAATGTTGCCTATGACTTTCCTAATTATCTTCTGCATTCCCTACTGAGTAAGACATAATGCTTATCAGCATGCTTTCATCAATTTTTGTTCTTCCTCATTGTGTTGCACAGTCTTTTTGCTTTCTCAGTATCTCTTGTGGAATGGATCTTTCTCTCTCTTACAAGATCCTAATCTTGCAATCACATAACCCAGCTAGCTGCATTGTTCAAGATATGTTAAAGACTCTAACTTGATTTTAACCTACCTCCAGAGACTAGTTTGGAAGATAATTAATGGTATCTCAATTTGTTTTCACTAATCATATTCTAAGCAGAATTATTTAGGAATTTACCTCAAGGCAAAATTACACAAAACTGAAAAGTTTACAGATCAACATAAGTGGATGGTTGTGTGCAATGATCTAACAGAATTTATAAAGTAATTATATTGAAGTTGATCTTATTATGGCTTGGTATTGCAAAGAACAGGAGGAGAATGTGCCTCTTGTCAGCTGATAGCTTTAGTAGGTTATGATGATTTCTGCTTTGTGTTGAACTACATAAATTAGGTCTTCATCACTGGGGAGCATCCAGAAAGTTCTTAAGTGTAATTGTTGACCTTTTAAAAAAATAAAACCTACATTCTTGTAGATGAGCAAGGAGTACAGAGGTTCCTGCTGAAGTGTCTATTTGAATGCCTGCTGAGGAGAAAAGCTGTTTAAACTACAGGATTTTGTTGATGCAGAAGAAATGGGTTAAGACTGGGAATGGAGAAGTTAGTATTAGTTTGAGCAGAGTATCTTGGTTTGATAGCATTTTTGTGCTCACATGCCTGAAGAGAAACCTGCTGTAGAGGATACGAGGCAGAGGCAAAGCATCTGAGTGAAAAATACTTGTTTTCTAGAAAATTTGTCTTAGGTCCNCTTTGGCCACTGGAGACATGACAGCTAAAATTAAAGGAGTCCATTCTGGTCACTGTATGTTAGGACACTGAAATACTGAGGCTGATTTTCTCTGAATGATATTCTCCTTCTTTCCTTAGAAATAGCAACAGGTAGGGTACATCATTTGCTATCCAGTCTGATTAAACAATTAATTGTCTTTTTCAAACAAATGATACCTACAAGAGTGGTTTAAAATGTACAGAATATGCATTACTTGAATTTAAGTTATTTTTCGCCTTAACATTTACTCAAAAATGGTCTGGTCAGACTGAATTTATTTACACTTTTCTAAGCAACAAAATAAGATTTGTACATTTACAAATGAAGTGTGATCAGTTAGTAACTTTGCAATTTGCTTTTGTTATTTTATTTGCCTGGCTGGGACTTTGACACAAGCAGCATGCTTCTAAAATGCTTATTTGCAGATGTCACTTTAAATATTATTTTTCAAGAGTTTATTTTTCTTAGAAAACAGATGTCTGTAATTATCTTCTTTGACCTTGAGACTTATCAAAGTCAAATAGGTAATCAACCAATCAGACAGGCTATCATTATCAGAAGAAAAGTAATTACAATCTGAATATGTTTGAACATGATTATTACAAGGCTTAAACAGTTACACTTCTGATTGGGGCAGAACTAAAGACATTATCACTTCATAACTCACATGATGTAACTTCACTTATCCTTGTAATTTAGGAATATGAAGAGCTAAATTTATTGAACAGCGTAGTTCTTAAAACTTAAAAAAAAAAGTATGTAATACCCTCTGTAAAACCAGGAGGAGGATTGTCAAAATCTTTATACTGAAATTAAGGAATTTAAAAACATGAGAAGTAAACAGCAACAACAGAGCAAGCTCTGAAAGGGCTGAGGAGTAGGGTATGAAAATACACTTGGAATGAAATGTTTTACCACTCTGGATCCAATCTAACAAAGCACTGAGTCTCCTTAGCTCTGAGCATTTAGATGATCAGCTCTGTGTGTCCTGGAACCAGGCCCAAAGCTTGTGTGTCTGCTTCAGAGCATTTCTTCTCACACTTAGGGGAATGGGAGGTAAAGAATCCTTTGCTGGGCACATCTTGAAAGGCGCAGCACTGGGGCTGTCCTTGGCTGAGGTCAGGGATGAGATCACCATGCCACTCCTCAAGGACTGCCAAGTGCAGAGAGCTGCTGCCCTGGGAGAGGGAATTACACTGTTTTAGTCCCTGTAAGTAAAGTTGCAGGGAAAGATGGAAGCAGATTTTACCCTCATCCATGGCAGTTTGGAATATCTGCATGCAGATAAGGAAATGTGTTTTTTTAAAATGGGAAATTGTGAGAGTGTGAATAAATGCAGTGAAGAGAAAAACACTGTTGATAATTGGAGGATGGTGAACCGAAGGGTAGAAGGAGAATTCTTTAAAACACAGGGTTGCCCATGGTAGATGTTTTGATTGCTAGGGTGAGTTGCTTTTACCTGATCTGACAGGTAAAACTTGAGCTCAAAGCTCAGAAGTTATTTTAAATCAGAAAGATTTATTTTAAGAGAAAATTCCTGGAGAGATTGACCTGCTGAAGTTTGTGTGGATCTGAAGAACAATGCAATCATATTCAGCTGCTGAATATTCCTGCCCTGAAAGAAATAACCATGATGGTTGGTTTCCTGAAGTGTGAGCCAGCAGAGCCAGTACCAGCTGACAGAAAAGTGCTCATCGGGGATAGGCAAGATTCTGTTTAGGGTATTTTAGCACTATGCTCTAGGTTCAATGAGGTGGAACAGGGTGGTCTGAGACTTTCTGCTTAAGAATTCAAGTGTTTTTCCCCAACATGGCAAAGACACGAGTTCTATGATATTGGTCCTGTGCAAAATGAGTGTGAGAGTAGGGGCTGGCTAATTAAGCAGTTTCAAAGAGGGCAGAAGCTTGCCAGATCCCTGGGGAAATGTCTCAGAATAATCTACCTGCACTCTTGGCCATTTCTTTGGTCTTGCACATACTTGGGAAAAAATTATCAGCATTGGATTCTCTGTGGACCATTTGAAAATCAAATAATTCTAAAACATGAGGAAATAGATTCTTTCACAGCAGGATATGGCCTGTGGCAATATGAATGGGTTTGGAATTTTTGCTTGGGACATGTTTCAGAGCTTCAGAGATTGGTAAGGAGTCTTTTCATACCTAGATGTCTTGGTGCTCACCACACCTCAGAAGAGGAATCAATACCCTCACACATAATTTAGAATAATCTGAAGGCTACCAATCCTAATTAAAGCCAAAGAAATTGAAGTTGTTCTGTAAAGAGAGAAAATACCTTAGCCATAACCAATGAGATAAGACTTTGCTTGGAGAAGGAGGGAGTAGGGAGGCTGGAAATTCTGCAGAAGTATCTAACGCCCCTCCAAACTCACTGATCTGCAGACTTTTAAAGGGCTCCATTTCTGTTACAGAAGGTTTATCTGTACTTACCCATATTTCAAAAGCACTGCATAGGATGGATGAAAAAGTGAAACCATTCCAGGAGTCAACTGCATGATTTAACGTTTTTCAGCACTGAAATGGGAGTTTGTGGCTCTTTCAGCTCAGCCATGTTTCAGAGTATTTCTGATGCTGGACTCCATTATTAGAACTTACTGACACATGCAATGATGTTGCCAGTTTGCTACAGGAGAGATCTAAGCTCTCCATGGAGAAATGACTTCCACTATTTGAAATTTACAGCAGTGACTCAACCCACAGGGTTTTTCCACCAGTAGCTGTAGATAAGAAAGTTTACAGGCAGGAGATGAAGTGCATCACTGTGATGGTACTTTGGATTCAGGGTTTCTCAGGACATGCTGTCAGTGTGAATGGAAATATTAGTATTGTGATGTTGCCGCTATGTTTAAGTTCAGGCATTAACAAAATCATGCTGCTGGTGTCTGGGACAGTGTTGCAAGTGGTTTGCTGTCTTTCCACACTGGAGAGCAGGGAAGTGGCTGTTCAGTGAAAAATGTGGCTGCTGACAAAGAAAGCATGGTGGTAATTTTTCCTCCTTGCTTATCAGGAGTAGAAATATCGTAGTTCCTTGGAAGGAGGAAAACAGAGACCAGAATTACCCTGTACTGCAGTTAAAAGCTTCCATGATACTAGAATAATGTAGGACTTGCAAGTTTGATTTCTACTAATCAGCTAGAACAAAATGTTCACATTCTAGATCTGACATTCCATATCAGGGATGAACTAGAAACATCCTTTCCAGATTTGCTAAAAGAAATGTAGGAGAGAAGGAATAAAAGCCCTACAATGACATGGACAAGATGGAAATCAATATGGGGTTTTGTCATGAAAATGCTCTGATAAAAACTAGGTCAATCATTTCTTCAGGTCAGTTGTTGAATGGCTTAATTCTTGCTGGACTGTGTTACTCTCAGAAGTGACATTTGGGAACCAGAGAGGGAATGTGTCTGATATCTCAGCCAGTCATAGATGTAATTACAAGGTTTTCCTTGGGCTTTCTGGAATTAGTTCCTTTTATCAGCAAGAAAAGTGAAACACTAGAAGCTATTACCTGTGGTAGCATGGAGAAGAGCTGTGCAAAAGCCTCCTCGGGAGATGAGAGATTTCCCTGCTGCTGTTGGCTAATGTAGGGTCTGAGGCATTGAACTAGAGATATGAAGGACTGTATTTCAGATGCAGAAAGTTAGAAAACCAATGAAGTGTAGGTTATCTGAGGGGCAGGAGAGACAGCTCGTTAAAGCACAGGATTGATTAAAAGGCAGGCCTGGGGTTTCTGAATGACTGCTCTTTGTTCCTTGTACATTCAGCGAATCACAATTTTACATATATTTGTAGCAGAGAAATCTTATCTTGCCAAAGAAATATTCAAGGAATATCATGTTGTTCTTGCAGTGGCCTTTTGAATATACTACAATTTGGCTCAGGTTAAATGAGCAATAGTGTGTTTTGACTATATTATACTACAGACAGATGTTGAAATTCCTCATATGGTCCATTCTCTAAACTAGTTACATTACAGGTGTAATGGTTTAAGCCCAGAAATTAAGCACCACACAGCTGCTCACTCAATCCCCACCCCCTCTTTGTCCCACCTCACCTTGGTGGAAAGGGGAGGAGAATCTAAGAAAAACTTATATGTTGAGATAAGAACAGCTTCATCATTGAATATACAGTAAAACACAATAATAATGGTAAATAATGGTAACCTGTCCCAGCTATGCTCCCTCCCACTGGCAGGGCATGAGACAAGGGGAAGAAATCCTTGACTTAGCATAAACACAACTTAGCAAAACCCAACGCATCAGTGTGTTATCAACACCATTCTCATTCTGAATCCAAAATACTGTATAGCTATTGAGAAGAAATTAACTCTACCCTAGCTAAAACCAGGACAACAGGTTATGGAAATGAAATAAAGTTTTTTATTTACATGGGATGCGTTTAGCTTCTCAGAAGTGAGAGAGCTGATTTAGCAATTTTTTTATCTGCTTTCTAACCGAAGTTACTGACCTTTCTGTCATTTGCTGAAATTAATGATAATTTACTAAGTCTGCATGGAATTTATGACAGAGAAAAAAAGAGAGCTTCTTTTTCACCTTTCCTGATAATTCTAGCATTGACTTGACACTGTGCATGTCTACTTCTACTATTGAAGAATTCTTTAGTCTGTCTTAAATGACCCCAGTATCTCTTCTAAGGAATCTGAACTCAATTAAGCAGTTTATCTACTCCTTCTTCGGAAATTCATCTGTTCTGCATCACAGCTAATCCTGAAACTCGGCATGAAATTATGCACAATTTATTTTCCATTATCATGCTGTATTATTCAGAAGGTGTGACAGGAAGGAAAATGTTCACATAAAAGTGAACATATTTTCAAAGCACAAAATATTTAAACCTATCGAGCCTCTACCTTTTGCTCAAGGAAGTCCCTGAACTATAAACAGTTTATGAACATGGCAAGTATATAGTGATACCCTTCCTGTGAGTACTCTACTGGCTGCTGTTGAAGATGAATCAGACTGGGCTGGAGGGACTGTTTGGCAGCTTCTCTGTAGCTGCTCTAATGTATTTCATAAAAAAAACAAACAAAAAAACCCCCAACAAATAAACCCCACCAAAAACTGTATCCAAATTTGAACAGAAGCTATTTAACTTCATTGGATTTGAATGTTTGTAGCATCACAAGCACAGAGAGCATTTCTGCACAAGGATTTCAGTTGAATCACAATTGATACTTGTGTATCTTGGATGCAAACCCACAGTCTCACTTAAAATGTGGGCCCTGCTTTTTAAGTGTGCTTGTGTCATTACAGCCTTGTGCTTCTGGACAATCTTTCACTAATTGGACAGAATATTTTCTTTTATGACCAAGACTGGGACAACAGGATTTGAACCTCTGTTTCATATTCTAATATAAATAGCTGTGTGTTTTGCATGATATTTACTGACAACTCTTCAACGTAATGCAGATTAAGAGCCTGTTTCAAGGAGGTTCTTGTTGCCCTAATATGTGTAACTGACAAATAAAACAATCTATTGCTGTGGAATAATTTTCAGCTTTGAGAATGATGAATATTTAGTAAATAGTTAGCATTAACTAATACAGCAGTCCATTGTTCAGAGTAATAGTATTTTTAATAATAAAATATTAAAATGTATGACTAATTTATTGTTTAAATGTTTTTAAATCACTACACTGAGCATAGTGTTTCTATAGACTCTCATTTATGAGAACAATTTTATCCAGCTGTCTATAGTCTGTCCACATACAACTGGTTTTACAATAACACCATTATCACTGCAAGGCCAAGTATTCAAAATTACAGTGTCACAATTAACACTTTATATTTAACCAATTTAATTTTCTCCTTTTTGTATTTTGCATTGTGGCATATAATTTGAATATCATTATTCTGTCGGTTTGGGTTTGGTTTTTTCCTATTCACCTGTCTCAGTGTCTAGCATGGATGGTGTTAAATGGAATAAGTCTGTGCATCAAAAGGGGAGTCTGTAACCTGAAAGGTACAGGTGGCAGTGGCAATGGTATAAGGGTAACAGTGACAATTACCGTGACAGTCACTCAGACTTTGCCCACTCCATAATGCCATCTCCTTTCTCTAGACATTTTGTAAGATTTTAGTTCCTCCTTCCCTTGAATCACTTCTTGGTCCGAGTACATCAGACTCTCTCTCACATATATTCTAGTATCTTATCATGCCTAAACTCAACTGCTCTCTGATTTGCAGGTCAACCTTCTTCATCTGCTGCAATTACCTCAATGAATCAGTTCCTTCTTCATCTTTAACTTCTCTCCTGGATTCATACTCCCACACTGCTTGAGAGGAGAGTTTGTGTTTGCTACTTTCCCTACTCCAGTTTTCAGACTGACTCTAGCCTCAAACAAAGTCCTTATTCAAAACTACCGTCGCTCTTGCCTTACTTCTGACCTCTCTGTAGCTGGTTCTACAAACTGTGTTACCTAACTGAGAACTCTCACAAGCTTTCCCACTGAAAGGTTTTGGAGAAGGTGAAACATTTACCCAGGTACAGAAGAAAGATGGCAGTGATGCTGCTTCCACTTGAAATCTTAGAGAGCTGCAGAAAACAAAGGTTGAAAATGATGTATAGTACCAACTACTGAGCAGCCCCACCAGTAACATATTTGATCATCTCTCTCTTTTCAATTTCATAGAATCATAGAATCATAGAATCGATCAGGTTGGAAAAGACCTCTGAGATCATCAGGTCCAACCCTTGGTCCAACTCCAGTCCATTAACTAGATCATGGCACTCAGTGCCACAGCCAATCTGCGTTTAAAAATCTCCAGGGATGGTGAATCCACCACCTCTCTGGGCAGCCCATTCCAATGCCTGAGCACTCTCTCTGTAAAGAATTTTTTTCTGATCTCCAACCTAAATTTCCCCTGGCAGAGCTTGAGCCCGTGCCCCCTTGTCCTATTGCTGAGTGCCTGGGAGAAGAGACCAACCCCCACCTGGCTACAACTTCCCTTCAGGTAGTTCCAGACAGTGCTGAGGTCACCTCTGAGCCTCCTCTTCTCCAGGCTAAACAACCCCAGCTCCCTCAGCCTCTCCCCATAGGAGAGGCTTATTATTGTGATTCTACTTTTTTTAATAGCAAAACTACATATGATACATCTTGCAGAGGTGACTTTTGATAAGCACAAGTGAGGATTGTGTGGCTTTCTTTTACTTCCCGTGTGATTGGTGATCACATCTTTGCCAAAATTTTCCCTGTATGTTTAAATATACCAGTATAAAGCAAAGTAATAAAAGTCCTATGTAGAACTATAGATATTAATATATTTAAAATATACTTTTAAATGTACTTTGTTATAATTGTCTTCATAGAATCATAGTATAATTTTGCTTGGAAAACACCTCTGAGATCAGTAAGTCCAGCTGTTTACCCAGCACTGCCAAGTCCACTACTAAACCATGTCCCTTAAGGATACATCTAGAGTTTTAATAAATGAGAAGTAATCAGTGTAAAACAATGCAGAACAAAAAGAAAAAAAAAAGAGCAGTGGAATTTAGCAGTGGTTTTGATATGATGTCTTTGTAATAATATTTTTTTTAAGCTGAGTTGATTGCAATGAGTTTTAGTTTAAGCTAGAAGGGAATTATGTATTTTGCACTTCTACAAATAATACCAAATGTAAGAGGTCTCTAGAGAGATGGAGAACTTACAAAGTATTAGTAAGTTAATCATCTCAGTAGCTGGGATGCTAAAAGGAGATTATTTTTGAAATTACTTTTCCAGGATTGTGTTCTTAAACTTTTGAATGTAGTTGCACACATGAGGAACAAGGTCTGTGTTAACAATCACAGTCAGTTCAGTAATTGATACATTTATATGTGTGCTCAGGGAAAATGTATGTCAGAACTGGACATGAAAATGCTGGGTTATGGTGCAGAAAAGCAGGAGTAAGATTAAGTTTCAGCTGAGGATCAAGGAGGGCTTCCCAACATTTTTTGATAAGCCTTGCATTGGGGTGTACCATAGACATATTTGCACCTCCAGCATTGTCTTTCTTGCTTTTCCCATGCAGAGTTTCTGTCTTGGACACTGCCACGACACTGTCATAGCCACGGTGCTGGTACCACAGAGAAACTGGGCACTGGGGGCCTGCATTGGCTACTGAGAGGAACGGCTGCCAAGCTGACAGGAGAGAAGGACACTGGCATGGCAAGAAGAAACAGGGCTTATTTTGGATATTGTTGCAGGGATCTGCAAAAGGAAAGTGTTTGTAATATGATGATGAGAAAGAACTGTCAGAATTAGTCTTATAAAAATTATTCTCATTGGGGATTGGTTTTTTTAGAGGATCTGAACTGCAGTTATCTCTCTGGGCCATACAGTATGCCATATTCACCTGAATTGTTTTTCTTTAAATATAAATGTTATTAACAACAAAGAACGTTTCAAAGTTCTTGTAAATCTACTCCCACTGTTGCATTTTGGAAGGGAAGTAATAGTGAGGTACTTCAGCTCTTCTTTAGTTGGATAGGTCTTCTAAACATTCACTGTTACTATTGGCTGAACGTGTTCACTAATTATTTTGGGTAGGTAGAGCTTTTTCAGTAGATATTTCAATGTGCCTAAGTGAGCAAAAAGGATCCCTGTTTCTAAATTTGAAATTTCTTCTGGTGAAATTTACGCAATAAAAGACACTTGTAGTAGTATAAAATGTAATGATTAGGGTTTGTGGGGTTTTTATGTAGAGGTATTTCTCAGCTTTAGTGTCCTGTTAAACTACATGAACTCTGATTTGCTCCTCTTCAGGAAGAGGTGTACTTCAGTGCTAGTATGGATCACAGTGTACTTAGCCTAAAAACTCTTTGAGAAGAAAGGAAAACAAATTACAGTATTTAAAACAGTGCAAGTATGGAAAACAGTGCAAGTATGGAGATGTTTTACACTTGTACATCACCACCTTTCCCAACATCCACAAGGCTGCAATAGGGAATTACAGACTTGCAGTATCCTCATGAATTGTGTATTACTGTCTTAGTTTCATTGATAGAGAGATGAGATACAGAAATACTTGTGGTTTCTCAATTCATTCAGAAAGTTAGTTAAAAAAATGGAGTATTATCCCCCTGTTTTGAATCATAATAGTGTTTGAAGCAAAAAAAAAAAATCTCTTATAAAAGGATAGCGAAAAAAATGGAAGGGTTCTCTGGCAGTTGCAAACTTCATCCCCATTAAGTGTTCTGCTCTGTTTATATCAGTCTTGAAATATGTTTGTTTAACTTGTTGTCTAGTGACAAATACACCACAGTCTCTCCAGGCAGTATGTTTCAATGTCTCCCTGTGCTTATCCCCCCAAAATTTGCTGCAATTTAAATCTATTACTTCTTGTGCACAATGGACATAGAGAACAAATTACTCCTTTCCTTTGAAAACTGTGACCATACTCCTCCTCAGTCTTCCTGTTTGGAGATAAAACAATTGCACTTCTTTTGATCTTTCATTGTAGGTCATGTTTTCTAACACTAATCATATGGCTGATGCCTTCATAATACTAAATAAAGCAGAAGGATCACTTCACCTGTCTCACAGAGCAATTTTGTGTTGCAGCCCAAATACGAGGTTTGCTTTCCCTACCCCCAGGGTGGCACTGCTGGTTCATACTGCTTGTCCTGTGTTGGAGGCCTGTGTTTCTGCAGAAAGGCTACCCTACCACTCAGGCCCCAGCCTGCCCTTGGTGTGCCCACCTTGCAGCTGCCCTAGCTGGGAGTAGGGGCTCTCCCCATCTGATTTTTGCATTGTGCCTCTTCATCAGTGGGGAGGAACTCACAAGACATCTGATTTGCTGTTTTAGAATCTGGCTGTCTCATCCTTTCTAGACTAGATATATAAAGGTAACAGGAACATAAACCAGAGAGATCATCCAAGCCATTATTACTGCAGACATCACCACAAAGTAACTACTTCTGTAAGTTCTTCAAATACAAGTTTTTTCTTGCCTACACTGTGTTGACTGGAAGATCATTCCAGGATGTTGGTCAGCACCTGAGGGTGATGAAATATTTGTTCTAGTTTAACTGTATTCACATGCTCTCAAAGCAGAATGTTCTCTGTGGTGTTGATACCTGTGCAAAGTGCAGCCCTGTCCCTTGTTTCTTGTTCAAGTCCCTGTAAGCCAAGGAGTTTCGTTTGCCTTCTGTATGACAAGTGCTGTCAGTGGCAGGGTCACCTTTGGCAGCATTCCATGCTCTTCTGTGGATGAAAAAAAAAAAGGAGAAAATACAATCTGCAGCATCTGGTGGGCAAAAAAATGGATGTTACATTTTACTTTATTTATCTGTTTTATCTTCATCATTTGCATTTCTCCTCTTTTAAAAAAATGTTTTGATGAAGTTTAAGTCAAAGGAGAGCCAGCCCTCTCTAGTATGCGGTGTCCCGCCTTGCCGCACCAGTGTCAGTGGGTTCGCTGCCGCCGCTCCTGGCCTTTTCCCTGATCCATTCTCCCGCTCGCGTTCCCTCCGCTGGCCCGGGCGGGGCGCGGTGCCGCCGCCGGCCCCTGGGTGGCGCCTCTGCAGCTCCATGGCTGAGCCACGGCTCCGGGAAGCGGCTTTGGAGCAGCCCTGAGAGGCGGCGGGGTCGGCCCCGGCGCGACGCTCAGTCTCTGGTGCCGGAGAAGCGCGCCCCGCTCCGGCGCGATCCACTCCGCAGCTTCTGTGCGGCTGCCGGCGGGTGTTCCCCGTGTTCCGTTTCCCTGGATGCCGGGGCTCGGCGCTGTGCCGGCTGCTTAAAGGGCATTCCGGGCTGCGCACGGGCGGGGGTGGCTCTGTCAGCGGCGGGGCGAGGTGCCCGCTGCGGGCACCCGGCCGGTCTGGGACAGCCTTTCCAGGGAGAGCCTTTCCAGCGGGAGCCTCTCCAGTGGAAGCACCGCAGCTCGAAGCGCAGGGCTCGTCCCGTCCCGCCCCCACCGTGCGCTCTCTCCGGCCGCTCCGAGCGCAGCCGGGCCCGCGGGAGCGGAGCGAGTGGGAGCCGCGCTGTGGGAGAAGCGGGGCTGGGAAGGCTGGAGCGCCACTGCTTGGAATTCCGTGGAATGGCGTGCTGGGGGCACACCCGCCCCGCAGGATTTACCCTTCACTTGGTGCAAGTGCTGAAATAACCCAAAGAACCAGACTTAGGAAAGGGATCGGAAATAAGAAGTGACCTCTGAGCCCGAGTTCTGGTGTTCGCGCTGTTGCTTCAGGTTCTGTGTTAACTTCCCAACAGTCCTGTTAGTCAGACCATCAGTTTTGGGAAGGGGCTGTCGGAGGAGTTCTGCGTTAGAAAGTAGTGGCATACGATGAGAGGGGACCTGTGCAGTGAGTCTCGCTGGTGCCGATGCCCATGCTTTGCAGGATGCTTTGCTTTGTGCTAACTGTGGCCTGGAGCAGTCCAATAATGGCTGGAAGACATCATCCAGTTTAGCTTTATTGGAAACTAATCCAGCTTCAGACTGCTCCACGCTAGGAACCAGCCAAGGCGAAAAATCATGAGAAATCTGTTCAAAAGCACACTCATAGAAACTGAAACGGCAGTGCCGATGCATTCTGTGCATGCTTTTGGTCATCCAGTCCTACAATGCTTACTTGCTTTTAGTACCATTTATGTAATTCAGCTATTTCAGGAAGTTTAGTGGGACTGCTGGCCCAGTCCTTGCTAATCACCTGTGATCAGCTGTGATAGAACAAGAGCTTTTGAAGAACAGCATGTATATGTCTTTGTGGATTTCAGAATGGCAGAGAGCTTGCAGCTCTTTCCAAACGTGAGATCAAGACCAGGTAGTGGTTATTTTAAGTGAAAAGAGTAAGGTTTTCAGAGAACTCTATGTAAAATATACCCCCTTTCCCCCTTTTTTTTCTTTATTCCTTCAGCAACAGCTTTAAAAAAAAAAGTGAGAAGGGTGTAAGCCTGCCTTTGAAAGTTCACAGAATCTCAGATCTATCACTCTTCCTCATGCTGACCAACATTATAACAGTACCTACAGAATCCACTTCCATTAATCAGTATCTGTATAATTTCCATTCAAAATTTGGAATTTTCAGTGCTAGAGCCCAAGTTGAATATATCTGATCCCTGCTCTAAGTACAAACACAATGACTGTTCACATTTTTATGTGTTTTCTTCTCATCATAATGTAGGCATATTCAAATAAAAGTAACTTAAAACCCGAGATCTGTTTTGATTTATAAAGAGCATTTGCATTCTGTGCTGAGGTGAAGAGGTAAGTTCTTCTACGACGTTTGCTTTCAGCAGGGGGTGCCTACAGTTGGATGTTGGGGTTTTGTATTTGAAACTAAAACTGGCCAGTGGAATTACCACTGAATCACAGAAAGCAGAAATGGAAAAGCCCAGTTATATCATCTGGCCTTTCTCCTTCCTGCTGAAGGATTATTGTGTACCAAATACTTTAGTGCTTTTTCCAGTGTAGTTTTAAAAGTCTCCAGGGATGTGCCATGTGTCTCTTCCTTCAGGCAAATATTCCGTAACTTTCTGTAATTTACCATTAGAAATCTTTTCCTGAGATTTGCCCTGAATTTCTCCTTTCTTGAGTACATTCCATTTGCTGAAGATTTACCACCTTGAACCATTCTAAGTAATTCCAGTCACTCTTTAGTATTGACATTTCTAACATGCTTATTATTTCCTAATGCTTTGTGCCTTAATCAGAACAGCAATCTATGCCTCGCCTGTGTCTTTACAGTCTTGTACCACTTCTACTTCAGGCTTTAGGCTCAGAAGGATTTTTGGAATATTTGTTGCACTTCCACCTTAAGTTAATTTTCTTGAGAGTGACTTTTATGTGAGTGATTTCTTCATGTTAACATGCCTGAAATTGCATCTTTTCTCTGGAGGAAAGTTGTGAAAATGCTGTCATTATGGTTATTATTTTTCAAAGATATACAGATGTAAAGAAAAACATGTCTGTGGTTACCAAGCACTGGCTCAGGTTGCCCAGAAAGGTTGTGGAATCTCCATCCTTGGAGACAGTGAAAAGTCAATGCACCTGTGAGCCACCTGCTTGGAGCAGGGGGTTTGGAGTCGATAATCTCCAGACATACCTCCTAACCTCAACTATTCTGTGATTCAATTGGAAAAGGCCAGATCTGGCACTTCAGTGGTAGTTACATGACAATGCCATTTGAGTTTGCACACCCAATTCTTAGTGCTTTATAATGTTTGATATATTAAGCCTAAATATTTTTGTTGATTTATTAAGTTTGTTGCTAGTTAGAAGCCTAAGAAACTTTCTTTAGCAAATCCTATAGCTAAATAACTGGGAGCTGCAAATTGCCTAAAATGAAAAAGTCAACTGAGCTTGCCCTTGCTCAGTGTTTACAATGAACAGTCAAGGTTAGAATTTTGAGGTCTATGTCCATCCTTGAAGGTGGACAAATGGAAATTTGCATTATTCTTAAGGAATACTAATAAGGAATTAAGTTTCAGAAGGTTATCAGAAATTGAAAAGGCAGAACAAAGAAGTACCCACTCCACCTGGGTGTATGTTGTGCCTAAATGGCCTATATGGCCTCTTCTGCTATCTCACCGCTTTGCTTTTGTCCCTGAGTCTTAAACACCTCAGAACACTGTTTAGGTTTACCATAAACTTGACGACTGACAGCAAGACTTTTGTATTTTAAAAGGTAAGAGCCCTGCAGTGCTGGTGAAGCCCACAGGAGCCAGCACATCCTACTCAAAGAGAGTCTTAATCTCTGTTTGCTGTCCTTGTGGGATGCACAACTCCACTGTGGGGTGTGCAGATGGGCTGTCAGTCAGGGAGAGAGCCACAGCTTCACAGTGGTGGGTCACTCAGAGCAGCAGCAGGGGCCAGGGAGGGAGGCTTTCTTCCCTTTAAACAGGTGGATTTAAGTGAAAGAGAGGGAGGAGAGAGGCTGAAATACCCAGTCCTTTTAGTATCTCTGAGGGTGAGGCGGAGTGTTGCTCTCCCTTAACTTTTACTTCCAGAATGGCTGAAGCTCCTTGTGGGTGTCCACATTTCAGATGCTGGGGGCTCCCAAAGCCTGAGCATTGGTGTCTGGGTGGGAAGGTGATGCTGGCCCTGTTCCTAGCAGCCCTGAGCAGCTGGTTGTAATTACACACTGCAGCTTCAGAGGAAGCTGCTGGCTGTGGGGAGTGTGCAATGCTTGGCTGCAGGGCCGCTGCTTTTAAGGGTACAATGGGGATGGGAGAGAGTTAAAAACAGTGGCACAGGGTGAAGGGGAGGGTGAAAGCCTAATTATCCCCCCTTGAACTCGCTACCTTGTTAAATCATGACATATTTCTGGAAGTCCCTTGATAGGTGTAGATCCTAAATGAAGTCAGATGAGTGAAAGACCATAATCAGATGCCAGGAACTCTTGCCATAAAGGACTAAAACTTTAGAAACAAAAACCCTCTAAAACTATCTGGAAAACTATTTGTTATTTATTTTACTACTCTCCACCAAAAAAAAAATAGGCTGATTTATGTCTTTTGGGAAGAAAAATTACATTGAGATGACATATTGCAATGACTATTTTTGGTCTTACCACTTAAAATTATAGAGTTATAATTAGAGCAGTGCAAAATGCAGCTATTTTGATTGTCACTGGGATTCACACAAACATTTGCTTTGGTTTCAATCATTGGATTCAACATTCCGCTCAATGCTGATTCTGCTTTGAATGCAAAGGATTCCTTATTTTTTGATTTTTAAACAGCCAAACCAATTTGTAGTTGAGAGTGTTTGCTGACTCTTGACCTTAAGCTATTTATTGTTTTAACATCACCTAGTAATTGCCTCAAAATTGCCAAAAGAATTGCAAACTTTTCTGTGAAGGTGGCTTATAATGCCAGTTTTGCAATGAAACCCAAAATGAGGCAAATTTTGTCTGGCACTGGACATTGTAACAAAACCTCTGATTATAAATCTCAGGAAAAGAACATTTGTAATGGAAGTGACCAGTGAATCCTAAATAGCAACAGAATATTTTGCTATGAAATGTGTATACCTAGAGGGGGAAAAAATGATCCCACTCTTGATAGAAAAGCAGCAGCTTACCCAGAGCTATTCTCAGGTGTCAGAGTCAGTCCCCAACTCCCTAGTCAGTGGTTGCATTCTTCTAAGTTTTGGCCCCTTCTGGCAACTTTTTAACAGATGAAGGAGCATAGAGAAAAGGTGGGCAAGGTTGTCTGCTGTGCCAGATTATATTTGGGGGTACAGCAGAAAAGTGACTTGGGTAGGGTTTGGAGATTTCTTTTATTGTTTTTACTCTTCTTAGGGGCCCTCCTGATGACTTATATCATAAAGTGTCTAGTGACAACAGAAGTTCTTTCAAGCAAGGTCTGTGCTCTACGTGGATCCTACATGTAGCTGGGCAGATACAACTAGCTTGAATTTGGGAGACAACTCAAGATTATTATGGCTGCTCTACCACCAGAGGATATTAAAACTGGGGTGCTTTGGGCAGGTTTCTCAGATGCACTTTCCTTTTGAAAGGCTTACAAGTCTCTTGTTGAGAAAATGTCGTAAGCTGAGCCTTTAGAAGTCTGTGATGGGGAGGTGGATTTAACCACACTAATACCTAACTGTTATGCTATTGCTTCTTTCTTTCTCTCACTCATACAATAGATATGTAAGAAAGAGTATTATGTACCAAAGTCTACTTTGATTTACTCAGTTTAAATATACATATTTTTACATGCATTAAAAAAACAAGTAAGAATGACTTCACAACTTTCAGTAGAATTACCACAGGGACTCCTAACTTCAAAGCCAGTTGTGTCTCCAGATGTTTTTTAATGTTGTCCTAGGTCCTATCTCCTACTTACCCAGTCCAAAAACTTCTTGCTATTCCCACCTTATCATGCTCTAGGTTTCTGTGGAAATCAGGCTGGAGAGAGAGATGGCTGATATCAATATTAAGAAAAGATTTGATCAAGACCTAAATAAACTCTTGCAGTTTATATATTGTCAGGTTTCTTGCACAAATGGGGGGAAATAGAGATCTGTAGCTCATAAATCTGTGTTTACTTAGGTCAATAAATAGCCTTGTTGTTGGAGACAGAGAACTGTATGTTCACATCAGAGCAACACAGTTTATTTAATGGCAGGAGCATAAGTGTGACTTAGGTACTTATCTCAGGCAAAGAGTATTATAGACAATTTGACCCAGAGACATCACCTGTGGTGGGGTTTTTGACATGAAAAAAATTATTATGTTTCATAACATTTTCCAGACAGTCCAAAATGCAAAGATGCATTTATTAGCTGATACATTGCTCAGAAAAATACCTGACACTATAAAACATTTTTGGCACCCAAGAGCTTAAACAGCAGATGGATTTTTTTGTCCCAGCCTAGAAATAAAATGGTCATGAGTTGAAACTTCTAGCAGAACACATTCTTAAGACCAGCTTTTAAACCTGTAGAAATAGGGAGCTACTGTAAATGGAAGCAGTGACAGTTTTTTAAATATAGGAATAGCATGGATCTTGACAGAGGTTTATAGTATCTGGAGATGAGTTATTGTTTCTTTGCACTAGGCATTAATGTAATAATTTGAAGATACAGGAGAAATTCTACTCTTAAGGGTGGGAGTAAGTAATATTGAGGAAACAGTCTGAATTTATTTTATGTAATACTTCTTTTAATACCAATGTCTGTTAAAGACATCTGTTGAAAGTCTGTTACACTGATTTAATAGGGAGAAAAATTAACAAAGTTCTTTAGCAGTTCTGTTTTCAGTTTAATATTATGGACTGTTAAAAGAGGGTTTATGTGTGCCACATTATTAACTGAAATTCTGCTCAAGTTGAAATCAGGCCCAGAAAACTTGCTTTTCTTCAGCTCATGCTAGGTTTTTAAAACAAGTATTTAAAATTATACAAGAGAATGAATATATTTTTACTTTCTTTAGGATTTTTAAAGGCAACCAGGGCAGGCAGAGCAATATTTCTAAACACCTATTCTCTCGCTTACAGTGTGCAACCTCTCTAGCAATGTTAAAGTGCAACAAAAAATTACCAGCTTCCTACACTAAGTCATTACTACAGAAAGAAAATCCACCTCCAAAGTGACTGAATTACAGTTTGTAATAAAACAGCCAATACTTTGCACTGGCTTTGTCAGGGCTGAAAGATATGTCTTTAGTTATGAGAGAGACTGGGGGCAGACAGAGAGAATGGAAGCCCAAAGATCATGGTCTGGAAGAAAGCTTCCTTACAGGAATTAAATATTGAGTTTCAAGTAATCCCATTTTTGCCTAAATATGGTTGACATTGTGGGGTTTTTTTTCAAAATGTAAATTATAAAAATTAAAGCAAAGTAATAAAACACGTTATATTTATCACTTAAATTTGGAGAGGCCTCATGCTTTCCGTCACTGTAGCCTTGATGATTCTTTAGGCAGATCTGCCAGTGATAAAAGGAACAACTCACCACTGTCAGGGGGTTGGGCTGTTTCATGACTGACATGAGAGGCCAGCATAACTCCATGGTGATTGCTGTCTAAATTACTTATGTAGTTTCTTCATATACTTTTTGATTGAAGAGTGATAACTCAGGCAATGAGTTATTTGGCATCAGCCTCTGAGACAATCTGTTTCTTTTTATAAATCCCACGGCACCTTTCAGCCCCCCTTTTTAAAGTGAGACTATGCTGGATTAGGTTGTAATGTGCCTGGTGGATTGAGCCAAAGGATGGTTGAATTGGATTTTGCCGCCATTATTTTTCTTTTTGGTTTTGTTTTGTTTTTTATTTGTTGGCTTGTTTTGGAAAATTGTACTTCCTGAAGTGGTATTGATAGAATGAGAAGTGAGTTAAAAGACTGTCTTCATGTTATGTCATAGGAGTGTGACAGAGCATTTTCTTTCTGGTGGTAGTGGCACTGCCTCTTCCCAAAAGCATACCACATTGTCAAAGAACCCAGAGAGGAAAAAATACACTAACAGCAGCCTAACTCTAAACTCATGGACACACCCAAGAGGAAGGAAAACGGTAGTGAAAAGTTTTCCACAATATGTCACAACTTGAAATTTCTCTATTAGAGATTTAAACGTACACCATCATTGTGCAAGGAGGAAGGTTGTTGTACAGTAAATATGGAATATAACAGGTAGAATTATGCTGTGAAACAGAGAGGATTTCCTGCAATGTTTTGAATGGAAACAGAAGCAATTTTCTCACTGAGTGTTGTAGTTTGGAATTATTATGTAAATTCTCTCCCTTGCCACTAACTGCCCATGCCATTAGTTAACAAAAAGAAGTAGTCAACTGCTACCATTTTCTTCTTGATCCGTTGGGTGGGGACAGGCTGTCTCTTTTGGTTTTGAGGGAACATTTCCATTTTTTAGCCTGGCTGAACGTGGGAGCGGGGGGTGTGTGTGCGCGGCAGTAGGGGAGAAGCCATTTTCTCCTGCCCCTGACTGCTGCTTCTTGGTGAGCCGGTTCTTTTCTCCTTGCCATGGCTGTTCTCCTGGTTTCTGCATTTGGGGTCCCGGTCTCTGCTCCAGTCTCACCACCACTTGTACCATCACGGCCTCCCCGCCCAGGCTGGGGCAGCGACCTGGGAGAGAAGTTGCAGCTGCTTTCCAGGACACCCTGCAGTTCTCCTTTTTCCAGTTTTCCTTCTTCGTTTGGGACAAGAGACACAGAGGGAGAGACAGAATTCATCTGGGTGCTCACCATTTGTCTGTCTCACTGGAGAGGGACTGGGAGCTCACCCTGCTGCCAGCTGGGCTGTGACAGACACTGCCTATAAGTATAGCTTTCCTCCAGGAGGAAACCTGCTGGTTTGGGGGTTGTTGTTTTTTTCCTTGTGGTGTTGGGGAAGCAGTTTGCTCTGGTCTATTTACAGTTATATCTATACCTACATATATATATATAAAAATATATATAAATATATATATATATATCTCAGTTAAGACCAGTTATCCTTCTTGTATCTATTTTCTGATTAAAGTTCCTTTTCTTAAATTTGATAAAGAGTGGCGTGATTATTGTGGAGGAAACCCCCTCCTCCACTTGTGGGTAAACATTTTGGGTTTTCCCCTCAAACTGAGACACTGAGTAACAAAGATTGTTAGATTTACTAGAGTTTTCTTCGGAGGATTCCCCATACAAAAGGATAATGTAGGAATATTAAATATCATCTCAAGAGTTGCAGAGGTGATGATTGCTTTTATCATCCCCTTTCTTAATGTCTGTTACTCTACTTATTAAAGTAAACCAATTAAATCTTACAAAAAGAGTTGCAGCTAATATTTCTGTTAAACAAATTAAACTCTGTTTCCCTCTTTTTTTCACCTTGGCTCTTTATTTTTAGACAGAGCAGTGAGTGAAATATATAGGTGAGTTTTGCAGCATTTACACCCCAGTAATGCACACTCCAGTCAGAATCCATAAACTTTCGAGGCAGATGTTTTTTAAACAAATGTAAGGTTATGGTTCCTTGCTGAAAGTGTGTATATGAACCATCTGCATCAGCCATGTGCCTTGATTTGTGCCACAAGATGAAAGGTACCACCTTTTGTCGGTTCTGTTTAAACTTTGGAATGGCAGTGCATCGTTGTATGGTTACTTCCAAAGAATTCTAACTACGCAAAGTTTAGTCTTTGTCAAAGAAGAAAATATACATAAGGAGAAAAAGCTAATCACGGAGCAGTTGTATAAATAGTCTGTGTTAAGACTGTCCACTGTCCTTATGAGGTAGTTCAGTGATTGTCACCTGGGTTCGTTTTGTATGGGAGGCTCATGTTAATCACCCAAAGCAACTGAGAACAGGATTATGACAAATGAGGGGTTGCCATTCTTTGTTCCTCTCATTTTTATCCTTTTCTAATTTTTTCTCTTTCTTGTGTATTTTATGTTTTCATTTGTGTTTCTTTATTGTTCAGGATGTGTTGTCTTGTGAAAGAGGACTCACAATCTTCCTCACTGTCCTAGAAAAAGACTGTTAATGTTTTTGATTCTAAGCAGCACCCTGGAATCGCTGGCAACAGGTGAGGCAGGGCTGCTGGATTTTGCAAAATGCAGGATGTGTTTCAGACACAGAACTGCCTGCTGTACTCCAGTGGGTTGTACTGAGAGCTCAGCTGGTGCATAAGATTCTATGTGTCTTGAGGAGTAGAGTTCAGGTGTGCAACCATCCTACTCCCAGCCCCGTTTCCGTGACTGCTCCATTGATGCTGTGCTAAATGCTACCTTGTGCTTACAGTAGATCGTGCCTTCTATTCTATTTTTCATTCTCTCCATGCAAGGGTTGCACAAAGGTCCAGTCTTTCAGATCTGAATTTGCTTTTTGTGATTCTGACAATCAGATTCATTGATGTTTGATTTTTCAACCTGACAAAACCTCACTTTTGTTTTCTAATTCATATTCACCCTTTCTCTACAGCAAAATCTGTCAATCGTTGGAAATTGCATGAATGATTCTGTGGAGGCTAAACTGAGATTGCTGAACTCATTTCCATGCATGGCTAACTGCAGAATTGAACCTCATGCTCCCGAAGTGAAAGGTTAGTGATTTCAGATAATTCTAAAACGATCATATAGGAGTTGATACAGCTACTGTCAGTCTACCCTAATCCTGTTCTTTGTTGACTCTGCCCTTGCAAAGGCACTGCTTTCTGTCAGTGATTAAGAGGAGAGATTGGTTTCAGTGATGCTGATGCAGCACAGCAAAGAATCTGTACATTAGCAAGGACTGTGAGAGAATTTTAAATATTGGTAGAGTACCACACTTCTATTGTTACTGTGTCTTGGATGTGAAATTCTAGTGTAGTTACTGGACCGGGAAATGTGGGAGAGGTGACAGCTCTCTTTCTGAGTCATAAAACAGAAAAATGGGGAAACTGTGTATCCAGTTTTTGACTTCTCATTGTAACTACTATAAAATTGTGATGTGCAAATAAATAGGTATATATAGCTAGTATACATTCTGCTGGACTCTTCATTTAGTAACAAAATTACATGGACAGCTGAATAATAATTAACTCTGCCATGTCAGTCTCTCTGCCCTTTATGGAATGATACTCTATAATCTTGAGCTCTCTTCTTGTTTTGTCCTATCTGCACAGTTAGATGGTTTCATAAAAACAATATGCAACTTGATTCATTTTGATGGACCATAAGATGCCGTTATGAACACAGAGGTACCTAATGTGCACAGTAGCTGAATGGAGTGACACTGGCTTGCAAACTGGCTTGCAAGAATTAGTATGTTATTAAACACCAAGAAAACCCCTACCAAAGAAAGCTTTTTTTTTTTTTAATCTTTCAGCTGGCAATATGCAGAGCTGCACTTGCTATGTAAAACTGGACAAAACTGGTAAAATGGGGTTAAAGGGAGTAACTACACGGTATTCCAGCTTGAGGTGATATGCAACACAGAACTTGCCTTGGTAGGAAAATATTGCTAAATAAAACTACATTTAGTGTGTGAGAATACTGCAAGGGATGATAAATATTACCAACTGGGTAGTGTAAAATTCAGCTTTGTTGTCTTTATGGAAGTGAAGTCTATGATCCTACTTTAACTCATAATTAACAACGGCTTATAGCAGTCAATTCAGAGAAAAAAGGCATCAAGCTTCTAGTACTATTCTACCTGAGGCAGCTTTCCTTGGAAATGTAGATGCAAAAAAACTCCACTCAACCTGTAATGGAATGGTGCTAGCTTCCTATATTCTATCATTTGCTGGCCCTGGCAAGATAAACTGGTTGGATTGTGAAGCAAGTAACTCTACCTCCAAAATTAAACTGTGATCAGTGCACTGACCTAGGACTTAAAATACCAATATGCAAGTTAGTGTGAAAAAAATCTGTGGAGACCCTAGATCAGTATAGACTAATATGTAAAATTATTATGCTGGCAGGTTATTTCCCTCTGAGTGAGACTTGCAAAACTAAGACATTTTTTTCTTGACTTCTGGAAGAGTAACCTGGATTATTAGGAGAAATGGGAGTCAGAGAGGTGAAGTGGAAAAAGAGAGACTGTACATCTAATAGGAAAAGAATTTGGCAAAAAACAAACCTATACAAACAGGTATCAATACTATACCATAGAAAAGTTAAAAATGCTGTTATTTGTCTCCTGTTTTATGGGGTATTGTTTATGGAATATGCACCTCTGCAAATATGATGCTTTATTCTTTTGGTCTGTAGTGCTGGATTTCTCTAGAATATGTCCCAATGAACCATGGGAATGTCAATGAACTCAAACCCCCAGCAACATGGGCATTGTGTTTGCATCACCTTATTCAACCAGAATGCCTGGTTGAGCTATTAGACTCAAAACATGCTTAAGAGGCTGTCTCAGTTTGAGGGAAAAAACCAAAATGTTTACTCATAAGCAGAGGAGGGGGTTTCCTCCACAATAATCATGCCACTCTTTATCAAATTTAAGAAAAAGAACTTTAATCAGAAAATGGGTACAAGAAGGATAACTGTTCTTAACTGATACATATATATATATATGTAGGTATAGATATAACTAAACAGACCAGAGCAAACTGCTTCCCCAACTCCACAAGAAAAAAACAACAACCAAAACCAGCAGGTTTCCTCCTGGAGGAAAGTTATACTTATGAACAGTGTCTGTGTCACAGCCCGACTGGCTGCAGGGTGAGCTCCCAGTCCCTCTTCAGCGAGACAGACAAATGGTGAGCACCCAGATGAATTCTGTGTCTCCCTCTGTGTCTCTTGTCCCAAACGAAGAAGGAAAACTGGAAGCGGAGAACCGCCGTGTGTCCTGGAAAGCAGCTGCAACTTCTCTCTCCCAGGTCGCTGCCCCAGCCGGGGCAGGCAGGCCATGACGCTACAAGTGGCGGTGAGACTGGAGCAGAGACCGGGACCCCAAATGCAGAAACCAGGAGAACAGCCATGGCAAGGAGAAAGGAAACAGCTAACCAAGAAGCAGCAGCAGCAGCAGCAGCCAGGGGCAGGAGGAAAAAACAGCTTCTCCCTAACTGCCACACACACACCCCCCGCTCCTACGTTCAGTCAAGCCAAAAATGGAAATGTCCGCCAAAACCAAAAGAGACAGCCTGCCCCCCACCCAAAGGATCAAGAAGAAGATGGTAGCAGTTAACTACTTCTTTTTGTTAACTAATGGCATGGGCAGTTAGTGGCAGGGAGAGAATTTACATAATAATTCCAAACTACAACAGAGACTAGCAGTTACCTTAAAATATGTTGCATGAAAATCATGCTATGTTGTATTGATAAAACATAAATATTTGTTATATGCAGACAAAAGAGGGACTGAAAGTAAGGATGTAAACACCTTGTCTGGGCACATTTGCCATATAAAATCAACTATAATTATAATAGCAGTTTAAAAGAAGCATTTTGAAATGCTTCTAATTGTTTACAAAGTTATTGGGCCCCAGTAAATAAAGGAAATGACAATATACATAGTGGAGTGAAATGAGGAATCACAGGTACTGTCTTTTGTCAGTTCACGTTCTGTGGCTTATAATTGCTCTGCAAAGAGGAATAATAATGCTCAGAAAGGTCTGAGAGCCACAAGCAATAAATGCTAATTATTATCAGTGTATATTTCAGGCAAACTCAGAAATGAGAGAAGATACAAATGAACCCTCAATTATGTCTGGCTATATACAGGAAAACCAGAAGTCCTTTCACAATTTTTGTCTGTTTGCAAGCCACATCTGCCCTATATTGTAATTTGCACAATTATATATATTGAATACAGAGATACATATATATACACATGTACACACATACGTATATATCCATATATGCATGTTTATCTTGCTGAACATTGAGACTGCTCTTTAAGAATGACATAACACTCTTGGATTCCATATCTTTGGGGAGCAATAGAAGTCAAAATGCCCACCACTGTTGTGTTCATTTCATTATGTAAAAATGAGAAAGTCTACAAAGAACAGACTAAGAATGTCACCCAGGACAATTAAGTCCATAAAGGTAGTATGGAATCTGCAGAAGGACACCAAACAGGAAGTTTGGAGTGCCAATGCGTACAATTTACTGAATGTGCCTGGGAAAGTACAACTAGGTGGTCATGACCAAACAGCAAAGAGAATTAAAGAAGAAGGTATTTTCCAAAAGCTAAAGACCTATCCAAATTAAAAAAAAAAATCAAAAGTATCATAAAGAGTGACGGATATACTATTACAATAGTAGTTAGGTCTGAGACCTAACTAATGAGATTCAAAAATTATTCAGTATTCTTCTTCCAACTTCACAGGAGGGGAAAAAGCTTGTCACTGAGTCTTAATATGACAAGAGTATAAAATGAACTCTCAGGGATGACAAAATCACTGGAGAGAAGCTGAACCATTTGCATACTTTGTTCACTGTGGAAGGTGGGGTTCCACACCCTTAGCTGAGCCATAGGTGCCCATCAAAGCCACCCTGACATCCCTCCTCATCTGGACAAGTGAGAGAAAATATAATGAAAGGCTCTTGAGTTGGGATAGGGATAGAGAAAGATCACAAACCTATTACCATCATGAGCAAAACAGACTTGACTTGGGGAAAAATTAGGTTATTGCCAATGAAATCAGAGTAGAGCAATGAGAAATAGCAATTAAATCTTATAAACACCTTCACCCCACCCATCCCTTCTTCCTGGGCTTAATTTAGCTTGTGAATTCTCTGCCTCCTCCCCCCTCCAGAAGCACAGGGAAATTGGGAACAGGGTTGGTGGTCAGTTTATCACACGTTGTCTTTGCTGCTGCTTCCTTCTCAGGGAGAGGACTCCTCACACACAGTCTTTCCCTGCTCCACTATGGGGTACCTCCTGTGGGAGGCAGCTCTCCATTAACTTCTCCAGTGTTAGTCCTTCAGCTGCAGTTCTTCATGAACTGCTCCAGACTGGGTCCCTTTCCACAGGGTGCAGTCCTTCAGGAACAGGCTGGTCCAGCTTGGGTCCCTCACATAGTCACAAGTCCTGCCAGCAAATTTGCTCTAGCATGGGGTCCTCCCTTCTTGGGTCACAGGTCCTGCCAGGAGCCTGCTCCAGCATGGGCTTCTCATGGAGTCACAGCATCCTTCAGTCATCCACCTGCTGTGGTGTGGGGTCCTCCACAGGTGGCAGGTGGACCTCTGCTCCCCCATGGAACTCCATAGGCTGCAGGGGCACAGCTGCCTCACCATGGGCTGAAAGGGAACCTCAGCTCTGGCCTCCAGAGCACATCCTCCCCCTCCTTCTCCACTGACCTTGGTGTGTAGAGTTGTTTCTCTCACACATTTTCACTGCTCTCTGTGGCTACTGTTGTGCAGGGGGGTTTTGTTTCCCCTTCTTAAATATATGACCCCAAAGGCACTACCAAGACTGCTTATGAGCTCAGCCTTGGCCAGGGGTGGGTCCGTCCTGGAGCTGGCTGGCACTGGCTCCATTAGATATAAGGGAAACTTCTCGCAACTTCTCACAGAAGCCACCCCGGTAGCCCTTCTCTTCTACCAAAATCTTGTCACACAAATCCAGTACAGAAGAGATCAGGGAAATTGTCCTTCCTCAGCCCTTTTTAGGTATTCAAGGAACTTGGCAGAGAATGTCTCTGAAATTGAAATATCTGGAAGGGGTAATGGTACAAAAGGTAGATGAATGCAGATGAGTCTCCAGGTTCTGAAGGATTTATCCATGAATTCTAAGGGAACTCAGGAATGAAATAGCAGCATGTAACCTGATTCTTCACTGTTCCTCAGCACATGAAGATCAGAAGGTGTCAAACGTGATGTCAGTCATTAAGAAAGTTTCAAGGATATCCAGCAACTTTAAATTGACATCTGTTCTAGGTGAATGACTAGATACTGTAAGAATTAGTATCATCTCCCTCAATAAATATTATCTAATCAGTGAGAGTTAATAAAGCTCTCAGAGTTCTTCAAAGGGGTCAGTGATGTATAAATGAGGATCATCTGACTGATATAGTCAACTTGGATTTTCAAAAGACTCCTGACAAAACTTTAAATTGAAGTGCTTTAGGAAAACCAAGGAACACAAGAATGTCAGTGGCATGAGAAGGAAGGCTCTGAAATGGATGAGGATATGATTTAAAAGACACTAACATAAGGCAAACCATCACTGGATGGAAGAAAATGGCCTATTCTTGCACAGGAGGGAGAACACAAGCAAAATTCCATATGGAATTTGGACCTATACTATTCATTATATTCTTCAATGACCTAGATAAGGGAAGTTATCAGTGAGGTTACTAAGCTTTGCTAGGTTATGCAAAGTAGTAAGCATGAGTGAGACTGCATAGCTTGCAGAAAGACTGACTGTACAAAAAACCAACTGGTGCAGTTCAGTGTAGATAATTGTAGAGGGGTACATTTGGGGAAAAATAATCTTGTTGTCACATCTTGGATGATTTCTAAGCTGGCCCAAAGGTCTTCAGGAACAAGACCTTTGGGTTATGGTACACAGTTCCATGAAAATATCACTTAGTTCAAGAAAAAAAAGGCTAGGAATGACTAAGAAGAAAATAGAGGAGAGAAAAAAAAGGATCATTACACTTACTGTTCAAGGCCATATGCTACTGTAAAAATCCAGGGTTCTGGTCCATTTATCTAGGACAGGATATACCAGAAATGAAATTATTCAGAGATGACAAGGTTGATCAGAGGTATACTGTGACTTCCATTACAACTTGCAAGATACTCCATCCATTAAATAGCCAAAATGTTATTTGGAGAAAAAGACAACATAGGTGGAAGGTAAGGACAGTTCTGCAGAACTGAGAGGTCTGGAGAAAAGTGGAGTGGGATTGGCTTTTCCCTGTCTCTTCTAATACAAGCATAAAGGATATAGGAAGAAGACCTTCATTCAGAACAAACCGGAGGAACTAGTTCTTCAGACAACCTACCTGTGGTGATACCCCTCAAATGACTTTCTGGATCACAGAGATCATAAAGCAGCAAGGAAAAAAACTTGGAAGAGATGGTGTAGAGTTCACTAACTAGACAAATCACATAACCTGACCTGGAAATGCTTGAAGGCTGGGAGGCACTATGTGTTATCCCGTTCTGATGGTTCCTGAGTGTCCACTCCCATGGCTAATGTGGCAGATGGATTTGTGGTCTGAACTGACGCACGAGTTCATATGTCACCTTGTCATTGCACACCAAAGTCAGAACTAAATAAATTAAGCTATTAACAGCTTAAATGTATTTATAGCTTTCAAGCTCCCTAAATAAGTGTAATGTTATGAAAATTTAGGCCTAGAAGGAACTTTAAGAAGTCATCTAATCCATTGTTTTGTTCTGTGGCAAAATCAATTACAGTCCTTAGTGACAAATTTGTCTAACCTGTTCCTAAAGCTTTCAATGATGGAGATTCAATGACCTCCGTAAGTAATTTATTTAAAGTCTCACTATTCATACTATGAGAAGGATTTTTTTCCCCTGTCCAATTGGAATCTAATCAGCTGTTGTTTGCTGTGAACCATTAGTTGGCTGCAAGCTAAGATGGGAGGCATCCTAAATTTCTGATGAATGTTGTCCAGTAACTTTAGTGACTCTTGAAGTAGCCTGAACATAAGTTTATAATGTAGCTAGTAATTACTGCGTTTTGTATTTTGGTTAATATGGCCAAGCATGATAGGAGATATTTTCTGTATCCTTTTTGGGATTTTTACTATTATTCTGATGTCTTATCTCTTTAGCATTTTCTAACTTCAAGTAAACTTTCCTTGAGCAGCACTTCTAAACCCAGCATGTTTTGACTTTGCTGCAGCAAAGGCTGTTTGAAAGGTGTGTCTACAGAAAAAATGGGACCAAAGGATTTCTTTTAAAATATTACTGAAAACTAGCATGTAATATTTTATTTTTGTCCTGTAGGCCCAATTTCTGGGTTTGCCTGTAATTCACTGAACTGCATGTGTTCAAGATTAAATGTTTGAGCTGTCTTAAGTGATGTTACTCAGTTCGTGCAAATTGCTTCTTGAAGATGATCATTAATCGCGTTCCTGCGATTTTCCCAGTACCTGATTTGAGAAGAGGGTTACATGTAGAAAAATGTTAAGTACCTAGAGATTCAACTGAATTTGATGTGGGTTGCTCTTAAAAACCACAGTGTGCTCTAAGTTGTGTAAGTCAAATGTGCACAAATGTGGCATTTTAGTAAAACTTTTTAAGCTTAATTCCTTTGTTCTCAGTTTCAGCAGTCTAATGCAAGAGCACTGTCTTCTTGCTTGCAACAAATTGTGAAAATCAGCTTATTGGTACATGTGAAACACTCTGGAGAGGGAGGGGTGGTCATTCTGAGAAAATGAATGTCTGTGAACAGGGGTGGAATTAGTTAAAAAGGTGATATGTGGAGCTAAAAGGGAAAACTGTGTTAGATAGCTCACTGATGAGCACTGACAATTCAGTGTACAGAATGATGCAAACATCCTGCGGAAAAATAGTGTGTAAGGGTGTATTTGAAGACTTCATCATACTGTGGATTGCACAAGGAAGCCAACGAAAGATTGCACAAGTGCTTTGATTTTGGTGGTTTTAAACTCATTGCAAGATTCCAACCTCAGTGATGTACTTTTAGTAAAGGTTTGTAAGCGTATGTGATCTACATGTATATTTGTAGGTTGTAAACTCTTGCAATAGGGGCAGTTAAATGCCACCCTGATGCCTGACCCTGTCAGATCTCAGAAGCTAAGCAGGGTCAGGCCCAGTTAGTATTGGATGGGAGACCTCCTGGGAATACTGGGTGCTGTAGGCTCTCTCTCGACAGCTGAATTTATACAATCTTACCAAAAATCACCCCTCTGGAAAATTACCCTTTGTTTCTGTTGACCTGTAATTTCAGAACTTTAAAAAAATATTCCCATTTGAATATTGATTTTGGTTGGTTTTGCCAAGGATCACAGAACAATCATCAGTTTCCCATATGAAGAAAGATGAATGATAAGTGATCATGTTCACTCTGAAATTCTAATAAATGATTGACATCTAAACAGGAATTGTCTTGGAGAAAAATTCTAAAGAATCCCCTGCCTGATTTCTCACCAGCAAAACTGAGCATTTGATTTTATTGATGGGGGATTTCTTGTTAGCTCTGTGAATTCAGGCTAAATTGAAATGGGGTTTTCATTACTGAGAAGCACTGGGCTACTCAGTATAAGAGTGGCTAAAGAAATTTAAGTTCCTTCATGTACATTTCCAGAGGAAGCTACAAAGAACCTCTGGAATCGTCACTCTGGGATTTTAACTCATGCCTTTCTTCTTGTTCTATCCTCTGCACTCCCCTGCCTCCTCCATTACAACCCAGTTATTCTCTTGAGATCAGTGTGACACATCAAAGGCTGAGATGGGGCCTGTGCCTGAGTGATGATTTTCCTTTCCCCCTTCAAGCTCTCTGCTAGACCTCTCCGTGGGTATCTCCTATAGCTGTGAGCTTCAAAACTAAATGTTCAAATTACCAGAAGGATATACTGTGGCATATCAGGATTAATTATCTGAATTCTTCCTAAACTAGGATGTATTTCATTAACACTAACATGACAGGATAGCTTGTGGGTAACAATGCTCATTTATAGCATTCACTTTTTTTTTTATGTTCATATTGTGACCTATCTATAGTCAGAACATTTTGCATTCCTTCCACATATTTTTCCAGCCCTGGTTCAGCAAAGTACTTAGAGGTGTGTGTATCTCAATCCCTGTGACTGTCTTGCTACAATACCTGCTGAACTGGAGCTTTCAGTGTTCTTCACAACTGGGAAGATTTTGTAAAAATTCTGGTTTGGATTCCCTGTGTTCTATAGGTTGAAATGTACAAGCTGGAAAGTGTGTTTTGAGTGTTTTGGTTTTGGCTGTATTTACATGTAGTGATCATTCCTCTTCCTGCAATGCCTTAAAACTTCACCTTTTGCAATTTGAAATTGCTTTCTGATTTTCTTTGTTGCTTCCCCTTCCTCCCATTATTGTTTTTTTTTCTTAGGTTCCCATGCAGCCTTTGCAACATTTCTTTAACTATTTAGAGCAATATCTTTTGCCCCAGTCTCGGTTCATCCCTTGAAAAATTTCTACAGCTCTGGATATTCTGACTGCCATCGTTTGTGGCCACCACAGCTGTCATGAGAATTTTTGCCATGCTGTAGTTAGATTTCACAGATACATTCATTCCTGGAACTTGTTTTTTGTTTTCATTCACCCCTCGACTGTAGGGCTTTGCTTTGACTGCTCTCCAAATGACATTATTCTTCTTCTTTTTTTTATGACTACAGATGTATTAGACAACATGCACTTAAATAGCTCGTGGTAGTAACTGAAACACATCTGATTTGCTCAGTCCAAGACAACCTTCTGAAATCCTTTTCAATGTGTAAGAAAGCTGCTTCTTGCAGACCCAAAAAGTGTGTTAGCTGGGTTTCATAGTTATTCAGTGAACACCTTGCATGGTTGCCTCTAGGTTCCCCTTCCAGCAGATGCCTGTGACACCATATCATCCATAGATTTAGACATAAAACATTTAATTAGAGTAGGAGCTTTCAGAGAGGTTTCTACACAGGTGGCCACTCTGAAGGTTAATCTGTTGCCCAGGATGATTTGAAACTTGCTGCCACAATGATTGCAGTTTCCAACCTGACTTGCAGTCCCAGGACCTGAAGTGTGGTTTCTAATAGACTGAGATTCCTATTTATCCTCATGGTGATAATATTCATGTTTGACCAAAGGAAAGTGCTATGTTGTCTGCAAAGGCATATTTTCTGTAGTATTTATGGAGCTCCTCCCACTAATATGACTAGCTAGATTATCTGTAAGGCTCTACTTGTTCTGAAACCACTATTGATTAAATGCTGAGACGATTTTTTTTTAGAAGCTGTCATTGGAACATGCTTAGGCTGCATTTGCTGTCAGCTTAACAGTCATGTTTCTGTGTCTTCCTCTAAATTCCTCTCCCAGCTGGGCTCTTTCATATCTTAGCATTAAAATAGTTTCTTCCTAATTAGACAGATCTCTGTCATGATAATCATCTTGAGAACGTATGCTATATTTTCATACTGCATATCTTTTCACAGATCAGGCCTGTGCTTTATAATTTTTCAAAATCATAACTCACTGAATAGATCTTTTGCCAAGCAATCATCTCCAGTAACTAGTAATTAGTGTCCTGTCAGCTGATATCAGTAGGCATTAGTGTTCAACTGCTGGCATCAGCAAGTTCATCTTACATCATTTAGAATTCTGATATATTTGATTCTTTTCAAATTCCAGTTGTGAAGATAGTCTTTTTAAGCTGATATGCAGACAAGGGGGAAAAAAGGTATATAGCAAACATATACATTTGTGTATGCGAAGTAAATTACTACAGAAAAGGTGAGTGTTTTTAAGTCCATGGTTATAAGTGTAAGTATCGCTCATGAGTGAGTCTGTGCTTCTGACTGCAGAACAGAGTTGTTTGGTCAAGGCTGTGATGAATATCTGCTTGAATGATGACAATCAGTAGTTAGAATGAAACTGAGATCTATTTCTCACACTGCCCAGGTTATAATCTGAGGGATTTTTTCCTGTTTTTATTTATTTGGATTCACAGGCTTAGCAGAAGTGTTGTCCTTCACAGAAATTGAATTTAAATAGTTCTCTAAATAGCTCATTTTACTTTAGGTTTTCAGAAGCTGGTAATTGTTTATGTAAGTGTCCTTAAAATAAATGATGCAAAAAGGAACTGTGAAATCTTATCTCTATTGTCCTGTTTTATAATTGCCACTCAATACTTGGCTTTAAAAAAAAAATCTCCTGTCAGAGAAGTTGTACTGTAGAATAATGCAAGAATTACCACAGTGCTGTTAAAATGAGTGGGAAAACAGATAAATATTTGCTGAGCTTTGTTTAAACCTCAGCCAAAGAAAAATATCTTTTAATCAGAATCAAATGTTTTTTGAATGTATTCAGATGGAGGGGGTTTGGTGGGTTCTTTCCTTCCTTCCTTCCTTCCTTCCTTCCTTCCTTCCTTCCTTCCTTCCT
>VWZD01005296.1:366723-646354 GCA_013396695.1 Sakesphorus luctuosus
GGGGGCGGAGCCGGTAGGAGCGTAGCGGCAAGTAGGAAGCGGAGTTTCCCACTCCCAGGCTGTGCTAATGATGAATAATAAGAGGAGGTGCGGGGGGAGCCGAGCCCCGCGCTCCGGCAGAGCCTTATTTATAGCAGGTCGCGGCCGCCAGTCGTTCTGGTTGGGCTGGGTGGAGGCGGGGGGTGGCTGGTGGTGTTCAACCCGGCTGGCGGGGGCAGGCGGGCGGCTCTGCCGCGGGGGACACGCGTGTGTGTCCTGACGTGTCCCTGCGCCGGGGCGGGGGTGCCCGGCGCTCGGGGGCGGGCACGGGGCAGCTGGGTCCTCGCCGTCTGCCGGGCGCACAATGGGTGGCGGAGACCGGCAGGGAGGGAGGGAGGAGGGGAGGTGCGATGGCAGCGTGTGGTTTACAAGCCTCGCACGTCCCTCCCTCTCTTCTTCCCCCGCTGCGCGGGGAGGCGCGGCCGCGCGGGAGGGTCCGGCAGGGCGGCAGCTGCTGCCGGCCTCCGCTGGGGGGTCTCTGTGACAAAGCGGCGGGGGGGCGGCCGTCCCGGCGGCGGCCCTTCCTCTCGCCCTACCCCCGTACGGGAGAGGAGGGAGCGGTGTGTTTCTATGGGGCCGCGCCGATCCCGTCCAGCCCAGGCTGCAGTGCCGGGCATCTCCTCCCCTGCGGGATGCAGCGCAGCCCCGGTGGGCAGCCCCCTTCCCGCTGCTCTGCGCTGTCCTGCTGAGCGCTTTGCCTGCCCCCGGCCCCACTTCCTCACGGAGGCGGGGGGGACAGGAGGTGGAGATCGCTTCGCCAGCGGCAAACAAAAGCTCGTCGCCGAGCGCTGCCCCCGCCTCTCGGCCTCCTCGGGAGCGCAGCCCCCGGCGCCCGGCAGCGCAGCGCATCTCCCAGCGAGGCCAGCCGGGAGGCTGGAGCGGGACAGCGAGGAAGAGGGAGCGGGGCCGGGGCGCGAGGGGAGCGCGGGCAGGACCCGCACAAAGCGGCGGGGGTGGCGGAATGTATGTGTGTGTGTGCGCTTCGCAAACAGGAAGCACAACAACCTCACTGACATCTTGTTGCTTTCCTGATGTTAGCCAGCCAGGCACAACCATGTTTCTCTTCCTTCTGGCGCCTTTCCACAGGACTGAGGGTTTTAAATACACACCGAACGCGGTGCTCCCGCACCACGGTACTTTGCCTTGGCGTACGCCGACTCCCGGGGCAGTAACCGAGTCACTCACCAAACCCCACGAAGTGGGACTATCTTTCCGTCAGCCAAACTGTCCTCAAATGCCTTTTCACATCCCATCTCATTTCCACAAGCTACAGGAAAGGGGCTGGAGGCTCGGGAGACATTCTCAGAATGACTTCTCTCCAGGGCAGCGTTGTGGTGCGCTATGTCCCCATCCAGCTCCAGAGCAGCTTTTGGGCCCTAACTTGTGGTGGGTTGGCCTTTCCCCTTCTTACCAAACCCCAGTGCTGAAGCACTAGAGCCAGGACTTTTAGTTAAGCTTCTCCTTCGCGGGCCTTCCCTTGACGATGTGGAACAGACACAAAGCCAAGCTACATTGTGAAAGTTGTGGAAACAAAGTAACAAAGGGAGGAAATGCAGTTTCAGCTCTCGCTGTTACTAGGTTGCTTGAGATTGGGAAACTTGAAGAACTAAGAGTAGCCTGATTAACGGGGAGTTTGTCATGAAATTCAAGAAAACTGAATTCCTTCATGTTACTTAAATGTACTTGGTATGCACTATGCTTTTAATCTTAAAAAGATAAATTTTGTTGCCTTATTAAACAAAAAGATCCATTTCCATTTGTTTTAAAGAAGGTATACAGAACCAAAACAAAACCTCTGTACTTTTTAATTTCTAGCTATCATAACAGTGTGGCAGATTTCACTTATTATGTGCATCATAATTTTAATTTAGCAAAACAGTTCAACTTTATTTAACTACCCCCCCCACCCCTACCCCCTCCTAGAGAAAACATTAAATTAGACTTTCGGGTTTTCTCACTTTATTCTCTAGTAAATTCCAGTTGAGAGGTTTACAGTGATACCTGTAAGCTGGAACAATCATGCGGTTTACTCTTCACACAAAATCATTATTCAATTTATCCCTCACTATTCGGAAATGAAGCTGTCAGGATTAAATGACTAAAAACGCAATGAGAACAGCAAGGAATACCTTCGCTAATTCTTTTTTTAATCCAGGCAAATCAAAGGAAAGTAGTATGTGTGTGTCCTTTCCCCTCCAAATGGAGAGATGCTGGCGGAGAAGGGAGGGGAAATGTGTGCTGGATCCAGGCAGCCAGTCACCCAACAAACCCTCCCAGAAGCTGGTGCTGATACACGTGCTGAGTGCCCTTCAGCAAGCTGGGTAAAACCCCCATTTTTAGAAGATCATTATTTAAAGACATGCACTCTGATTTCCTTCACTGGATGGAGTACAAGCAATCCAGTTTGTACAATGCTCCTTGTCACCACCCCCCCAAGTTTGCACCCTTACTCCCTGAGTTCATGAAAGGGATTATGCAGTTTCTACTGTTTAGGACTCTGTGTCAACTAACAAACAGTTATCAATGGGAGCCTGTTTTAAAAATGGGTGTAGGAGCATAGGCTTGGCTGTATTTCATAAATTGCTGATCTACTCTGAATCTGTGTCTTGTTATAGACCAAGTTTTCACTTGCTGAATTTTTAAATATCTGGATTTATAGCTATTTCAGCCTCTTCTACTTGAACAGTGAGTTGCAGACCTAGTTTGCTCCCATACATTGATTCAGGCACGCACAAAAATTAAAATTGTTTATAAATGTTTGCAAGGACCTTTCCCCCCACCCCACCCCCCCACCCCAGTTCAGCCTGGCAAAAAACAAAGTTAGCTTCTGTGCTTTTGAGTTGGATATTGAAATGCTGTACCCGCCTGGTTTTCAAAAGAAGTATTGGGAAAATTTGTAGTCCATCCAAAACTCTGCTGCTCATCTTCAGACTGGTTCCAGGAAATAGCAACACAATATTTCAGTTCTTTGGTTCTTTGTGAGCTAATCTGCTTTCTTGTTTGCTCCTTTCAGTGCAAGAGTTCTGATTTTGCATCCATGTTATTGTGTGGAGTTCAGAGATTGTGTGTTTATACACATACGTTATACATAGAATAAATAATAAGTAATGTATCTCTAGTATATAACAGCCAAATATCTAATAAATACTGCAAGTTATATCACCTCTGTTTCTTATCCCCTTGACTGTTATTTTTACTGTGCATTTTTTGTCCAGTGAAACACTACGTGTGTAATTACCACATTGACCTTCTAATGCATATGTGTTTGCATCTGAGCTTTCTTGTGCAATAGAAAGGGGCTGGAGCTACTCTTTCCTACTTTAAGGCCCTTCAAGGCTTTTTTTTATTGAGCATCATTATGAGTTTGAGAGCTACTGTCATGCTGACCATTTCTAACCCTAAACCCCATCTTTAGAATATTCAGTTTTAAATACTGTAAACATTATATATTATTTAGATCAGAGAAATTAGTGACATAAGTCAAATGAACTATTAGATCACCTTTTCTGTTCCCCTTCCAAAGCATACTATGACAATTCAGAATTAATTTCAAGATACAGAAAACATGGCTGGGAAATACGGAATTCTCCAGTACTGCTGTTTACCCATTCTGGGCTAATGCACTGCCTCCTGGAAGTTAATGATCACTTTGCCCTTCTACCTGAGGGAAGGGAGATGGGCAGGCCACTCCTTTCAGCTTTCTCTGTGTAGGGACAGAATGACACATTCAGAATTATAGAAATCTGGTTATATGTCTTCCTTTGTTGGCAGATATTCCGCCACAGAAAAGTAGTTCCTCCCTTCCCCTCTGTCTCCAGTTTTAACCTTTTTGTTGAAAAAGGTATCCCAAGTGAAAAGTGTAACATCCTCATTTGTCTTAGTGACTCATGAATAATGTTGGTAATGAAACTGAGTGCTGAAGAATGCTGTCAGGCTTGTGAGGAGTTTTTGAAAGTTTACACCTGCCATATTTAATATGTACTTGTGTGTATGTTCATAAACCTGTACACATTTCTTGTGTCCTTTCTCACAAAATATTGCTATTTAACTTACTTTACAGGTGCTTAGGAGTTCATCAGTTATGCTATAGGAGAAGCCCATTTCTCTGGCATTGCAAAGATTAAAAATAAAGATGATTTTTTGGATGTTCTATTTTCCACAAGATGTGAAACACTGTAGCCCTTACTCATGCCTGATGACTAAGTAGGATTAAGCATCTCTTTAGTTAATAAGCTATGTCTGATCTTGCTCACACTGGGGTAGTCAGTAGTAAATGCAAAACTGGGATGATACCAGAATTAAATCCCAGGCCAGTAATGCTCCTTCTCTTTCATAAGCATCATAGAAGGAGTCATTGTGTAACCCTTTTTATTTTCTTCTTCCTATAAGGGTGGATCTCTATGTCTTCTTACTACGCAGCCTCTCCCATTTTTCTTCTCCTTTTCATACCAACTCACGCTTGATGCTCCTGTGTGATTACTGTCGTTTAGGACAAGGAGTTTTTGTGCTGACCTCCTTTTGCAGCTAGTCAGCACAATAGGTTTCAGTTTAGCAAACTGAAAGGAATGAAGGGAGTCTTCACTTCAAGCAT
This sequence comes from Sakesphorus luctuosus, assembly GCA_013396695.1. Classification (NCBI taxonomy): domain Eukaryota; kingdom Metazoa; phylum Chordata; class Aves; order Passeriformes; family Thamnophilidae; genus Sakesphorus; species Sakesphorus luctuosus. The sequence goes on from VWZD01005296.1 coordinate 371,354, forward strand.
TGCTAGCCTCTGATGACCTTTATGTGCTCTGGTGGAAAGTGTGTCCCTTTGAAAGATAGTGGCTTGGGTTATTACGAACTGTAGCTGGAGCAGGGCAAGTTGTATTTTGACATAGGGTAGCCAGTCATAGTGAAACCAAAGCTTCAAACTGACCAAATAGCATGCATTGAAAGTCCTGCAGTGAAGTTCTAGGCAGTGTCTAGTTCAGGATGAACAGCCTTGACTGGAACACATCCAAAAATCATTCTGTTAATGTAGAGCCCCCCAGCAGTTCAATGCCTCCCTGCCATCCCATCCCGTCACATCTCGGATGCTCAGCAGGGTCAGCCCCGGTTAGTACCGGGGGCTGTGACAGTCCCGAGGACTTCACTGTCACTGTCCAAGCTTGCTCGGCCATGGCAAATGAACCTTAGGACTTAAACTGTGGGGCCAGTTCTGTGCACGCTGTGCCTGACCTAAAAAATCCACAGCGCAGGCTGGAAGGGAACACCCACGTGGGGAGAGCCCTTCCCAAATCTTCGTTCGCAAAGGTTGGCCATTATTATTATAATGTAGAGCCAAAAATATTAACATGTGCTTGTGTTAGGACAATTGGCTGCATTTAGATTAACCTCAATTTACAGTAACTTGACCTAAAGCTTAAGGCTTCCCAAGTGGCTCCAGCTGGTGTAAACCTGAGCTGCACCACTGAGGAAGTCTCGTCTTTCATGCTCTTGTTGGGGGCCAGGTTTGCTGCCTGCCTTTGCTAAGGGTGGCCCTTGCTCATATGCCCTCCCTGTCAGCTGGTTCTCCAAGCAGGTAGGAAAGGCAAATGTTTCTTCCTTTTCTTCTGGGTTGGTTTTTAGCTGGATCAGATCCATCATTTGTTTGACTGTCCCTCCCCAGAGCAGCACAGACTTACCACATCTTAATGCTCTTGTGAAACTTCACCTTTATCCCAGGATAAACATCTGGGACCTATTAGTTCAAACATGCTCACCTGGTAGCCTACATTGACCCTCAGCTAAATTACACCTGGTGTACATGAGTCTCTTCCTGAGCACAGACACGGAAACACGGATGGCTTGTATGTAGTGAAGGATTCAGAGTTCATTTTTACTTAAACACTTGCATGTATATGGCATTTGGTTGCATATGTATAATTCATGTGAGATGTACTTGGATTAGCAGAGGTTTAAGGACAGGTCTGACAGCTACTAACTGCTGGCTGGAATCCTTCAAGTGTGCTGTTTTGTGAATTGAAATGTGAGGTCCAATGTCTGACTGAAGTTATGAACCTGCAATCAGTTTTCCAGTCTGGGATCTCACAGGCTGTTCAGATAAGCAACATACTTGTACATTCAGTGGGATTTTGGGAGCCTTAACAGTTTGAAATATTTATTTTCCTAGTTTGTCTGAGCTGGTGAATCACAAAATCATATAACTTTGATTGCTCTTTTGCTTCCCCCTCACACACTTCAGTTTCACAATGTTTGTAGCTCAAAAGTCACCACAAAATGCTCCTGTTTGCTTTTTGAATACTTGAAACCTAGTTTCATAGGGATTAAGAGGAAAAAGTCTTTTTAAACTTGCAGTAGTTAATGTGATTGCAGCTGCTGAAATTCTGTGCTTACAGGAAGGGTTTGAATAGCCTTCTTTCAAGACCTCCCTCTTTCATATTGATTTTGTTTGCCACCACATACTATTAAAATTGGTGAGGAGATAAGAGTGCTTCAGTCTTTAGTTGACCTGAGAGAAGAGAGAATTGTGTCCACCTGCGGAAACTTTGCATTTTCTGTACGTTTTGAAGCTGCTAAAGCTAATGCTGCAGTGCTATTGGTAACACAGATGATATATTACTGTTTGCTTGCTGTCAGTTCTGCACAACCACAGCATACACAGAGTAGGAAAGAGGTTTGAATTTATGACTTTCAGAATAGCTAAACCAATAAACAGAAGAATCACAAGCTCAAGGACTTTCTTCTTTTCTATCACTTTCTGCAGGGTTTTCATATAGGGCTCTATAGCATTCTGTAAGTTCTCAGCTCTCATCAACTGAAGCTTGATGGAGTTGGGTTTTCACTGATGGAAGGTGGGGCTGCTGGGCTTTGCCTCTTCCCCTCCTCCCTTCCTCACACTTCGGTTTCTTCCCCTCGTGACTTTCACTATGTGCCATACAGGAGCATTTCAGGTTTAATAAAACATTTCAACTTCATTTTTCTCTAGCCTTCAGATTCAGAGGAACAGCTGTTCAGTGCTCTAGTGAAGGTGTAGCTTTTCTACATCATCTTTATGATGCTTGTGAAAGTTTCAAGCTAATTCAGAAAGTCCTTGGATATTGTGTACTGAGGAAAAGAGCAGAGAATTGCTCCTTAACCTTACTCTGACCTTGGACAGTGTCACAGCAAGAAGCCAATATGCCTATGTAGGCGTGTCTCTATAATCCAGTACATGTACTTATACACTGTTTTTTTGACTACACTCCAAGACAAAGTGAAAGGGTTTATGATCAGTTTTGATGGTGAAAGGGGATGTAATAGTCCAGTCAGTTTCAGAATCACTGTTATACACCCATTTTGTATACTTTCCTCCTCTTTCTCTTTCCTTTAACTCATATCTAATCTCCTGTGATGTTTTGTCACTTCTGCATTATGTTTAATCTAAAAGAGGAAGGGAGGTGGCCATGGCAAATGAGGCCCAAGAAGAGTTTTGGAAAGTATGTGAATTTGTTAATAATTTAAGATAATTCCTTTCATTAAGGAGAATAGACCAGCACTTTTCCAAAAGAGAAATTCTTGCATTTCCATCTGCTTCTGTTTGTGCCCAATATATTTTAGACACTCTAGTGTTTGCAAAAATTACTTTAAATATGACTGCCTTAGCTGGCACTAGTTAGCTTTAGGCTGCTAAAGAGATTGTTACATTTCAGCTGTGATCTTTGCTGCTGTTCCTTTTTGTCTCTGGAGCTGGTGGCTGTTTTTCTGATTTCTCTGGATTACATTCCAGTTTGTAACTGAGGCTACATCAAGAAAACTACTGCTGACAATCAATAACTGATTTTTAATGATGTTTTTGTAAGCAGTATTGCTGTTCATTGTACATATTTTTAGTTGTCATTGAAGCAGGTAATGTAGCTTTGGAGGCTTTAGTGGACTCATGCAGAAGACTGTAAGTTTCTGTAGCTGAATGGTGGCCACGTTGTTTGAGCTCCAAATTGGCTGCGGCATTCTGGCATTTAATCCATGTCTGGATATGAAGTAATGGTTCAAAATAATCTGTAGGTCCTTCTATTACTACACATTTCTGGGCTGAGCTTGCAGTCTTTGCATTCCAGTAAAAGCAGAGATACCATGCTGAGGTTGCAGTGTTATCTTTTTTTTTCTAATTTGTGCTAGGCAGTTTGTAGACGGAAAGATTTAAAGGTTGTACTTCTATAGTTTGGAAATTCAATTGAGAGAATTTGGGATTACATTTTTTTTTCATCCCATGGGATTTGCCTGGGGCCTATATTTTTCTAACCCATTTTAATATGTATTCTACATAATGAAAAACAATTTTAAACTCCTCATTTATTTTCTCTCTTCCATTTACAACAAAACAAACCAAAAAAATTTTTGGTCACACCGAGGCTTATTGCCCTTCTCAGTAACACTTTTGTTGTGGAAAATGCTGGCAGTGAGTAGGGATAATGGAGAATTGTGAATGTAGGACAGAAAAATCCAAAATTGATTTTGACTAGTGGCATTGAAAGTTTCAACTCTCTCTCACCTATCACTGTGGTAAAGTGTATGGCAGTCTAGTTATAGCCAGAGAGGGGTTCTAGGAAGTTGGCAAAGGCTTTATTTCTTTATAGTTTCTATAGATATTTGAATACAGGAAAACCAGTATTTTGTGGTTTTAATATTCAGTCATAATAGAAAGTATCTTCAAATGATACATTTTCATGAATGGCAGGAATTTGTCTCATTCTTTTTCTATTAATTTCATGCTACTTAAAGCCATAGGCAAGAACATGTTACGTTTACTTGTCTTTTAATTTTATCCAAACAAAACATGTGCATTTTCATGGCACACTGCATACAGTACAAAAACTTTATTATACCGGTTCTGGCAACATTGCTGTCTCTCTAAACCCCACCTAGTTAACCACTTTATGGTCTCTTCACCTGTTACCCCTTAGGGGTATTAGATGAGGCAGCTGAGGCAAGTTAAGGGTTTGCTGCCATTAAATGGAGTGGTCTCCATGCTGCAGTTCTGTACCTATGATATGGTTTGGAATTATTATGTAAATTCTCTCCCCTGCCACTAACTGCCCATGCCATTAGTTAACAAAAAGAAGTAGTTAACTGCTACCATCTTCTTCTTGATCAGTGTGGTGGGGGGCAGGCTGTCTCTTTTGGTTTTGAGGAAGCAGTTTGCTCTGGTCTGTTTACAGTTATATCTATAACTACATATATATATATATATCAGTTAAGAACAGTTATCCTTCTTGTATCTATTTTCTGATTAAAGTTCCTTTTCTTAAATTTGATAAACAGTGGTGTGATTATTGTGGAGGAAACCCCCTCCTCCACTTGTGGGTAAACATTTTGGTTTTTCCTCTCAAACTGAGACAACCTACTTGTGCTGGTGAGTCTGTCCATGGTACTAAGGTGGGAGGAAAATTAGCTGTATAGGAGAAAAACAGTGTTTATTTCCTGGTGTAAGGTGCAGGTACATGGTGTGGTACTGGGAAAGAGGGATTAGAGGAAAGGGGAGGAAGAAGGTCCCATGTAGTTTGTTTTAAACTGCAGCAGCTCTCATAATCAAGGTGATCAACAATTCAAAATATCTCCTGTAATTTTGCATGTGCTATCCTTTACCATTCTGCAAAGACAGTAGTTTTATTCATGGGATTTATATGTTCAGATACAGCTGTGTATTTCCATGCACAAAGCAGTTCTGGATATTGGGAAAAGTTTCTTTGCTGAAGGAGCAGTCAGGCATCGGATTGCGCTGCCCGGGGAAGTGTTGGCGTCACCATCCCCTGAGGTATTTAAAAGAAGTGTAAGGATGCGCTTTAGAGGTGGATTTGGCAGTGCTGGATCAACAGTTGGACTCAGACTTAAGGGTCTTTTCCAACTGAATTATTCTATGTCAGCAAAGCTGTGAAATAAGCTATGCCCTTCTCCTCTGGCGGTTCTCTGCTCAGGTGCCAGTTGAAAGCTCTTTAGTTGTGGTGCATTGCTGTAGTGAATTTGGGAGGGAAACACTTCAGCAGTTTATGGAACACCAGATAGAGCACCACTGAAGTGTTGAGGTATACTGGTACAGTTACTCTTAAGGGTGAGGTGATGATCCAAAGTGTGAAGAATGCTGAGGAGAATATTTTTTCACCCCAATATAGTCCAAAGAAAACATCATACTGGCCACAGTGTGGATTTGTATCAGTGTCCTGGTTCAGCAGGTGGGACCAGTTGTCACTGTGTGGGGGTGATCAAAGCTGTGTATTCTACCCCCTCTATTCATTCCCAAGGTCAATGGCCCATTTGCAGCAGCTTCCCAGGGAGTCGTTAGCACCTCCACTCCCAGCCTGAGGAGGCGTAGCTTGTAATGGGCCATCATCAGTTCAAAAATACCCCATGACTCACAGAGTTAATCACCCATTGTGTGAGTTCCCGCCCTGGGGGAGGGACTGGGTGCTCCCTGAGGGTACAAAAAGGGGTGGGTAAGAAGATCTGGGGAACCTCTCGTCGGAACCAGAGGAGCAGCAGGACCTTGATAGGAGGAAACCACCACTCTCGACCAGACTGCAGCCATCACCTGCACCAACAGGTTTTTCACTTCCTTTTGCTTTGGACTTGGGGGAACCACGGGGGTCTCAGCACAAGGGCTAACAAACCCCTTTGGGTTTGTACCCCAGGGCACTGGGTTATACTGCTGGGGTTTGGGAGTTGAAAGCAATTTCCCTTTGTGTCAGTGTATTTACTGTATTATTATTATTAATTTGTAGCTCTGACTTATAATCTCTCTGGTGCTGAGCTCATTTCTCCTGCTGGTTTACCTCTAAACCAGCACAAACAGATAGGTGATAATTGTCCCTTCCTGTGAGGAAAGAAAAAAATAGGCAATTTTTTTTTTTGTTAATTTCCTTCTGAAAATTGGTAAACTTTATGTCTTTTGTGATAAAAGAAGGAAAAGTGGTTTTGATTGATCTTTACAGTATGGTAATTGCATTTTTTTTCTCAGGGTACTGATGGTTTTTATGCTCATTTTAATTCCACACAGAACAATAAACTAGGTGAAATAATGATGAAAGGCTCATGTAAATGGTCGTCACCATTCATGGTTTGTGATGCCTTGACTTGCATATGGGACTTGAGGTAACACTCAGATGTGGGGCTTTGTCCAAGACAGACACTCACACATATTTTTATTTTCCTTCTGTCTGAATCCATATCTGGGCAATATGGCGATAATTGTTATTCAGATAGTCCAGGGGAAAAAATCATGGATGGAGCAGCTTCTGCTGACTTTGCTTTGTTGTAAGAGAATTAGTGAAGATTGATTTTTCATTAAATTGTCCTTTGAATGCTAATTAGCATAGGTGATCAATTATTTTTAAAATATGTTAGTGATGGGGAGGTTTAGTCAGTTGTTTTGCTTGGTTGGGGGTTTTTTTGGGGGGGGGTGGCAGAGAAGGTGGGATTTTTTTGTTGTTGGGTTTTTTCCTCCTTTTTCAGGTGCTTTATTTCAGATTTAGCTCACTTGTTAGAATCCAACCTGTTAGCAAAACAAGTAGATAACAGTATTAGCAATATCAGTATTTCTGTTGCAGTGAGTTCTGTATATTGATTCTGGTTTAAAAATTATTTATTTCCCAAATCTGTACTTATTTCTTGCAGATAGTGAACACATGGTGAACTTGTGTCATAAAGTCACATAAAGAGGTTATCAGAACAGATTTGGACTGTCTAGTTTGTCCATAAATGTACAGGAGAAAATTGTAGTCATTGTCTCAAATAACAGTAGAATATAGAACAAATTCTAACAAAAGTACTTCACCTCTTACTTTCCCCCCACTTCTACAATATGGTTTTTTAAGTAGGGTAAGAGAAACTTTTCTGAGCTCTTAATCTATAAATTCTGGCATTTGCAAATATAGGAAGGTAACTGAGGCCAGTAAGTGAAAAACAATGATTGAATCCTATACATAGGGGTCTATAAGAAGCATAGCATAAACAGATTAATAAAATATTTCATATAATTCAGAGATGCTTTTTGTTTACAAATATACACTTCTTACATGTTTTAAGATTTAGAATTTAACCTGAGGATCAAATGTCTTTCCTGTTGTGAAGAAAGAAACTAAATGCCTACAGATGTATAAACCTTCTGTTTATGTGATAACAAATATTTTAACTGACAAGATCCACACTTAATTTTGTAATACGTATTGACAGATTTTTTTTTTTTTTGCAAGAACTCAGTTTGGGGTAGGATATTTTTCTTGCCTTTTTCCCTTGGTTTGATTGGTTGGGAGGAGCTGTGGGATGAGTTGGGTTTTTTTGCTATTGGAGGTTTTTTGGTTGGCTGTTTTTGTGGTTTGGAAGGAGAAACAAGAGATGGTGATGCATCAGAAAGGCAGAGACCTGAGGAAGCAGATGGGATGATAGGAAGAAAGTATGGGTCAGGAGATGGCTGGAACCCAGACTGGGGTACACAGGATGGAGCAAAACAGAAATTGGCAGTAATGGAAGGACAGAAATAGATGGGAGGGTGTAGGATTTGTTGAATCAGGCTGGAGAGTAGAACTTTGCCTCTGGCTGTGTACTTGGGCTTCATGAAGTGCTGTCCAGAGCTGGTCAGTGAGAGCACAGGTACCTGTCATGAGCTCAGTTTTTGCCACCCTGGGGTGTTTAACAGAGCCATACTCAGGGTTAGATGCAAATATCAGGCAAGCAAGTTAGTTCAGAGTTTTGGTTTCCAGATCTTTTGTCATCAAAGCATTACAGAGTGTTAAGTTAGCTGATTTTCTGCACTGTTGTTAAGCTAGGTAGTGACTTATGTTTGCTTGTTTGTTTGTTTTATTCAGATCTGAGGAATTCTAAACATTTGCTAGTGACACAGATAATGAATATATATGGTAATCATTCAGCAAATGTAAGCCTTTGGATAGTAGATTTGCTTTTCTTATTTGCCTGTTGAGTATTCCTTGGAAGTCACCAACAGACTGCAGCAGTTCACATGAAAACCATTCCCCAGGTGACCCTCTTACACATTAGTGATGGCCACATGTATGTGTTTTAAGTCCTTTATGTCCAAATCCTATTTACATGTTTCTCAAGTTGGTTAAGTAAGTGGTGTGGGGTGTGGATTAGCTTTGTTTTGCTAAAATAGCTTATATTTCAATACTATTTCCCCCCTGTATCTATACGTTCATTGTTGATACAAAGGAGTTTACAAGAAGTGATTGCTGTGGCAGGTAGAAGTCAATGCATGTTTCTCAAACCAGTGGAACAAGTAGAAAGTATTTTCAGTGGTTTAGGCACAGTGGTTTCTTGGCTGGTTGTGTTCTTGTTTTCTCATGGATATAGAGAGAAATGCTGAGGAGTGCACTGCGTGCTGTGTATTGCTACACGGCTCTGAGAGATTTCCTTTCCCTTGGGTGGTGGCAGTGTCTCATAGTTTTGGGAAGGAGGGAATAAGCTTCTGTTCTTGAGGTCATACAGCCAGATTTTTTGGAAGATTTACAGGTTTGGCAGTGCAATAAGCCATAGTTATGTCCTCTTGTTGGCTGAGCAACCCTGTTTGTGCCTTAGTGTGTGAAGAGGGTTGTTGGCATTTTAGATTGTTGGGGTGATTTGCATACTCTTGAACAGGTGAGCTTGAATGTTAATGCAGAGTTTCAACAGATCTACTTGGGCCATTACTGTCTCAGGAAAAAAAAATTATTTTTTCCATAAGAACATCTTAACTCTTCCAAGTGCTTTGTAATAGAGTTTGTATGATCTAAAAGTCTGCCTTTTGCAGGCTTAAATGTTTTGTGACACAGGACTAAGTTTTATCTGCAATATTTCATGTTTCAGTCATAATACTGCAATGACTGCATTCCTCAATTAGTAGCCATTCGTAATATTGAAATTTCAGTAAGAGTCTTTCTCACAGAGTTGCTCTCTTTGATTTGAGGGGAGTGGCAGAAGAACATACGTAGCTGACTATATTTTCAGCACAATATTTTACCTGTCCAAGAAGTACCTGTACTCAGAAAATTTAACTTGCCTTCGTCACAAGAAGTTTGGCCTTGAGGTAAAGACAAAGACTGATACGGACAATTAGTGCTGCAAGAGCACAAGGAAAATCCAACCAGCCTCACACTGAGTATGTCGGCTGCACCATGAGAGAGACCCTCTCCTTTCTCCCTGGACTCTAGAACTGAATGGAAGATCTCATGTATTTTGGTAATATTAAGTAATAGTGTGCTTGTTTTCCTCTCTTATTATTCATAGCTATATTTTTGTGTTGCTTCTGTTACTTTTGTTGTTCTGTAAATATCAGTATACATCAATCTCTTATTCTTTATAATGCTGTGAAGAGATAGTTTGTATAATGAGGTATTAAAGGCTCATTTAACTTCATAGAGTTCATCTTTGAGATAGAACATGGAAGGAAAGAAAGTGAAAGATATCTGTGGATACAGAAGCTGAAACTTCCTGGTAATATTTAGAGCAAATTTTGGGGGTATATCTTGGGAAGTTACTGCTGACAGGCATAACCTAATACTTGCATAAAGAACCATGCTAATTCTTGTCACAAACTGAATTTTGGGAAACTGCATGGGGGAAAAAGGAAACTTTACAAATCCCCTATTTATTTCTTACATTTGAGCCATTTATATAGATAATGTTATCCACAACTTTTTTCTGTCAGCACTTCCTGACCTGTTTTCCAATATTTCCTATATATAGGTTTTATTTCTAAACTCTTACATTTAGAAATCCAGAACTGTCATGTCTCACAGTTAAGAAAAGCAATTTGTGTATGGGAAGTCTCTGGACATTTGCTGCATCTCTGCTGGAAACACCCCCCACCACCACACCCCCTCATCCTAGAAAGCTACGGGTTGTAAGCTATTAAAAACTAAACCAGCCCTTAAGAGCCACATGTCAAATGGAATATATTTTTGCAAGTTTAAGAGATACTAGATTCAAATGATGGTTGGTGTGTGTTGTCTGGGCTCTGACTGAAAGGAAGCAGATAAAGCATTTATGAATGCAAAACAGACTTTTTTTTTTTACAACAGGAGGGACCTGTGACAGTCCTTCAAGGGAAAGAGACAGAAATCTTCATAATTCTCAGTGTTTGGGACTGTTTGTTGTCTGAATAATTGATATAAAAGCATGTAAATGTTGTACTTCTGATTCCTCACAGTAAACCTGTGCTGCATTGCATATATGGGTGTATATTTAAGTGCAGTCAATTTATGATTGGGTTTGCTTGGCATAGATGATAGCCACTGATGGTCCAGTTTCTATGAAGAAAATGTACTTTCCCAATATAATAACAAATATGTCACGTTGCTCTAAGACTATAATTCTTTGTAGCAGAGGATGTTGCATTAGTTTTTTAAGTATTGGGGAAGAGCCATACAGCCACCCTTTGCAGTTCAGTAGCCTCGTGCTGAAATTGCTCATAAGACAGTATAATTCGTATAGAGACAACCTTGCAGTGAGTGATGGATTTATTTATGGTGAATGTGTGTTTTGACAACTGGGACCATATTTTTAATTTCCATTTGTAAGGTGGAAGGTTGAAGAATTGGAGGGCTCTGACACTTCAAGAAAATTATGTGATTGGAAAAAGTCTTCATTTCCTCCAAAATCATTTTTCTGCAAAGGCCTTTCATCCTGGAACTGCTAAGTTAGTTTAATTCCTCCAAGGGAGGTGTGTGTGGGTAAAAACCCACAACAAAACCCTCTCAGTTTTGGCAGCAGGGTTTTACTGGCTGCTTCAATTCCTTGCCTTCTGTTACTGGTATATGGATTCATGTCAATAATGGCTTAGTCACATATAAGAGACGGAGTTTCAGAACTAGACCGTATTTAAAATTTGTTTAATGTTGGTTTTATTCTTTCTGTGTGAAACTTCTCTGAAGTGTAGACCATTTTTTTGGTGAAAATTGGATTGTAATCCAGACATCTCATTGAGCAGAATGTATGGGAATGGAGAAGTACCAATATTTTTCACAGCGGTGGTATACAAAGCTATTTTTATCTGGTGTGATGTTAGGAAAAATATATTCTGACCCACACAGTAATGAAGGCTGCAGGTTTTCTTCAGGACAACCAAAAAAACCCCCATGCATCTTGAATTTTAGTAGTAAATAGCCAAAGACTTGGAAGAGCTAATTTCACACAGCTCAGATACCCTGATGGCCAAAAGTAGCAGGCACTTTCATTTCAGTGGGTGCTCTCAAGGCAATCCTAGCTCTGTGTTTTTGGAGTAGTAACACCTGTCTCTGCTAGTCCAGTAAATGAGGAAGCACTGGGAAAAGGGCATTCCTCTGCCTCTTCATGCCACCAGCAGCATGAGGTAAAAAAGGAATACGGCCATACTGCTGGCTGGTTATTCCCTGTGGTCCCGTTGGATCCATCTGAGCACCCTGGGTTGTTGGTCAAGCTAGAGAAAGATATTGTGGGGAGGCAGAATCCCCCTGGTCACTATGTGCTGAGCTCTAGGTTGATCCATTCACTTGTGTGATTTTTGCGTTTTGTTTTTTTTTCTGGAGGACAAACAAGACCATCAAAAAGCTGGGTTTTTCTACATTTAATATTAAAAGCACTTGCTGGTTTAATACATTCACATGACGGAGTGCACTAGGTACCTTAAAGAATTAAGCAAAATAATTATAAATTCTGAAAATCTATTCTTAAAATACAAGTTAAGGGAAGTATATAAATTAAATCCCTCACAAAGTGCAAAATGTTATAAGTTGTGCAATATCTAGAGCCCATTCGCACAATTGAAAAAAGAAAAAAAAATCCTTGGCAATGCTCCTGTGTGCAGGGGGAAACCCCTGGTAATAAGCTCTGAGCTCACATGCTATTCTGGACATAAAAATAGCCAGCTGTCCAGGCTGTGCCGGGGTCATGAGGAGGCTTAGGAGGGAGGAGATGTGTGGTCTCTGTTATTCATTGTGTGATATGCCCCAGGAGCTGGGGCTTATGTTAAGGCAAGTAACTATAATTTGAAGAAAGGTTTTGTATTGCTCCTTTTTGTTCTATAGCTTGGATATTTGTTTAATCTCTACTCACTTCTGGAAATTGAGTTGGACAAGAGAAAGAGTATGAACTTCCCTTAAAGCTGAAGGAAATGATGTGTAGCTGAGAGGTTATTCTGGCAGGGAGTCCCATAAAGCTGCAGGAGAGTTCACAGCCATGGAAGTGCCCATTCTGGTGGCCACTGGGTGGATCTGCTTGATTTTAGCCTGGAGTTCTTCCCTTCATGCCCAGTCAGTGCCATTGATGAAGCCGTGTGAGGGTAACCACAGCAAGGGGAGTCCAGCTGCTGCTCAGTGTGCTGTGTGGGAGAACAGAGGTTCTGTCCCACAGCAGGTGTGTGGAGTGGAGCTCCAAAGGGCCCCACAAAGCCTGCAGGCACTCTGACCTAAGCATCTTCTGACTTTACCTTTGTGCTGAGAGTGTGATGGTTTTAACTTGAATGGCCTTGCTTTTGTGTGTTTCTGTAAAGCCTTTCTAAGATGATTGGTAATGTGTAACTCTCTTGACTTGGGGTTAATTGTTGAAACATCTCCTTTTTAAAAAAATTATCATTTTGTAAAATTACATGTGCTGTCAGTGACCAGCCAACTGAAATCTGCTCCAGGTGTTAAATGTAATACATTAGATCAAAGCAATGGCCAAAGTGCTAGTGCTTCCTTCTTCTGAGGCTGAAGTTTGGCTGTTGAGTGAGTGGTTTTGAGAAGATAAAATGCTTTAAAAAAATGTACTATACAAAAATGTGTCCCTTTCATATTCCACTTCACATATTCTGATTTTTATTTTTTCATTTAATAAATTTCTGTAGCCCTTTCTTCCAATGGGCTTTGTGTAGTCTCCCTTGCTCACTTTATACAGTGGAGGATTTGAAAATAACTTTAAAATAAATATAGTATTTCTGCCTTAGTTTTTCCCATTTTGGCACAGTGAGTGAATAAAGCCTCTCAGATTCACTACAGCCTTTGAGCACTTTTATATGGGTGTATTACTGACCACCCCATACTATGCCCTGTTCACTCAGCTTCTGTACCAGAAAGTTGACAGGGGCAGGAAGTAAAATAATTCAATAAAACAGAAGGAAGAAACCCAAGGTGGATTATGCTGATAATAGTAGCAATTGGTGTCTTTCTCTGAAGAACTGCTACCATACTTATTAAAATAGATTACACCATGTAAAGGGAAAATCTCCAGCCTTTGTTTCCTGCAAACGTGAATGATGCAGGTCTTTGCAAACTGAGGAAGGATACAGGGAGCCAAAAATGAAGCCATATCCCTTGCTCACTGCAGAGCAGTCTGAAAGGTTTCTTTCCCATTTCCCATAGCATAGTCCCTGTCATAGTGAGGAAACACTAATAGCAGCATCACTACCCCTTGTGTGCAATTTCTGTCTGGATTTTCATGTAAATCTCCTACTTAGAAGGAATTAGAATAGTAAGACAAGAAATTGTGAAACAAGATCTAGAGATTTAGTATATCTTATCCTAATGCTCCTTTTCCTCAAGTTCATAAAGCACTCTTCCAGTTTTTGTGCTGGCTATAGAATGGTTTAGAAGGGACCTTAAAGATCATGTATTTTCATCCCCTCTGCCATGGACAGGGAAAGCTTCCACTAGATTGAGTTGCTCAAAGTCCCATCCAACCTTATGCTGTTGTTCCTCTGGTTACCTGCAGTCTGTGTTCCAAAAAGATAATTCAAAATTGACCAGATTAAATTGATGGATGATGATTTTTTTTTCTTTCATCTGTCAGCTGCAGTTATTCTTTCATGAGTAATTTGTCAGAGATGTTCATTTCCATTTCTCTGCTCAGGCCCTTCTTTGGAGTGTGATTTGATTTTTTTAATTGATTTTTTTTTTAACATGTACACATACACTCCCCATCAAATGTGAGTAGGTAAAAAACACTCACCTGAAACACAGAATTTTACTCAGTTCTTAATAATTCAGATTTATGAGGTCTATTGGTAAACTTTAAATTTATTTTAAAAACACAAATCAGATGTGAAAATAGGATAGCTGATGTCTAAACTTGCTGTCCCCTGTTAAAGTAATCCAACCAATTAAAAAAAAAAAGAAAAAAGAGCAACTGAGCATGGTATTTATACTAAAGTTTTAAAGGAAATTGAACCAGCAGAGGCTGACATTTAGGAAGTTTTCTGGAATGAGAGCATCCTAAAATTCTAAACAAGACAATAGAAGCTTTCTGTGCTGATACTGACATGGTGTCTTCATCTGTTTACTTCATTCAATTAGTTTGATCAAGGCTGAAAACTGAGTGTGAAGAAAGCCAGAGGAGATCTCTGCTTCCCATAGGGTGAAAGACAAAGTATCTACTAATCTTTAAATATTTTTAAATGCAGAGAAAGCCCAATTTGATAAACTGTTATTCTTACAACACAGGTGCATCAAAGGTATTTTTAAAAGTAATTCAAACCCAGTATTTTGCTCTGTTAATACAGAGTAGTTTGTGTATTCCCACAAAGGGCATATGGAGTTGCCAAATAACACATTTTAGTAGGTACCAATCAGTAAGAACTGACTCTTCCTTAGAAAACTCAAAAAAGGCTCCCAATCTGTTTTCTTCATATCAGGGTTTCCTGTTTGATAATTTAATTCCTGTTTAAATTCAGGAATTTACATCATTTGGATTTATATCAGTCATTCTGCCTTCAAATGAAGAGGGAATAGGCTGGGACTTGAGGCCCTTTACCATTTAGCACTACACTTATCCCATCCTCCTGTTGTAAGTCACTTACACAGTTTTTCTGATATCTATCTGCACTTCCTTTGCTGTGCTCATCAGCTCAAACATCTTCCTTTGTGTGTGTTTTTTTAACACTTATCTTGTATTGGAATAAGGAAAGGGTTCTCTTATCAGAATAAGAAAGGAGTTGAGTAGTTTAACAGTGTAATTTAGATGATAATGCAGCACAAATGTGTAACTTCCACAGATGTTCATGACCAGTAAATATGTTGTATCATAATGAAACTTGTATATATACACTTAGTTTCTTTTATGTTTTTAAACATTTAAAATTCTGTTTGTTTTTTACTGGGCTAAAATTCGGTGAGTTGGTTTTTTTTTTTCCTTTCTTAATTAAGCACATCAAACTCCAGCCCTTTGTGTTTCTTTTCCTTTAACTTGAAATCATAGGAGAAAATGGTACTTTTTCCACTCCAGTCTCCAGATCAAATGGGTTTTGTCTATGTTCACTGCCAGGTGCTGAAGGTGTGTTTGTGGTCTTCAGAGCAAGCAAACCCCATACATGCACTCACTGTTCTGCTCACAAGGGTAAACTGATTACTATTATTAAGTTAGTTGTAGTTTGACATACAATAATGGTGAGATTTTTTACTCACCAACTGGCATTTCAGAATAATTTGTCATTTTGAGTGTCAAAAAGAATGAAGGAGGACAAAATGTTGTAATAAACCACAGAAATTTTGGAGAAATTTAGCTGTAAACTCAGGGGTGAGGGGAGGATTTGTTATTTTAGTAGGTGTTAAAAGTGCAAAGTTGCTTTGGTGGAGGATTTTGAAAAGCATACCCCCACCCCTTCTCTTTGTTGAATAACTGGTGATCAGATATTTGTGACAAAAGAAATATTTGTGTTTAAATTCAAGAGTAATGCACCAGATTTCCTACGACAATGTTTATAGTTAATTCGGAGGTGGGCTTGAGGGTTGTGAAATGGTAGTATCACCTCCAGATTCTTAGTTTCAGTGCCTAGACTGTTAAATGGCTTGTTTTCCTGTTCTTCAAGGGCAAAGAATCAAATGTAATCAAGAAAGTTTGAAGTACTAGTAGAGGTGAGGTCAGGTGTCTAGGCTATGCTGTTCAGCTGCTGTTAAGCATCAGTTAGCCTGGCTTGTTGGAATATACCTTTTTATCTACTCTTCTTCTCAGCATTATTTGGTGTATAGATTGGAATAAAATCAGTGCAAACTGGGACGTGTTTCCATCACCAGAGGGTTTTAAGTCTGTGTTGGATTTGCTGGAGACCTGATTCTGATAGCTCTTTACTCTTAGACGAACATGGGTGGGAAATATGAGGATGCTTAATAGTAAAATTCCTTAAGGAAATGGGTTTATGTGAGGATTAAAAGAAAGAACTTCTGATTGTACTGATCTTGCTGCAGCAGAAAGCGAAGGGGAGGTTATGAGATTTTAACCTTCCCTGGTAATTCCCGGAACAAGAAGGCTATGCTTGTGTTTGGGAAGTACTGGCACAACTGGGGTGCAACATTCAGAGTGAATAGTTGGTTTGCTGTGGTTTTGGTCAGTGACTTTCCTTCATCGCAGCTCATGGAGACACCCAAAGCCAAGAAAGAAATTTTGAGATTGTTTTTATTATAAGTGACTGAAATGAACAGCTGGTTTGAAGATTGTGTAATAATGTATCACATGATATGCAGTTTTTTCAAAAATGCTAATGTAAGTCTATGTTTACCTAATGAAAATGTAATTGATTCTGTTACTAATTCAGAAGTCCATAAAGAATCTTCCAGTAAATCCAGTAAGTGTTGCTTTCTGTAGAAAAGGAGAATCTTTGTATCTTGGGAATAATTTGAGTGTAGTTTGTCAACTGTAACCCTGTGGACTGTATTGAAGGTTGCTTAGCTGGAGATTCTTTGAATATCATGATCTTTTTTTAATGTGTAGTTACACATGTGAGAGAGAACTCTCTTTTCTTTTGCTCTCTGGGGTTAGATATTGAGTGTAGAGTAATAATACATACTTGCATACTTTTCTTCCTCCCCAGATTCTGTGATTAGGAAAACATTAGCAAATCTCAGCTGTGACCAACCTTTCCTGTCTGATCATGGAAAAAGATCAAGTCCTGGCAGACTGAAAATAGGATTTCAAGAATTGGACTGTAGAAACAATGGGAAAATTGACATGGAATAGATTAATGTAGAAACATTTATGTGGCTTGATCTCTTTTTCCTACTTACATTTGAGATAGAAAGTAGACAGATACATCTAGGCCATTTCTTTGCAGACACACTTGGCACTGAAGTTCTGTATATAATGAAGTCTTGAAAAATGAGTCATCATTGTGGTATTTCTGTAGTAATAAAAAAATGGATACCTAATGAAGTAGCACAAGAGTAGAAATTATCTGCCATGCATCACAGTTGCTAATCAATAAATACCTGCAGAGTTTATTTCTGTATTTAGTGATATCTGGAATGCTCAGCCCAAATCCAATTGGTGTTCTCAATTGGTTCAAAGATTTAGCTTTCTGTGAAATTTGGGCCAGGTTCCCCCAGGCCTTTAGTTATACTGGAGCAAATAATCTATAATATTAATTATTTTTTTTCTTAGTTGCTGTAACTGAGAAATAGTAATGAAGCCACAACCCTCCCCACCCGATCTTCCCCTTGGTAGGACATTATTGCAACATTTGCTACAAAACACTTCTCCTGAAGATGGAAGCCTCAGTTAAATGTAACTTTTTTCTTTCTAGATACTGGTAGGCTGAGTAACTCACATATAATCTGGTGTGAGGACTGCAAGGGGCTGGAACAGACTGCATGGATAGCTCCAGTGCATTCCAGACAGAGATTAGATTCAGTGCTCACACCTGTAGGCGGGCATAGGGCTTAATATAATGAATGCTAATGAGAAATATGAAAACTCGCTAAGAGGGCAATCTATCATGAGAAGGGGAGACGCTGGTAATGGCTCCAATGTCAATAGTGTCTAACTGTTCATGAAGTATGGTCTTAGTTCTGCAAATTGTGGCTCACTAAGTAAGAATAAAAATACAGTGCTTATTTCAGGATGAGTTTGGAGTATTACTGAGTTAGGGAGAGGGTTCTGTTGGTTTCTCCATAGTTAGATGTTTGTTGCATAAGTCTCCACCTTTCCTAAAAGCTGGGCTTTTTCTGGGGAAGTACCTGTGGCAGCCTGTAATTTAATACCTCTCATTACTCATTAGCAAAGGCATCCACGTTCATGTTGTAGGTGTTTCCCTTTAGTCAGGCTTCACTCAGTTGATTGTGATTTGTGGCTTTCTTTACAACTAATATTAGTTTACTTGTTGATATAGGGGAATGATCACTGCTGGGAATTTTTGGTCATGGCATATTTTCTGTTTTCACCTGGAAAATCTGTTAATTGTTGTATCTTAGAAAAGCAAATGTTTTTATTAATCCTTCTCTGCTGCACGTATTCTTTAGGATTAGTTTCTGTCTGCTGTAGGGAGATAGGGAAATAATGCTAGGGAAGGAATGCTGTGGCTTGTTTGTGGCATAGAGTTTGCCTTTCAGGAAGAGAAAGGGGATTTCTTGTGTTTAGTCCTGAGGAAAGACTGAATACTGATTCAGTGTTACAAAGGCTGGATGCTTATCAGACTCTGTACAAGTAGTTTAATGAATATACTTTTTCCTCCCCCTCTTGCTATTAGCAAAACCATCCTTCTTACACATTTTAGAAGTAGTGGAAGGGGATTTCAGTCCTGAGACTCTGTATCTACTAGTCAACTACAAAAGAAAACATCTTACAACCTCATTGAAGCAGCTGAGCTTCTTCTTTCCAGCAGAAGGTCAGCGCTGTGAAAAGCATTTGCTTGTTGTGAAATAAACTAGGTAAGTATCAATGAGATTAGTTACATTCTTCATGTTGCATCCAACTGGCAAACCCCACACGATCGTTGGTATTCAGGTGATATTTTGAAACTCAAAGAACCTGCAGGATAGACTTTAAACAAAGTTAGGATTTACACCCTGCCCCCACCCAGCAATAAATCTTAGGCATGTCTTTGGGTTGTTGTAGGCAAGTGTCACGAGCTCAGGATCCTGCATCAGCTGCATCTGTATGAAAATTAAATCTGAATAAATTAAGTGTGAGAGGATAAATAAACAAGTACCAGAACAAAAATGCAGTTAGATAGTAACACCTGCAGTGACAATGAAGCTGGAGATGTCTGACATGTCCAGTTGAACATAATGTCCAGTTAAACACATGACTTGCTGTTTGTGAATGTGGTGGCTCATTAGTGTGGAAGCAATCACCGTGTGTAAGTGCTTAAGGTGCAGATACACCCGTATCTGGTCTGTCTGTCCAAAAACACCTCAGCTGGCAAAACAGGTATTGAGTACTTTACCTCTCCTCTTCATCACACTGCCAGCTGCTCGAGACATCTATATTTGTGGGGGAGATGCATGATAGGTGTAGAAGCATGTGGTGCAGAGGTACACAGGTCTCTCCGGTCACTGTTTTTGGTGTTTGGTGCTTCTCCCCACTTTTAGGTGTGATTCACATTTCTGTTTGTGGTTTCATTTTTTTATTTGGGTTTTTTTCTTCTTGCTGTCTACTGTTCTCATCTTGTTTTGTCTTCCAGTGTTTTTTAATTTTATATAAATAGCTATAAATAAAAATACATACTATCTATAAATATGTATAAATTCAGATAGATCAGACTGTGTCTAAGGTTTTCTGACCCATGTCACTTTCAGTGGTAGGATTTTGCCCTGCTGAATGTTGAAGACTCATTGGGTCATAGTGGTTTCCATGGAAGTTCAAAGACTTTGGTGGCTCTTAGCCATTGGAGTAAGAGTATTAACAGATTAAATGCCTCAGAACAATGTGAGAGGGGCAGAAAGCAGAGTTCTGATGCTGGACATTTGAGTTTTGCCCCTTCATGTTTCTGCACTGGGGTTCTGCTGCCAGGCTACCAGGCTTGCTTCTCCATCTGGCCCTTTCCAGCTGGCTCATTGCCAATAAGCCGCACTGTAAAGCCTTCAGTGATCCTCTGCATGTACCACAAGATCCCAGCAAAACCAGTGTGTCCTTCCGTCCTGCTCTCCGTGACCCTGTGCCACATGGGATAAGAAGTGAAGTCCTTGCAGTAACTGTAGATGTGAGTGAGGCTTGGGGAGCAAAAGATGCATCACTACATGGAAGACACAGAAACTGGTGAAGGACCTTCCCAGCTGCTATTCCTCTGGTAGCTGAACTGCACCAGAGACACGGAGCACCAAAAATGGCTGGATTAGTGCAAGGGTAGACTTGTGACATTTCTCTGGCCTGGTTCCATTATGATTTTTTTCACTCCAGACTAGTGGTACACAGTGCTGACACAAATCCTATCTGGTGGTGGTCTTTGGCTGTCCCCTGCAGCTACTTCCAACCTGTTCCCAGGCACAGGCCTCTAGGCATGGACGTGCACTGACTAGCATATTGGCAGTGGATTTCACCTCCTGGGGTTTTTTTGGTTTTTTTTTTGGTTTTTTTTTTGTTGTTTGTTTGTTTGTTTTGGGTTTTTTTTTTTTTTGGGACAAGATTCTGCATCAAGCTTCAGTGAAGAATGCTGTTGTGGCCTTTGGCTCACTGAGGTCATTCCTGAAGGCACCTCAAGCAGGGAGAACACTCAAGCAGTCATGAATGGAACAGTTATTAATTCTGATATTTCCTGTTTCCTGACTTTGTAGAGTCTTAACGCTGTGACCACAGCTTGCTCTTCATTGCAAATTTGTAATAATTAGAAAGATTCTTGCATAATAAAAACCAGTGCATGAAGAAAGGAGAACCTAATCCTCATATTTAGCTAAACTGTTATTCTGGTTTACAGGATTAGGTTTTTAGTTCTTGCAGGGGCTATGGATACCTATTCATTTACTGACTGTTTCATCAACAGTGGCAGGTGTGTTCTGTCAGACTCATTCAGCTTCTTTGTCTTTCTTCTGGACACTGTGTGTGTCATGTATTCTGCACAGGGACATTTATCTCAGATTAGCACTGACAAATAGAGCAAGCATGCTACCATAAAAGTGAGAATTGGTTTTCAGACTCTACCTATTGGTTATGCATCTCCTGTACGAATTAATAGTGGTTTAGTAAGATCCAAAACAGGAAGAGGCACCTCACTTCTAATACCTTTCCAGAGGTTGGCTGTCACATACAGAGGAACTCCAAACTATGTGGCTTGTACAAGACTGAAAATATGTTATTTGAATTGATCTTTCCTATGGAAAGGAGAGAAAAAGGAATTAAGGACATAAATGTGAGGGGCAGGTACCAAATCTTCTTTGAAGAAGGTCTAAAGTAAAGCATGTTCGACACTCTAAGATAACACCAGGGGTGGGGTGGGTTTTTTTGTTTGTTTTTGGTTTTTTTTTTTAAGATAGTACAGTGGTTTTGATAGTACTGACATGCAGGTATAATAGAAGAGGAAATGCTCACACTGCAACAGTAAGACACCATGGAAATAAAGGCAAGGAATCTATTTGAGAGAGACTACCTCTGCATTCTTAAAATAAAAAAACCAGTTTGAGGAGGTTGTCTACCTCTGTCGTGGAAGAATCGCCAAGCTTCCATTTAAGGTGGCTGGCCCTGATTAATTCTTCACTGGGAGACATCCAAGGCAAGCCATGGTGCTGGAGGAAGCGCTGTGCGCAGTGCTGTAGGTGGCACCCTTCCCTTTGCGATGGTGCTGAACCAGTGCCAGAAGGAAGGAAGGGGTTGGGGGCACTCTGCGCAGGGGAGCCCTGGACCAGATGCTTGGCTGGTGTAAATCCACCCAGTTCTGCTGGGGTGCCTGATGTGCTCCAGCTGAAAAATCTGTCCTCTCTCTTAAAAACGCTGGGTGAAAGCAGGACTTTGCCTACTTGTCATGAGTAGAGATTTCACGACTCATGCTCTATGGGATCTGCTGTGTAGGCAGAACCCATGGCAGGCCCTGCCTTCTACCCCTCAAAAGGCACCCCTGCAGCCCCCTTAAGCAGTCTTGTCCATCTCTGGTGCTCAGCCACAGCAGCATCTGTGTGTCTGTGGTGGGCAGCGTCATGTGTGCAGGCACTACATTTGTACTGGCCTTTGGGAGGGAGATGCAGCTCTACACAAACTTTAAAATGTTTTTACCTTCATTGGGTATAGCATTTGATTTGGCTAATGTGCTAAAAGATGCTCATTAAATCACAGCATTGCTTCTCTTTAAAGTAATTCCGCCATGAATGCTGAAGGTATTTCAAATGCGTGCTTGAGCTACATCAGGACTGAGGGTCCTCAGACCTGTTTGTGTTCCTGTAAGTACAGACCAAAAAAGACTGACATTTTATTTACCTTGTGGTTTGGGAGTTGAGAGTCAGGACTCTGGGGCCCAAGCATACAGTCGGGTTACTGTGTGTCAGCTGACCCACGGTAACTGTGGATGGCAAAGGCAAGTAATCTGCTGTGAATGAAGCATTCAGTTCCTGGTGCCAACACCGTGGCCTAAAGCACCCAACTAAAAATGCGTCTCTAAAATGGGCAGTCATCTGACATTTTTATTTACTAGTGTGGTTTGGACATGGGTAGATGAAACATTCTATTAAATTACTGTCTTTTTGTCTGTCTGTTCCCAATTCATCACATTTTACTAATTCAGGATGGATTTATTACATGCCTAATAAACTGGAGCGTGCTGACTGATTTGCATTGAGGTGCTTGGAGAAGAAAAGGGTTGGGACAGAGAGTATCAAGCAGCAAGCAAACCTTCTCTCCTTGGTTATGGCTGTGACCTGATCCTCCAGCACTAAATTATGTGCTAGAAGGTGTTGTATTTGTATGCACTGCAGGATGATGTTCTAGGGCACTCACTGTCCAAAATTTGCTATAATTCCAAAGAGGTGCTGTGGTTTTTATCATTGTTGTACTCTGCTCTGCAGCCTGGCTTTATCCTCTCAGTGCACTGTAAGGCAGGTAAGTCAAGTCCCTGATTTACAGGTGCAAACTGAATCATATTTTCCCCGATCTGTGCTGGGGTGAAGTACTCAGCCCATTCTAATTATGTGACCATAGACAAAGGAGTAACATTTTGGCATTTTCTGCCAGAGATGGAGGGAATGCAGTGATCTTTTAGGAGTGGGGATCAGAAAGGATACAATTTTGAAGCTGTTCCACACTGCTTTGTTTTAAAAATTAAGGGGTAATCTGTTAAAGAGGGTGAAATAGAGAGAAGGAGCTACTGATCTGCTGTCTCAGGGTTTCCTCTCTCTTTAGAGTGACATGAGCATCTGAAGAGCCATGCTGCTCGGTGAGGCTGCTGCACAATGCAGTATGGTGCTTGTTCATTTTGATAGGAAGAAGTTTTCCAGGAAGGGGAGGGGAAAAGAGAGCAGCTAATATCCTCTCTTCACCTTCAGTGTGAAACCAAAAGGATCTTAAGTGATGCTCTACGAATAGAAGAGAAATTTTCATTTATCCCTCTTAGCGGTTGGTACATTCCCCTGCTTCTGATTAGTCCTTTAACTCTGCAAGAGCCAGTTTGCTCACACTGCTGCATTTTTGCATCGAGCACAGCCTTGCTTTTTGCTCTTTCTCTCCTTCCCAAACACACTTAAGGTTTCTTTTGGGGTTTGTTTTCCTTTTCTTTTTTTTCTTTTTTTTTTTATTTTTTCCCCAAAGCAGCCACATGAGAGGAATAAAATAATTTTGAAGAGCATTATATGGTGAGAATTTTGACAATGAGTAGAAGATTGTAATTACTCTCTTCCATTAGACTCAGTGGCTTTGGACAGATAAGCTGTATTGAAACGTGTGACCAGGGCATGGGATCATGGATTGTCTTTCACTGTTGTCATGGCGACAGTGATGCAGGTGGCCTGTAACTGCCTGGCTGTCAGATCTTATACATCAAACTGGTGCTAAGTGAAAATATGTTAGAGGCATGGGGGAAAAATTGCCAGCAGTGTTTATAGGATCAGGTGGAAGAGAGCTAGACAGCTTTAAAAGCAGCTTTTTGTGAAAGCTGTGGATGGCTTGGGTATGGTTCTTTAGAGTGTTTATGCCTTCATATGAGCAAAATCACTTTTAAAGGGACAAAATACATACAAATATCTTTATTATTGTATTTGGTTGAGCTGGCAAAATGCCAGCTGCTCAACACGGAGTGCCAGAGCCTCTTTCCCTCCAGTGAGAAAAGGGAAGGAAAAAACCCTCCAAGACTTAAACTTGAACTTAACTATTTATATATTTACACAAAAAAAGAGGAAATTAAAAGTAGAATACAGTATAACGTGCACCTACACAAGTTAGAAAAAACAAATAATAACTCTTCACTCCCCATCAAACACAAATTCCACCATTCTAGCTACAAATCACTCAGGATAACTCAGTCCCCTGAGAGACAGACCCAAGCAGGGAGACGACTAAGACTAAACATTTTACTCTCCTAAGATACCCTAGCAGCAAGTGGCAATGAGGTCTGGTCCAGGAAAATAACACAACACATCCTTTCCAGATGAGAAGCCATGAGGAACTGAGAGAACTCCTTCTACTTTACTGTATTTATATCTCAGTTTGTCTCACCTGCTATGAAATATTTCTTTGGTTCCTTATGTCAGGTGACACCTGTCTCTCCTAATCTGCATAAGACTATCTGCTAAACTGAGGCTCACTAAACTGAGACCCACCAAAAGGTCTAAGTAAAACTACTGCAATTATGTCTTTGCCACTTTCTCAAAGTCAAAATGATGATGGTTTTAGGTTGAGATGGAAGAAAGGCAAAAAAATCTGAGAGCTGAAGCAGACCCTACAACCTCAATAATAACAGAGGAAAAGATGATAATTCACTGCTGTATCTTGGGGTTGCTAATAGAAAGTTAACCAGATGTGGAGATGTTAAACAAAAAAAATCTTTGTGCAATAGCATCTTAAATTCAAGATGTCTTATAGAAAATGTTCATCAGACTTCCTATGAGTTAATTTCTTTTCCAGAAAAGTTACCTCTCATAGATTTGAGGTCTATATTCCATGAAGTTCCAAATAGATTCTGACTATCATCCCCTCCCCTTTCCAGCTGATGGCACCTTTCAAAGTGCTGAGATTTACAGTAGTTCCTGACACTAAAATTAATCTGTGTCATTTTGCCAAGTCTCACTGCCTCGTAGCAGCTATTGAACCACCTTTACTCTCTAATGGAGACAAAATCTGTGCAAAGAGAAAAATGAAATTTATGGTGAAAAAATTAAATTTAATTCTTGTCGAATGTGAAGTATTTGTTTTCTGTGGTACTTTGTCCACGGGAATTTGGTTGGTTTTTGTAGTTTACTTTGATCTGAAGTGGAAATACTACTTTGTGGAATTCTGGGAGGTCCTATGGGGGTTTGCTCACCTCTTTCCATTGTTATTTGTACCTTTTGCAAGATCATAAACAGAAAAACACTAAAAGAAAAATGTAATTAAGAACAGGGTTGTCGTTTGGGTTTTTTAGCATAAGCCTAGTGATCTGCAATGATCCTGCAATTGTTAATTGCATGGAATTGTGAATTGTAAAACATCAGCCAAGCCATGTAAATGTTTTGTCAGTTAAAAAGTATGATCAATCTGATGTGCCTACAATTTTCAAATAGAAAAAATTAAATATATAAAATTATTTGTTAACCTTCTGACTAAGTGTTTTCTGACTTAATATCCAGCTTCTCTGCACTCTAGAACCCAGTATCACATATTCTGGTCTGACGTTTCTCTGTGATTTTAGAGGACACAAATGTTTTTTATTGTTAGGGAAAAATGAAAGCCACTCCTACTGAAGGTCCCCACAGAGAATTTAAATAGAATCAAATACTGACTTACGAATCTATCAAGGATACTGTTGATGTAGGAAGTTATTTAATATTTATAATGAATTAGCAAAATTAAAACCAAGATCTGGTAGAGATGCGTTGTGTAAAGGGAAGTCTTGATCTGAGAGGGAGTGAAGGATTTTCTGAATTCTTTCTCTCTCTTTGTTTTTTTTTTTTGGGTGTGGGTGTGTTTGTTTGTTTGTTTGTAACTGGGGTTTTTCCACCATTTTTTGGCCAACTTTTGACCAAGTTTAGGTCTTTGCCCCAGTTCTAAACATTTCGGTGTTCTAGAGAGAAGTGAAGCATGGGGTGGGAAAGGGAGGTCCTGCAGTTTAACATTTGTCCCTGGCTGAGCAGTCTGTTCTTCCTTCTCTTTAGTGGCCAGTATGTTTGCAAGAATTCTGGGGGGTTTGTCCATTTTTTCACTCTACTGATGGGAGACATTAGATGGATTAAACATTATGCACAAATGCAATATCAGAGTAAAAAAGTTTGATGTAGTATTGAGGGAGTAGTATTGCATGGCTAAAGCACATGAACAGAAATTGAGCACTAAGATTTCTGTTTCAAGGTTTACTCTTGGTGAACAGTGCAACGTGGAGAAGGAAAACAGCCTTTCCTATACCTTAAACTGGAGAGGAAACAAAACTGTATAGATGAATTAGTGTTACTAAAACTTTGAGATCCTTGTCTGAGAAGTGTTGTGAAAGTGCATCCTTGCCACTGATTGCTTAAGCACATTAAGGACCAAAAGTGTGTGTAGTGATGTTCTCTACCAAGTACTGGATGTCAGGTAATGGTGCTTGAGTAACATAATAGGCATCCCAGTAATCCATGAGAATTTTCTCCAGTGGGGGTTTACTGATAGAAGTTAGTCTTAGGTGAGATTTTGGCTTCACAAGTACTTTCCCTTCAAAAGTACTGTGGTGTCTTTAGATTTCATTCAGACCCAAAATGTATTAGATTAGTTTACATAAAGACTTGCATTTTTAATATAGCTTTGAGATCATTGAGAGCAAAAAAAAAAGGCCCAGATGTGTGTATATATAAGGGTTTTCTAACTTAAGATGAAAAGAGCATGTTTAAGATGATGCCTTAATTCATGTGCTTGAGGTGCTTCATTGTTTTTTTAATCATAGGTTGCTGGTACCAAATTAGCATTTTGTAATAGTTTTAACATTAGTATTCAGGAAAAGTCTTGGTAGGAGCGGGTTATTTTTTTTTTCAGTGTTTTTTGTTGTTGCTCTTTTTCTCTTGAAGCTGGAACATGGAGATGGTTTGATGTGTATATTTACAGTAGCCATGCACAACTTTAAAAGAGCTAAAATAGGTGCAGAAATCTAGCTGCTCTAACCATTTCCTGACTAACAAGCTGGTCTGGCTGGTGAATTAAACTCTTGTTTCTGGTGGTGTGAATTGGATAATGCAGCTTGGATGTTAATTTGGAAGTAACCACAGAGGCTGGAGGCTGGGAAGTGTTATTACCTCATTATCCATTGCTGAGGGTTAGCTGTAAGATTTTGACCATCTGTATGCACACAGAGAGGAGGAGGAAAATGGACAATACAGATCACGTATTTCAAGCCAGTATGGATCCTGATTTAAGTTTGCAGTTCATCACAGCAGGAAGGAGCTTTCTGGTTCTGTCTCATCCTTTCAGCTCAGAATAGTGGCTGCAGTTATTGCTAGGTATAAACCCGTGCCTTTTAACAGGTATTTTTATTAGGTTGCTGACATCATTCTTTGTTTTGAAATTGGTAAAACTGGGACTCCTGACTTTCAAGCAGAAGTCCCCCCCCCCCCCCCNCCAACTAAAAGTAACTAAAATAACTTTAAAAAAAACTAAAAAAAACCCCCCTAAATAAAAAATTCTATTGTTCCATCCTCAGTTTTGGTTTTTCTTTTTAATACAACACTAGCTATACCTAAATAATTAGTAAGAAACCACTTTAATCCCAGAACAAACAGGCTGTACTGGCATTGTGGTTGTTGCAGTTACCACAGTACATGTTGTTTTACATGATTAGTAAAAATAATATGGCAGAAGCCATATGGTGGCATATCGTGAGTTTTGTACTATGTTGTTTGCTGTGCTAGCCCATAGGAAACATGTTTTTGTAATATCTTGTTCACTGTCAGCCCTTTGAATAAAAGCAGATTATTTGTTGGGTGAGCTGAAAGACGCTGCGCCTCTGAGATGTTTCACCTTTCAGTTGCTGCGCAGCGTGTTCCAGCAGCTCCTACCGCCGGCTCCTGCACAAAAGGGAGCAGCAAAAGGCAAGTGGCGGTGGGTGCCTCTGAGAATCCAGCTCTGCAGAGCGGGGCGGGGGAGTTTCCTGTTGTAACAACAAAGCCAACAATCATCAGGATGCTTGTCTGCCATGGAGGAGTGTCTCTGTTTGGGTGTGAGCTGTTTCCTGCCTCCCTGTGAATCGCGAATCATTTATTTTGGATCTCTGAGGGTTTCTTTTCCCCTTCAGTTTCAAGCCTCCCTCCCCCTCCTCCCTGTCCCTCCTCCCAACATATCTCTCAGTGGGCAGGCTTTATGTAATGAAATCCTACGTCTAAGAACAATGGCATTTGCAAAATTGCACAGCTTCAATGCTGCTGCTGAGGATGTCTCTTGCTGTACTAACAAATAAACGCAGCGATGTACTTCTTTTAATTGGGTAAGTACAAGGAAGTTTTGGCTCCGATGCTGAGCAGAGTGGGAGAGATTGAAGTGGCACAGCAGTCCTCTCTGCATATCCTTAGTTTGTGAGCCGCTTGGGATGGAGACACAGCCTTTTGTCTCCCTGGAAGTGCCCCTTGCATGTTAGGTAGTCCTGGAATTAAGTGCAGATCAGGGTATGTTTGAAGGTGAGGCTATACAAAGGCTATTCTGGGCCGTCTTGAGTTGGAGATGGGGGAGAAGAAGAGCAGAGACTTAATTCCCCAGTAAGCATTTTTAGCTCTGAGATTTCATGTGTTACTGTGTTGGAGCACACACAATTTCCTGCACTAAACTCGGTGATGAGTGTAGCGTGCCTGCCACATCCAGTTGCAACTGCTTAGCATGAGACTTAATACTAAGACACGTGCCACTTAAACCAAGTGGCTCTGTCTAGTGCCAAGAGCCTTAAATCCACTCGTGGTTAGTGTACTTTCCTATGCACTTAGCCCAGCCTAGTTTAGCTTGTTTACAAAGAGATAAGGCAGTGCATGCATTGCTAGGGCTTTAGCAGCACAGGAAATAACCCCCTGGATCTATCTCCACTCACCAAATCCATGCTGTCTTGCAGAAAACTGTAAGGAAAAGCTGGGTTTTATGAATGGTGAGCCCTCTGCTTCACACATACCAGATGGGCAGATCTTCCTCCTTTAAAAATTGCTCTTGGTCCAGGTGCATCCTTTCTTAGAGTTTGCTTTTTATTTAAAATATTTTATTTACTTTTTTTTTGACATTGGTGCTTCAGGAGCCTGACAAAGTCTCCCTCTCCTGTGTCAGCCTTTGTCTCCTTTGTTCTGCCAGTGGTGCCAACACTGACACACTGTCAGTTCGAGTGCAGCTGTGCTGCAAAACAAAAGGGCATGAGAGCGTGTGCTTTTGCATGTGCATGATCCGACTGATCAACATGTGCCCTGGACCAGACAAAGGAAAGCAAAAACTATTCAATGTTACCAAGAAGCTGTAGTTGTAGTATAGGCTACTGTGGTTTATCCTGGCTTTACGATAGCTAGCAGAGTTAAAAACTGCAGTGAAGTTGGAGTAGTTTCATAGTCCATTCCCAGGACATACACATATCCTGTCTCTCTGAGAGTTTTGGTTCTCTTTGAAAGCACATACCAAACCTTGGGCTGTATTAGGCCATCACTGTCATGCTGACTTGGTGGGTACTCCGTATGCCTTTAGATTATCATGTGATAGTGAGAGCAGCTCTTCCTTTTTGTTTGCTTGGAAATGCCCTTGCATGGTAGAGGAAATAATAAATATGCTGAAGAAGAAAACGTGCCTGCCCTCAGGGACTGGGATAAAGAACTCCAGCAGCAGAGACTTTTCCCATTCATTCTAGCAGTAATGGAAGAATCACAGAATTATCTAGGCTGGAAAAGACCTCTGAAATTATTGAGTCCAACTCATGACCTAATACCACTATGTCAAATACACTATGCCAACAACTTCCATGTCCAGTCTTTCCTTAAACACTTTCAGGGACAGTGACTTCACCACCTCCATGTGCGATCCATTCCAATGTCTGGTCATACTTTCTGTGAAGAAATTTCTCCTCATGTCCAACTTAAACCTCCCATGGTGCAGCTTAAGACTATATCCTCTCATCCTGTCACTAAAGAAAAGAAAGGTAAGAAAAGCCACTTCTCAAGTAGCAGAGGAGATGATGATGGCAGTGGTGATTTCTGAAGGTTTTGTGCAACTGTTTTTTACAAAGGTCAGCACAGGTAAGGGGATTGGTATTTGCTTCCACAAGTTAGTGCCGTAAGTGGTCCAATCTGTTAAACCTTTCTGCAGTTTCCCTGTTGCTGCTGCTCTTAACTTTCTCATATTACCAGAGTATCAAGAGCTTAGCTAAAGCCCAAGGCTCCCTTCTGTTAGATGCTGTGCTGAAAACCAGTTGTGTTCCAGGTATAAGAAGAGACCCCAGATAGACAGAAGCAGACAGAAGGTAAAGTGGCTGTGACAAGGTATTGAACAATGTAATAGCAATGGTCTTGGTACTTTCTCCATTCCAGCACTGGAGGAATTTCAGCAATTATGAGAGTTTATGGGGAGACTGACAGGCACAAAGGAGAGTCTGAAGAGATTTGTTTGACAGTTTAACAACTGGAGAGGAGGGTCAGTGTCTACCGTGGGCTGATCAGAGGTGATAGTCTAAATATGATTAGGAAGAGATGAAGAGATAGGCTATGAAGCACCTTGAATGTGAAGAGAGTATCTTCCTAGAGAAGTAAATATGATCTGTAATGCTATAAAAGAAATCAACTGAGAACCTAAAAAAAATCCTTTGAAGTGCATTTGGGATGGAGGGGGTGTAGTGAGGCTAGATTTTGTTGTTTGTTTGTTAAGGTAGGAAGAAGGAATGCTGTACATAGTTGTCTCTCCTCACTTCAAAAGCAGAGGATACTTTTCCTAGCCAAATAGGGGGGGTTTTAAGTGTGAAGTACACTTTGGGGAACTTCAGGAAGCCCAACTTCATGGACTGGGGTTTGAAAATTACTAAATGAAACACTTTATAGTAGAAAATCAGTGCTGGAATTGTTCTTCTTTAATAAAAAGAAGTTGGTGTAGCATATGTAGTTTATTTGGAAGTTCTTACAGACTTCTGTTTGCTAGGAAAAAATAATTTTCCTGAGTACCTTTGAGAAAGAGAAGAAATGATGAGAAGCAGGAGCATTCTCTGATGAATTGTACATTTGGGAGAAAAAAACCCAAACAAATAAACAAAAACAAAAAAGAGAGAAGCTTTAAGAAGTTGTACTTAGTGCATTTACTACTTCACAGATTTGGTAACCAAGTGTTGTATATGCTGGCAAAAAATTACATTTTCCATTCTTTCCCATGGTTTGACTTTACATCCTTAATTTTCTTTTATTAGAATTTACAGTGTACAGTGGAGTACTTCTTTGCTTATGGGATTTGGAGTTATTAAGGCATCTCTCATTCATTTATGAGTGTGCATTAACTATTGAGATTGAAGAAATGTTTCATCTGTTCTTTGTAATAAGTGCCACTTGAACTGAACATGTCAATGAGGAACCAGAAGCCACCTGGGCTTGGTAGGGGGTACTTTTCTATGGGTAGGTTTTCCCACCCTAAAGATAAGTTTCATGATTTCGATGCAAATTAGTTATCTTGTGCAGTCTGTTCATCTAGACCTTTCTGGGAATGGGTCAGAGGGCTTTGAGGGTCTTTGGTGGTCTTGTTCCCTCCTACAGTCCACACCCACTTTATAGCTTCATTCTTGTGCTTGTGCCACTACTGTCTTATGCTTCTCTTCAGGAACTAGAACATGGTTGTTTGTCCCAAGAGAGTGCTGCCCTACCTCTGCATGGTCCCCTTCTTCAGCTGCATCTTATTCTTTGTCACATCATGTTATTACCAACAATCCTTGGTTGGATACCAGGCATCCCCCTGGAGATGTTTGAGGTGTACACGTTGCCCCCTTATCTTCTGGGGTTCTACAACACCTTCTGTGTGCTCCGTGAGCATCAATGTCTTCCACCTCAATCTAATCTCATTTCTCCAGAACTAGAATGACATGTGGAAGAAGGGCTTAATGACAGAGCTCAATATTCAAAATGTGTCTTCACTGCAGTAGAGAGATCATGATACCTACATTCTGTGTTGCTGACTCCAAAGGTAGCCTCATTCTAGTCAGTGCTAGACTGTAAAGTTGGAGTGTTTAGAGTAATAGCACTGAGTAGCTGGCTCTTCATAGCATGTTCAGTCAGTGTTTGTAACACACATGCTTCAGCCTGTGACTTTGGTCCAGATAGTTTGGCTAAAGACAACACTTACCTCAAGCCAGAGTCCTACATTAGTCGTATACAACCATATATAACCATTGGTTAGAGTTGGAGCTACATTGCTCTGAAGATAAGATGTTAGGGTTTCTACCATAGATGTAGGAGGGGAGAAATGAACTGTAGATGTAGAATAACATAACATGGCAAGGGGAAACTTGAAGCAAAAGAAGAAACTGATGAACCATGAAATAAGAGACTGATGGGGGTTTGGAGCAGGAAGTTCTGGAAAAAAGGCCAAATCTGAAACTGAAATATAACACAGTAGGTGCCAAGCATCCAAACTTCTCTTTAATTCCAAGTGCTCTCTGCCTCTAGAAATCTGGGTGATGACTTAGTGTCAAGATGTAAGTTATAGTCAATTTACTTCTGCCTGCTGTAGCAATTAATGATTTCTGATAATTAAATTGACTGACCATTGGGAGAGAAGCTGAACTGTATATGTTCTCAGCAGTTTTGGATGATATATACATATGCATGCATGAGAGCGCTCTGCCTCTGATGCAACACTGTATCTCAGTCCCAAAAGAGAAGTGTTTTGTCCTATATGGGTTAAAAAAAATATGTAGTTATCTATTGCAATGCTGCCTGTGCTTTTCTTATTGAGGATTTCTGGAAGATTGCATGCACCATTAATCTTGGAGCTGGGTTTTTCGCACTATTTGACTTGTATTTGTTTGGGGATGTGGGGCAGGCAGAAAAGCAACTGGCTATTCTGTGCATCCTACTTCAAAGTGGTTCAGGATTTCAGTGCTGTCTTGCTTTTTATAGTTTTACATTCAAGTAATTACTGCCAAGGTCCCAGTCTATCTCAGCTGGGAGGTCCCAACGTACAGCTCTCATAACCTAACCAGTCAAACTATTGTTTTGTCTCTTGTTGATCCTCTCTGGTGCTCAGAAAGTGAATTCTCAGAGTATTATGATATGAAAGGGTATTGTGCATGTAAAGATGGTATTGATGGTCACTAAAACAGTGATTTAGACTGATTTGGAGAAGATATAAGATCCTCCTAGAAAACTACATGTGGAGAGTATTTCATACCTGCTGGTTCACAGAAGGTAGATACTGTGTGTTCTTAAAGAAGCAGAATCTCTGGGTAGGATGGGAGTGTGTATATCCGCCAGTTTGTGTGACCTGGAGACCAAAATGGGGAACAGCAGCACGTTTTATTCAAAGCTCCATAAGGAGTAACAGAGGCCTCCACAAATGTGCAACTAATTCAGCTGCTCTGCTGATGGGTAGCTGAGCCCTTCATGACCGAAATCCTTTAGCTAAATAAGAGTTGGCTGGACCAGCCTATAAAAGCAGGGTTAACAGGATAAACTTGAAGTGGAGCATTTGGGCAGCCATCTCTCCTTGGTCCCAACGCTAAGGAGCCATCCTCAGTTTTTAGCTACTGTCAAGACTGTCTTGCTGTGTCACTTTGAGAAGCAGTGGCAGTCAGTGAATTCATCCCAGGTGATTCCAGCAGACCCTTCTTCCCCAGCTGTCATTCAACTTGTCTTAAGAAATTCCCTCTGTGGAACTTCTTTTCCACCTAACATATTCAATGCCCGGATCAGATCACTGTTCCACTTCTAAAAGTGCAGGAAAAAACCTCCTACTTGGTAAATGGAGCTTTTGAGTTTGGTAGGCCCAGATTGGTAAATCAAGTAACAAAAGGCTGTGCTGCATTTTGTAGCTGGAAAAAACCATACTTAAATTATATAGAATTACAGGACAACATAAGGCTAGTCAAGTCAGTAGGAAGTGACACAGAAAGATAGCCCAGTCTGTGCCGTCGTGGTGCTCAGAGGAAGAATGCCTGAGTCAGGAGTTGTGTGGACGTGGTGGTGGGACTTTTTGTTCTAGAGACTCTGTTTCAAACTCTTTTTTGGTCTCTGGCTTAGCAGTTTTGTTCCTGGTGATAAATGGAAGGTTTTCAAATCACCATTGTGTTGTGACTCAGTGAAGGGGGAGGGAGAGAACTTATTCTCCATAAAAATTTCTTTTGGCTTGGAGACAAAAGAGAAAAGAGCAGTTTTTTTGGCTCAGGTTAACAGATAAAGAGCCAGTAACTGATCAGCTTATTAATAGGGAGGATTTCAAACACAAAGTCAGCAAAAAAACTGGTTTAAAAACAATTAAAAAGAAACAAAAGAAGGGCAAATTACTTCTGTGTTAGCCTTCAATTAACCATAGTCCATGCTCTGGCTGTTTCTTAGAAACTGCTTTAGCTTATTTATTTAAATATCCTTTACTTTTTCTCCAAGAAGAGATGACTTGATGGCGGGGGAAAATAAGCTCTGTGTGTGTGAGTTTTACATGCAGGTGCTTTTCTTAATTTGAAGTGATGATGTAGTTATTACAGCAAATCTTAGTCTTCCATCACTTTTCTGGTGGCCAGTTAAAAAGAAAGGGCATGCAGTGTGTTTTTGTTTGGGTTTGATTTTATCTCTAAATTTCTTTGGTTATGATGGAGCAAAACACGTCTCAGTTATGCTAAGGGTGGTTTATAGCCCTATGATTACAGCTTGCCAGTGACAAACAACCTTTCCTTAACATGCTCCCAAGTAGGAGGTAGCATTTGTTCTGCACTTGCTGGCTATTTGTATCCCACTCCATTTGGGCAGTGGGTGGACAAGTCTGAGTTGCCCACAGAATTTTTTTAATGCTCTCACTCATGGGAAAACCCATGGAAATGCATCTTCTCAGCAAATAAAACTGATGGTTCCGTACCTCTCATTCTCTTTAGCTGCAGATATCAGGAGAAATACTATTTTCAGTGACAGAGGCCACGTTGAATTAGGTCTAACTGAAGTGTTTCTTCCCTCTTTTCAGTGGTCTTTGCTGCACCTCATGGGGTGATGAGATGTCACAGAGCCTGCTGACAAATGGAGGCAGCACAGGCTTTTCTGTCAGCTAGGAAGAGTGATCCCTGAGCATCAAATACTGTTAAGTACATGGCCTGTTTAAAGACCTGAAAAACCTCTAAAACTGGTGGTAAATTTCAGTTGTGATACTTAGCAAATAGCCAGGCTTCAACCTTGAGCAGAGGGAATCCATCAAGTATTGATGAACTTCTGTGCTATTGTCTTCACTGCACTAATTAGGAAGCAAAGCAACAGGTATGTGTAGCTGGAGGTGCTGTGTTTTCATCTTCCCTCCAACGAGCGTGCAGTCAGCAGTTGTCCTCTGGGTTTTCAGTCCCTCAGTCTCATCCTAGACCTTCTTGCATCCACTCCTAGCTCTGTGCAGTCAAGTAATAGCACACTACCAATATGTGTCATGACTGTTCCCTAGCTGAAAACCCATGTTTCATCCTTGTTCCTTGTGGATAAATTAAATACCTTCAACCAGCTCAAGCATGCTTTCCATCTCTGGGTAGGGCATCTTTCATGGGAATGGTTTAGCCACAGCCTGTAGATTCCCCCTCTGAGACAACTGGGCAGATACACTTCCTGTTGCTGAAGATACTAGTTTTGTTTCTGGACATCTCAACAAGCGCTTGTTGAGGTTCTCATCCCATCACTTCTAAATTTTTGTGGCATACTTTTCTCTGCCTTTTCCTCTTCTCAAGCTAAATGCGGAGCAGTGATATATATAAACACACATTTAGTGTCATACTGTTTCTATGAACATGACCAATGGTGTTTGAATAATATCACTGGGTGCTCTCTTTGCTGGTATGGGGGAGGTTGTTCCCAGCCTTGTCTGTCTTTTCATTTTCCTTAAAGATCATCTCCTACATCTACTAGACCCATATACCAGGCTCCATTTCTCACTTGTTACCTTTTCCAGAAAGGACTTTTCCTTGCCATCCTCTGAGATGGATGTCTTTCACAGCAGTTAAGCCAACCTCCCCCTCTCCTTTTCGGAGAGCACGTTCTGACTCTCACCTGTACACCTCCTGTGATACAGTGGGTGTGCAACAGGCTGCTCCTGTTCTGCTTCTCTACAGCACCCAGCATTGTGACCCCTCATGTGCAGCCTTTGTGTCTAGATGAAGAGACATGGAGCTCCTGGAGGGTTATGAAGATGATTAGGAGGCTGGAACATTTCTCTTATGGAGGAAAGGCTGAGGGAACTGGGCCCTTTTACCCTGGAGAAGACTGAGAGGGAATCTTACTGATGTATATAAGTATCTGAATCAAGGTGTCAAGAGGATGGAGCCAGGCTCTTTTTGGTGGTGCTGAGGAATAGGATGAAAGGTAACAAGAAGTTTCACCTGAATATGAGGAAGAACTTTACTATGAAGGTGACTGAACCCTGGAACAGGCTGCCCAGATTGGTTATGGGGTCTCTGTCCCTGGAGATATTCAAAATTCACCTGGACAAAATCCTGAATTAATGTACTGTAGGGGACCCTCCTGGAGTAGAGGCTGGACTAGATCTCCAGTGGTCCCCTCCAACCTTACCCATTCTGTGATTCTGTGTGAAGTACTCAAGAACAGAAGTATTGAAGTACACCAACCCTGCCTGTCATGAAGCTTTGCAGTGTAAATGGATTTTGAGTAGAAAATGTAAACCCCATTATCGAGAGATGCATCAGAAACAAGACTTACATTGTTGGCATCCGGCATGCATCTTTCATGCACTACCTGTTCTAGAAAACTTCCTCTATGGCCTTTTGCGGGCTCTCACTCGGCCTTGGGGTGTCTTTCCCATCCCCAGCCGCCAGCCTGGAGTGGGCACAGGCATGGCAGTTCCCTAAGCCGCCCTTGGAGCAAAGCATGGTGCTGGAGGGTCGTGGACCCCAAAGCCATGGTGTGGCATCAGCTTGTCTTAGGAACCGGTTGGCTTTGCTGTGTGTTGCCCTGG
Organism: Sakesphorus luctuosus; assembly: GCA_013396695.1. Lineage (NCBI taxonomy): Eukaryota > Metazoa > Chordata > Aves > Passeriformes > Thamnophilidae > Sakesphorus > Sakesphorus luctuosus. Next base: position 408,460 of record VWZD01005296.1, read on the forward strand.
CTGGTGCCTCTGCTCTGGCTCCCGATGGCACACGTTGAAATGCAAATGACAGCAGTAATTGGGGAGAGATAAACTCAGCTGGGAGGGAGCCGGGCGGCTGGGAGTAAAGTGCCTAAGTGACAATTACTGCTCTGCATCCCCCAGCAGCAGCCCCCTTTGGTCTCTGCTTTAGAGGAGCTGTAACACGTTAATTGGTGTGCTTCTCTGTTAACATGTCTCACTTAGTTTCTTGTCTGATGCTGCTTTAGTGGGGAGGTGGGGGAAGGCTTCTCTTTGTTGAGGTGGCTGTTTATTGTTAAATCCTATTGAAATGTGTGTCATTTGTCATGTCGTCTCCTAAGATTGACTAGCTGCCTTTTTTTTTAAAGATAGAATCTGCTAGGAAAGAAATAATACAAGCTCGATGTACTATTAGCTGCAAGTTAGAAGTAGGGTTTAGTATTCCTGATAAGCCTATAAATGAAAAAAATGTACATTTCACACTGATCAGCTTAGGGGACGACAGATTTCCTTCGCATCTGAACAAAAACTCTGGCAGCAGTAATTTCAATGGATAGAAAATATACACATTTATTTTACAGAAGTGTTATTGTTCGGTGTATGTATAATTTTTCCTTAATTTGAAAATTACTTTTTACAGCTTGAGATTCAACACTAGCCACAGAGTGGAAGACTCTGACTGGGCTTCCTCAGTGTCTTTCCATTGTGCTTTGCAATAGTAACAGAAAACCCAGGTTGGTTTCACCCAGGGAAAAGTAATGCATTACATAAAAGATTCCAGAAGCTCCCTTGCAGAAGTGTTTCAGCTGGAAGGTCTATAAAGCAGAGAAACGGCAGGGATAAAAATTCCAGAATAGACAGTAAAGCTGCAGCAGTAAGTAGTGTGTGGTCAGTCTCTGGATCAAACCAGTGACAGCAAGTGCAGCAAGCTCAGGAAGAGTTTAAAGAGCTGCAAAATGGGCCAGAAGGGCAATAATGGCTCCATCTGCCCACTAATGTAAACAGGTTGTAAATGGTAGAGGACACAGCTTGTAGGAGTGGATAAGGACCCCAAGAAATAATGCTTTGAAACGGGGTTGGTTTTAGTTTTTTGAAATGTTCAAGAGAGAGGCTGTTCTGAGTTTTAGGGTTTTTTTCATTCTCGGAGTAAATATGTCTGGCGCCTTTCAGTGGCTTTACATCTTCTAGTAGTTATCCTCAAANGAGAGGGAATCTTACTGATGTATATAAGTATCTGAATCAAGGTGTCAAGAGGATGGAGCCAGGCTCTTTTTGGTGGTGCTGAGGAATAGGATGAAAGGTAACAAGAAGTTTCACCTGAATATGAGGAAGAACTTTACTATGAAGGTGACTTATGAAGATGATTAGGAGGCTGGAACATTTCTCTTATGGAGGAAAGGCTGAGGGAACTGGGCCCTTTTACCCTGGAGAAGACTGAGAGGGAATCTTACTGATGTATATAAGTATCTGAATCAAGGTGTCAAGAGGATGGAGCCAGGCTCTTTTTGGTGGTGCTGAGGAATAGGATGAAAGGTAACAAGAAGTTTCACCTGAATATGAGGAAGAACTTTACTATGAAGGTGACTGAACCCTGGAACAGGCTGCCCAGATTGGTTATGGGGTCTCTGTCCCTGGAGATATTCAAAATTCACCTGGACAAAATCCTGAATTAATGTACTGTAGGGGACCCTCCTGGAGTAGAGGCTGGACTAGATCTCCAGTGGTCCCCTTCAACCTTACCCATTCTGTGATTCTGTGTGAAGTACTCAAGAACAGAAGTATTGAAGTACACCAACCCTGCCTGTCATGAAGCTTTGCAGTGTAAATGGATTTTGAGTAGAAAATGTAAACCCCATTATCGAGAGATGCATCAGAAACAAGACTTACATTGTTGGCATCCGGCATGCATCTTTCATGCACTACCTCTTCTAGAAAACTTCCTCTATGGCCTTTTGCGGGCTCTCACTCGGCCTTGGGGTGTCTTTCCCATCCCCAGCCGCCAGCCTGGAGTGGGCACAGGCATGGCAGTTCCCTAAGCCGCCCTTGGAGCAAAGCGTGGTGCTGGAGGGTCGTGGACCCCAAAGCCATGGTGTGGCATCAGCTTGTCTTAGGAACCGGTTGGCTTTGCTGTGTGTTGCCCTGGCTGGTGCCTCTGCTCTGGCTCCCGATGGCACACGTTGAAATGCAAATGACAGCAGTAATTGGGGAGAGATAAACTCAGCTGGGAGGGAGCCGGGCGGCTGGGAGTAAAGTGCCTAAGTGACAATTACTGCTCTGCATCCCCCAGCAGCAGCCCCCTTTGGTCTCTGCTTTAGAGGAGCTGTAACACGTTAATTGGTGTGCTTCTCTGTTAACATGTCTCACTTAGTTTCTTGTCTGATGCTGCTTTAGTGGGGAGGTGGGGGAAGGCTTCTCTTTGTTGAGGTGGCTGTTTATTGTTAAATCCTATTGAAATGTGTGTCATTTGTCATGTCGTCTCCTAAGATTGACTAGCTGCCTTTTTTTTTAAAGATAGAATCTGCTAGGAAAGAAATAATACAAGCTCGATGTACTATTAGCTGCAAGTTAGAAGTAGGGTTTAGTATTCCTGATAAGCCTATAAATGAAAAAAATGTACATTTCACACTGATCAGCTTAGGGGACGACAGATTTCCTTCGCATCTGAACAAAAACTCTGGCAGCAGTAATTTCAATGGATAGAAAATATACACATTTATTTTACAGAAGTGTTATTGTTCGGTGTATGTATAATTTTTCCTTAATTTGAAAATTACTTTTTACAGCTTGAGATTCAACACTAGCCACAGAGTGGAAGACTCTGACTGGGCTTCCTCAGTGTCTTTCCATTGTGCTTTGCAATAGTAACAGAAAACCCAGGTTGGTTTCACCCAGGGAAAAGTAATGCATTACATAAAAGATTCCAGAAGCTCCCTTGCAGAAGTGTTTCAGCTGGAAGGTCTATAAAGCAGAGAAACGGCAGGGATAAAAATTCCAGAATAGACAGTAAAGCTGCAGCAGTAAGTAGTGTGTGGTCAGTCTCTGGATCAAACCAGTGACAGCAAGTGCAGCAAGCTCAGGAAGAGTTTAAAGAGCTGCAAAATGGGCCAGAAGGGCAATAATGGCTCCATCTGCCCACTAATGTAAACAGGTTGTAAATGGTAGAGGACACAGCTTGTAGGAGTGGATAAGGACCCCAAGAAATAATGCTTTGAAACGGGGTTGGTTTTAGTTTTTTGAAATGTTCAAGAGAGAGGCTGTTCTGAGTTTTAGGGTTTTTTTCATTCTCGGAGTAAATATGTCTGGCGCCTTTCAGTGGCTTTACATCTTCTAGTAGTTATCCTCAAAAAGGGATGTGATTACACTGTACTGTAAAATGCTGTACCATCTCATCTTCAAAGTACTAGACTGGGCAGTTCACTGTTTGGTGGGAGACACTAATATGACTAAGAGTAGAGGGAGAGGGAGAAGTGATGGTTTTACTGAAAAACCTGACACACAAAGCATAAAACTACAGCTGAAATGCTTTGATTCCATGCCCAGGTATTGTTAACTGCATGATGAAGAATAAAGGAAAAGGGTATCTTACGTGAAATGTCTGTTTTTAAGAAAGGTACAGGATGGAACAGAATAAAATTGCTCTTGTGTGCTCCTGATCTTGGTCTGATCAGAAGCTTGAAGCAACTTCAACATTATTTACACAGCTTACTGATCTGATATGTAAGTAGAGATGACTTACATTAGGATAGTTGGCTGAGATATCACCCTGAGCTATTTGCTGACTTCTGCTGGGTGGGTGGCAGAATTGCTCATGGTAGCTTTTGAATCAAGGGTTTGCAGCCTGATGCTTTAGGTATACTGGTGTTTGCTGCCCTAAGGATGGAGTGGTTGTTATAAGTCAGGATTGGCTGTCCATGTTGCAAGTAACTCGGTCATCTGTCCCAAGTAAGCCACCACATACTCATTCAGCAGTGAGCATGTGCCCTGGGATCCTGTGCACTGACCACAGCACTATCAGCAGGCCTGCAGTCCTGTGTAGTGGGGGCCCACTGAAGTGTATTTCTTGGAATGTTTGTTTCACACTACAGTCTGAGCACGAGCCAGCAGTGTGGCCAAGAAGGCCAGTGGCATTGTAGTTTACATCACAATGTGGCCAGCAGGACTAGGGAAGTGATTGTGCCCTGGACTCAGCACTGGTGAGGCCACACCTCCAGTGTCCAGTTTTGGGCTCCTCACTACAAGAAAGACATTGTGGTGCTGGAACATGTCCAGAGGAGGCAGTGAAGCTGGTGATGGATTTGGAGCACAAGTCTTATGTGGAGTGGCTGAGGGAACTGGGGTTGTTTAGTCTGGAGAAAAGGAGGCTGAGAGGGGAGAACCTTAGCACACTGTACCTCAAAGGAGGTTGTAGTGGGATGGGGACCAGTCCCCTCTGTTAGGTAACAAGGGACAGGATGAGAGGATATGGCCTCAAGTTGTGCCAGGAGAGGTTTACGTTGGCTATTAGGAAAAATTTCTTCATGGAAAGGGTTGTAATGTATTGGAACAGGCTGCTCAGGTGATGGAGTCACCATCTGTGGAAGAGTTCATAAATGTGTAGATATGGCACTTGAGGACATGGTCTAACAGTGGATGTGGTAGTGATGCTAGATTGACAGCTGGACTTAGAATCATAGAATCATAGAATTGAATGGGTTGGAAAAGACCTCCGAGATCATCAAGTCCAATCCTTGATGGTCTTAAAGGTCTTTTCCAGCCTTATCAATGCTGTGATTCTATATTGCTGCTTGGAAACACTTCCAAGGAAGACCATGAAATGAGCTGTAGCACTGGCTTTTATTTTTGCCACACCACGTGAGCTTTCCTGTTGAGCTTCTCTTCCCTTTTCCCCTTCAGCACAGAAGTACTGAAGCAACAGATGAAATTTTGCCTTGTGTATTTTGGATAAAATACTTAAGAATTTGAAAAAATGTTGTTAGCAGCTATCTCATGACACTTTTCCTAGAAAAAGGGTGTTAAATGTGATGTCCAACCCAATTCCAGGTGCAAGAATTGTATTTTTTTCACCTAATGTCTTACTACGTCATCAATTTGCAACTCCCATCCTACTGTGCTCCATGTTTCCATGTGGTGATAAATAGGTACTGTATATCCTCCTTCTGTTCATGGATGAGTTGCTTCAGTCAATGAAAGTGTGTAGGGTTTCCAAAACTCTTTGGGATACTGAAGTGATTCTCTTTGGGACACTGAAGTTATTAATGTTAATGTGATACCTAGCATTGAGGAGGGGCTTTTAAGGAAAGAGAAATGAAAGAATTATCAGATTGTCATTACCAGAATAGAAGACGGAGGGAACTAATTAAAAAGAGCCTGAAACAAGGTGGAGTAATCCATTGACTTAATATGAGGAAGACCAATTTCTCTCCTAGTCCTTGGCTGCACTGAACAGTTCTATTTCAGCTGATTTTGAGGATCAAGCCCTGAATTAAGAACCTAATTGCTTACTGCGTGGAACTGATGACTGCAGGGTATCACTGCATCCATCAGTTTGGTATCACTAAGTGTGATTAGATGTTTATATGAATAAAAGAGTCACACAACACTTATTTTTATAGTGAAATGGGAAAGAAAGGAGTAGAAGGAGGGAAAATGGAAAAAAATGCACTGAAATGAAAAGGGACAAACATTTATGCTGGGTAGAGCAATAGCTTGGGGAGGGTGAAAATAAGCTCAACATGAGTCATTCAGGTATAGTGAAGTATAGGCTTTTGTAGGAAAACTAGAGACCGAGATGGATGAAAGGAAGTTTAAAGGACAAATATATTAAAAAAAAAAAGTCATTCTTTTCCAGAATTATATTAGAAATCCACTAGAGAGCTGATGAGCCTGAATAGCTCTGGAGGCTCCTGGGACAATTAAGAAGAGAAAATTAGAATGTAAAATACTTTTTACACTGATCTTTTTATACAGAGGAATACCTCATGTGCTTAACATTACCTTTTGGTAAAGGTAAAGAGTTGGCAGGAGTAGAGATACTTTTATAGTTAATAAGCCCTCATTGAATCTCATTATTTAGTGGACAGTGATACAAGTATGGGACTTGGACTCTGCTTGTAGCTTTGCCCCATCACGTCCTTGTCTATGGTTCATTTTTCTTGTCTTTGAAATGGAGGTTAAGATATGGGCTTTGTTGTTAAAGCAGCTTGAGACTGACCGATACGTGTATGTAAATGTAGAGAGTATTAGTATTGTTAATATTTGGACTACATTAATCTATTAAGTAAGCAGTTAATTTCTTTAATATTAGCTGAATTACCTCCTAGGAAAAAACAACCCCCAAATAAATGTGATTTAATTTATCATTATAGCTATAATAAGAATCTGGAATATTGCCAGTGCTCTTTTTATTGAGGTGGGAGAGATGATAAGGGTGATCCAGGGAATTATAAACTCATGACCCTCATTTAAGTGCCTAAGAAAATTGTTAAGAAAGTCATTATAGATGTCATTATAAAGTACCTGAGGCACAAACCAGCGTAACTTTCTCTAGGTGTAAACTTTCTCTAATATATTAGAATTCTTTGAAAAAGTTAAAATAGTGCATAATGGAAGAAATGCTAGTTATAGTGTAACTTATTTTACACTTTAAAAGACTTTTGTTGAAGTTTCTCAGAAGAGGCTGTTGGGGAAAGCTGGTAATCATGCGGTGAGTCTCATAATCAAACTGCAGGTTTAATAACTATCTTAAATAGGAAGCAAAGACATTGCAAATTCGTACCAAGGGAAAAAGCTGGTTTGTCATCCTGGGAAAATGTTAACCGCAGAGCACATTGGGGTCGTACTCCTGTACGGAATGATGACAATACTAATGATGTGGAAGAAAGGCTAAGCAGCCTGATTACCAATGCTTAAAAGGGATACAATGTTGGGTTTGTCAATCAAGCCTATATACATGAACTGGGAAACCTTCCAAGACGAGTTTTCGAAGTGCTTAGTCCAGCTGAACCCTCCATGTGATGAAACATCCACTGGAGTGTAAGGGACTTTGATGGTGGTGCCCAAAGATAATGGAAAACCAGGCATACAATAAATATTTGACAATATGTTCAAGTATTTGTGGCATAGTCATGTGAAAGCCTCCTCAAGAGGCTCAAGGGTGAAATAGTCACTTCTGCACAAAGAAGTCAGCAGTGTTATGTCCGGCTCTGATCCAGGCTGGAAACAGCTTCAGCTGGCTAATGCAGGTCTGGCCTTTCTGGGTGGGACAGAATAAGTTAAAAGTAGTGTCTTCTGGGATGCTTTTGTGCCAAGTTGTATTTAGCCTTCAGATTTTCAGTAGTCCCAAGGGGGCAAAGAGTGATTCTCCTTATATCCTGCCTTTAAGCCTTCTTTTCTTTCAGTGGCCAAGGAAAATACTCAACTAAAGACCTTCATGTTATGAAACAATTGATGGATCTATAGCATATGAACTTGTTTTAATCCCAGATTGAGCCTATTCCTGGTTTTGGTCTGCACCCACAATTGCCCAGTTTTCTGCAGTTGCACAGCAAGCAGTTTTTTCCTGTTGGTTTCAAACCTTCTCTAAAAGGCTCAGAGTGGCTTCCTGAAAAACCTGGAAAGAGAAGAAATGCTTTTCTATGTGCAGCTTTCACTACCCACAATTTCCAGCTCATCCTGGTCTCTGCTTCCTTACTGTTTTGTCAATTGTTAGGCCGTATCAGGAGATTTGTTTCTTTGTTTTGTTTATTTGAACTCCCTAACACACAGGAAAACTATGTAGCTTTCCTGCTGCCCAACCCCTATGCTTTTGACCCTTTTAGCGTATTAAAATGGCTCATTGGCAGATATGATGTGAATCAGTGCAACACAGAGAGTCTTTATAGCTTGGAGGAGTGAGAGGCAGGAGTTGGAAAGAGAATATAGGAGCTCCTCTTTTCAGTACCTATGAGCTGGTAAGATGTTCCGTGTCCTAAGCATGACTTTAAATCTCTTAATTATTCATCCACACTTCTCTGTGGTGGTTGCACATTCTCACATTCAAAAGAGTTGTTCCAAAAAGTAGAAGATTTTTACAGCTTGTGAGTAGTTCACAAGAAAAAAATGCAAGATGCTGAAAACCTGTAGCAAGGTTTTATCTGTTTGGAAGTTAAGGTGCATTATTTTCCCTGTTATTGTGGGATTCCTCTGGATACGTGCTTGCCTATGGATAGACTTTTTTCTTTGGGGAAGAAATAGGAGACGTGTAGTCTAATGCACGATTGAACCCACGTCTCCAGATGTGAAAAGCTAATGCATTCAGAAACTGTTTTCGTGCACACTCTTGAATATAAAGGAGACACATTGGGGGAAACACAGCAGGAATTCTTTTTATTCTGCAGCTTCTCAGCCTGCTCCTTATGTTCATGCAGCAAACTTCATTGGACAGCTACTCTCAGGCTATTTTTTTTTCCTATGGGAGCAGTCACTTCAGTTTAGCCCTTTGTTGCCATGGCTTCTGCTGTAACTTTACCACCCCCCTAAATTTCCTAGAGCGGCCCTTCAAAGCCAAACTTCCCATTTTGCAGAAAGACACCTGGCAGTAAACTAGGGGAAGGCTAGTGTGGGAAATGTAAATCTGGTTGAAGGAGGAGCGATAGTTTAAACAACTCCAGCCCCATTCCAGAAGGCCTTTGATGCCCTGTTTATTAAGGTGGGAAGGCCACATGCTGCCCATCTCTGGGACTGTGGAATATACTTGCTGTGTTTCAGGCTTCTGTCTAGGTGAAATGGCAAATGTAGGCCCTGTTTACTCAAGCAGTGATGAAATCTGATCTGCCAGAGTTTGATGTGTATTTCTACCAAGCAGAAGCATTATGGACTTAATCCCCTTGCTGCTCTCTGCTCCCTGAGGCTTTGCCCTCCTGGGGGACTGTGCACTGAAGTAGAGCTGGTTCCTCCCTGCCACCACTGTCTGTTTTCACACCAGCAGAAGTTTGTGTAGACATGTGGCTTTATCCACTTCAGTCCAAATAATCAAACATGGTTCTGTAGCAGAGGACAATCATTACCTGAAGTGCTTTTCTCTGCTGTGCTCTCTGTGACACTGTTCACCTCAGGGAGGTCTTAGTTTTCATTGATTCCTACTGTGATAATTTTTGAGGTGTGAGTTTTGTACATGTGTATTTTCTTTTTTTATAGTAGAAGGGGAAAATGTTATATAGCACTGGAGAAAAAAAGTTTTCAGAAGTGATTTTTATTTCACTATAATTTCTTACAAACTTAGTAGCTCTCTTGTATTTCAAGTTTGTTCATTACCTGGTTGTACATCAGCCAGAATTTAAAAAAAAAAAAAAAAAGTGATGGGGCACCTTTCTATTCTTAATTGTACAGTTCTTTTGAAGTCTGTAAAAAAATTTTAATGAGTAGTTTAGGGATTTTGTGGTTTTGCTTTTGATTATTTTTTTTCCTTTTTTTAAATACATCCCTGTCAGTAGGATAGTTTCCTACAACTGGGAAGATAATTCAGTTCTAATACTTGAAGTCTTTTTAGGTTTTTGCAATTCTTGTAACTCAGTAAATTACAGCCATGTAAGATGATCTTAAAGGTCTTTTCTGACCTAAATGATTATATGATTATAGGAAAAAGGAAGCCAGAGTATGTAAAATAAATAAGACAGAAGGAGAAGATAAACAAGCTGACAACTATAGTCCTTAAGGAGGACATAATTAACATGAAAACTTGTGAACTATATTATGAAAAAGAAATAATCATATTAAGTAGTAGTATAAGTTGTTTTGCAGTCAGCACCTGCCCAAACTTGCCTGCCAATGACTGTTTTGTAACCAGAGTGTCACTACATTGTAGCTGGATGTCTCTGTGCAGTGTGTCTGCAGTTACAGTAGAAGCTGTGAATCACCAGCTTCTCTGTGTCAAACAGAGGGATTTTTTTTTTCCCTAGTGCGTTTCCCTTACAGAGTTTATATATGTTAATTGTAAGAATAGCAAGTGTGAAACAGAAAAAAGAAGAAACATTCAATGTGGGCCCTAGAAAGGGGGAAAACCTCGTTATATCTGGGTACAAGTCATGTTGGAGTTTTGCCTGATGAAAGCCAGAAAGATGGGATGCTTTGTTTTTCAAGTTACTCAGCTCTGCTCCGTTGCATTCTTCAGCTTCATGGTATATATTCTGCTTTGCCAGAGAAAGAAATACTGATTTTTGAAGCATTAGGCTAAAATCATCCTGATCAATCCAAATGGAACTACTCTGAGGAAGAATTTGGCCCAGGATTTCTGAACTTACAGAGAGAAAAATTTAAATCTGACTTGCAAGGAAAGCATGGAAAAACCTTTATCTGAAAGACCACACTGTTACCAACAGCCTTTCTAAAGTACTGCTATTTGTCTTCCCATCATTTTATACCAATTACATTTGTGCTAGTTACACATATCCCTTTCTTCTTTCCTGTAGATTGACCATTGAAGGAGAAATGATGTATTTGCATAAAAATATACTTACAATAGAAAAACTTTATAGTGTCTAAAGAAATATCTGGGTATTGCTTATAACTGCAAACATATACTGTTTGATCAGATCTTTTACACTTGTAAATTAAAAGAAAAAGTTTAATTACTAGATTTGCTTTCAGATTAGGAAGAACTAAAGTAATATAAATATCCTGTGTTTGTCTCTTCTGTGCATATTCCTTTTTAAAAAAATAGTGTAGAGAGTTCAAATAATGTCTTCTGTAAGAAGAGACTCGGTATTCTTGACCTTCTCTTTACTGGCTTTTATAGAATTGAGCATGTCATTTAGATTCTTGGTGCATCAGGTTATATCATCAATGGGATCTGTAGAATGAATATAAATTTATCTTCCAAGGGGGTGTTTTAAACATCTGGATCGAGTTGAAAGTCATTAGTACCACTGTAAGTCCATATTTGCAGGGATGCTCCAAAGTCTCTCTAGTGTGACAGAGAGGAAAAACCATTCCACTGGGCTCCATGTAAGAACTGCTGGATTTGATTCACCTTCCACTTCCTCTGATTTGTTATCTCTGTGGAAGTTAGTCAAGTAATGACAGTATAAATCTAGTGTTGTAGAAGGAGCTCCATGCTATAAAACACTGCTCTTTGGCAGTGGCTACATTCACTTTGGCCTGGCCAACAACCCCTGAGGTTTGCTACCCCAGAACAGAGTCGTGGATGTCAGTTGCTGTCCTTGCATTATGGTCCTAGCCTTGACCAAACTCAGCAGCAACTACATCCTCTTAGCACATTAAATTGCACTCACGAGTTCTTTGGCCAAAAAAAGACCCCCCAAAAATAAATCTGAGCTGCTACATCAAATTCTGGTTTTTATAATTTTTTTAAATTCCTGCTTCAAAAGGAAAAAAATATCTGACTTCATTAACTATGTGTAACAGAAATTACATTGTTTAATAGGAGTTTATTGAACTAGTGGTTTTGGGGACCTCTCAGAAGTGTGACATGCTCTTGTCCAATTTACCCAAGCTAAACCAAACTGGATCAAGATATTCTTGTTCCACAGGGGAATACCCACAGTTGCAGTTCTTCAGGATCAACAGTTGTGCTTTAGTTTCACATCCTGCCTGAATCTGAATTAACATTCAAATCCAGGCAAGTACTTTTGTTGGAGGAAACAGGCCCTGTTAAAGTAGACAGAAAACCAACTATTTGCTGTATGTGATTAAACAGAAGCTAATTTCAACATAAATCCACCCACACACTGATCTTGCTGTTAAACAGAGTTCATAAGACTTATCATTAGAAAGTGGAAATGTTGCTATCCCAGCCCTGCTTATTGAGGGACACAGCTTCATGTCTCAGCCTGATCCCAGCCCTACCCAAACTTCTTCATGACCACAGCCAAGCCTTGGCAACAAACATCACTGCAGCGCCCAGATTCAAGATGCAGCAGCTACTAAAACAAACCCCTGCCTCTCTGCTTTCTGCAGCTGTCCCCTTCGTGCTGTAACCCCCCTCAGCATTAGCCCCGTGCCTCAGTTTGTGGAGGGTATAGGGCAGCAGCCCCACAGCAGCTCCCTGCCTCTGTAGCTGAAACTCTCCCTCCCTCTCCTCTCCCCCTTCGACATGGCGTCAGAGCAAGCTGCAGCACTGCTCTGGACTTGTTCTATCCAGTTTCAGCAGCCAGCCTCTTCCTAGAGATGCATTCCTGTGGCTGCCTGAAGCTTCATAGGAGGAAAAACCTTCTTGAGCTCCCCCCGCCCCTCTCAATCTGCTCTATAGGCAAAGGTCAGATCATCATTTTTTCTGCTGCCTGTTCCCCAGACTCACACAATCTCTTGTGGCATGACTTGGGGGAGAAAAAAAACCCCACCTTTTATTGAAGTGTGTGTTTATAAGGGAAGCTGTGCAATGAGAAAGGGCAGAATTAATCTTCCTAATTTTTCAAAATGTTTTCTTTCCCTCTTTCCCCAATTAAACATTTTTACGCGACAAAAGCAAACAGTCACAGGAATAAGAGGTGAGGAAAAGATTTTTCAACTGTATCTGTGACTTTATTTAAGACTGCAGAATTTCTTTGGAGTTCCATGCTGTGTAGAACTTTGTTAGCTTAGGTTGCTGACGAAAGCGAAAGTGTATTTATAGCACCCGATCCAGGATAAGCAGATGACAGCTCCATTAACTAGCAGCACAAATGGTCTGGGACACAACTAACCAACAGGGGATCATGCTCCCCATTAGCCCTCCTGGAGGACAGCTGGTGGAAACAGCAAGGCTGACCAGATCAGTCAGTGCACATGGGACAGGGTTGGGGAAAGGTGGTTTTGTCCTCAATTCCTCCTTGTTTTTAAGCATTCAGGTCATGATGATAAAGCACCCCTCCCTCCTTCATATTAAAGTTACTCTTTTGGTTTACACTGCTGTGGAACCACTTACACTGTGCTCATGGTGGGCTGTGAAAATTTATGCCTACAGAAAAATGGAGTGACTCAGCAGGCCTTACTCAGTGTAGATTATTGGAAAGATTATGTATCGTGTTCACAGCTCCATGTGAATAAATGGTTAGAGAGGTATCTGTATCCCAGAATTAGGCTGCTGGGTATTTCAAGGCAACCACAGACAGGTAGCTGGAAATACTTGCTCAGGGAGATTGCGGATGAAGGTCAGTCAGGGTTGATGAAAGAATATAGTTAAAGTGTTGACAGCCATGTTCTCTAGAAAGAAAGCTGCTGTGAATTGTAATTGTGGAAATGATATACAGATGCTCAACACTAGGGCATAATGCTCTTCTGAAGCCTGCAAAATTCAGGCTCTGCTCCTGGTCATGCTCGTGCTGGTGTCTCATTTTCTCTGTAACAAGTACCTCATTGAGCGACCAAACCCTGTCCCCCCCTCGCCCACTGACCTGGCAGAATTCCCGCAACAAAGAAAGGTGGAGGGAAGGCTCTCAAGTCACTGCACTAGGAAGGAGAGTTGGAAGTGAGGGAGTCAGACATGATACAGTTCAGCTGGCAGCTCTCTCTCCTAGGCATGGAAGAATTGGGGCTCCAGGGCATTGTTATCAGGGCCAAAAAAGGCTCTGCTCTATGGCATGGGGAGAGGAGCTGTGTTGAGCACTCTTGCACCTCCTTGCCCACCTGTCCTGGGCTGTGCTCTGGTCTCTGGTGCTAGGCACTAGAGGGAGATGTCAAGATGAGATCTTGTTTGAGACTATTCCAGTAGTGTGCATGTTCCCAGGTACTTTATCTCTTTCCAAATCATCCATGGCAGCTCTGCCCCCCCAAGAGGGGTTATTTGTTAATAAATGAATTAATAATTTAAGACATATGCTTCACAGCATCTGCTTCACATACCTTCATCTTGGAGTCTAATGTTTTGAGTGAAAGATCATAAATCTGGGATTGTAAGAGACCTTCTCTTTTTAGGTGATCACCATCTTGCTATCTGGGTGTGGATGACCCTTCTACAATAGGCAGGTCCCTCCACTGGGTGGAAGAGACACTGCATTGGCCACTTGATCCTCTCTCCACAAAATTTCAGTCCACAGTTTGCTCAACAGCTTTCCCAAAATGCCTGCACCCCTGAGTAACAGAAAGCAGTATCCTGAAAAGCAAACTGATGTGATGCTATTCAAAAACAAAGGCTGCTTAAAACCCAGCTCCTCACTGCAAGGGAAGACATGTCCTGCCAGCATGTGGTCCAGATGTCAAAGGCAGTTACCCTTCCAGTATCAACCACATACCGGGAGTCTCTGCTTTATGGGGACTCCATGGTCAGCAAAGCAGCACAACCACCGCTCAGTTGTACCTTTACCCTTTTGGGTGAGTTCCATCCTTCTCAATGCAGCCACAATATAAAACCAGGTCAAGTAGTTCTGTCCTGAGGCAAAGGCATACTGGTCCTGGATGCAACACAAGCACAGTGAGTAAGTTTCCCCAGGAAATAGATTGGATCCTTAACAAGCAGGTGTTTTATGAGATGATAAAAATGATCTCAAAGGCCAAGAATCAACCTCACAAGTGGAGAGGGCAGAAATGATCAGTGGCTGCTTCTCCCACTGCTGCGAGTCAGAAATCAGTCTGAGAGTTTAGTGCAAAGAGGGTTAAAACGCTAGTAATTCAGTGCCTGCTAGTTGGGAAGAATAATAGAGCCTGAATTTCTGTGTTGGTATGGGGTGAACGCTGCAGAAACAGGAATTTTATTACATAATTATGCCTCCTACGTAAAGCTTTAGAAGGGGGGAAGCTAGCAGGGCAAAGCTTCATTAAAATGACACAAAACATGCCACCACAATCAGAGTCCTGTGTGTGCTTAAGACTGTACAATATGCACATCTTCCTTGTGGCCTTGCTGCATTCATGAATTTCAGTTCACTCAGTTCACAGCTGGGAGGAAGGCTGCCTAAGCAAAACATGTGCTGTGCTTTCTGCCATGAAAATGGAAGATGGGAGCGTGGGGGCGGTTTCTTGTTTGTTATTGTTTTACTGAAGATTTAATTAAATGATTGAAAGTAAAGGGAGGGAAAATGCAATTCCTTACTCCAAAAAATGCTGAGTCGAGCGCACTCCCCTTTAAGTGCAGGGAGGCTCAGTGGTACTGCCGGGTCCATGAAGCTCTTCGGGACCATCTG
The DNA here is from genome assembly GCA_013396695.1 of Sakesphorus luctuosus. Taxonomy (NCBI): domain Eukaryota; kingdom Metazoa; phylum Chordata; class Aves; order Passeriformes; family Thamnophilidae; genus Sakesphorus; species Sakesphorus luctuosus. The sequence goes on from VWZD01005296.1 coordinate 423,552, forward strand.
TGGTTGTTTTGTGGTGACCCCTTCATCTCTGTAGGAGTGCTGCTCACAGGCACTGGTGGAAGTTGCATTCAGCTGTTGTCAGGATGAGGTGGTCCACCCACAGTAAGAGACCATGAGTGACACTTGGAGGCTTGAGGGGGGAAAAAGAGTTCCTGGTAATTTTAATATTTATATAAAGAGGAATTTTTATTTCAAAGCACTGGGTAAGGAACAAATCATATTAATGTCTTTTGGGATTTTGGATTGAGCAGCATTTTTCCTGTTGTACAAGGGAAGACTCTGACGTTGAATGATTTTAATTCTATTCCAGAAATGGCAGTTCCATGGATTTTCTCTGAGCATATGCCTAGTGGTCTGTCTGATTAGATTTGTAAGTGTTTTCTCTTGTCTGCTCCTCCTTTAAGATCCAAAGCACAAAGTTAAGAGGAAGTGAGAAGATATTTCTGGTTTTGTGTGTGCTGTCAGCAAGCCACCGATGCAGCCATGAAAAGCATTCTTCTGTGTGATTTTTCTATTCTGTGTAAGCCAAAACTAAAGCATTGTGTCCTGAAGAGCTGACAGGCAAAGGGTTTAATTCAGAAAAGTATTTAAACTAACTGTATTTAACTAGGCATTTAAGTACTTGTTTGGATTGTATCCTAATAAGAATGTTCAGTTGAATGGGGCAGAAATAGAAAAACTAAAGGCAAGGTCTGGAGTGTATTAGTACAACACTGGGTGATGCCTGGCAAGAATTTTGCTGCTTTCATTTCAGTTTTGCTTTGTTTTGATTCCATTTTTGCGTCGTGAGATGGACAGTGTTGAAGGGAGACAGGCAGACAAGCACCACTGAAATAGGGAAGAGAGAAGAAATAAAAGGTTGACGTAGGTGATATACCAAAGGTTATTCCACAGCGGAATGGCGGAGGAGATAGATGGGAGGAATGAAGGGCTGGGTCATTAATATAGGTCATTAACATTGCGTTCTTTTAGGTGTTTACTTAGCTGTTGGTACCCTGTGGGATAATCATGTGTGACTTCTATCAGCACTGGGGAAAAAAAGCACCATCTTGGAAAGAGTGGGTTAAATTCTGACTCTTACCAGTCCAAACAAAGTTAACAGGTTTGCATTACCCTAATGTGGAATGCAAGGTTTAGAGGTTGCTTAGTTACAGGGCCTGCAGAGCTTTCAGACAGCATGACATAACTCACATATCCCTCAGATATATTTTTATCACCATAATCACGATATCATGGTATGTCATGCCACTGTAGGTGAAATATTTCATGCAGCTAGTGGTCTTCATGCTGTGCTAGACCCATACCATGCTTCTGCATGGCCTACCTCTTTTCCCACAGATCATCTCATTGCAACCTCCCTCCCATGAGCAGGGATACTGCCCACTAGACCAGGTTGCTCCAAGCCCTATCCAACCTGGCCTTAAACACTTCCAGGGATGGGGCATCCACAGCTTCACTGGGCAGCCTGTGCCAGTGCATCCCTGCCCTCACAGCTGTGTTGAAAGCGAGCTTTTGTTTTGCCACCGCTGTGTCTAAGGATCTCTTGTCCTGTGTGTATGCAAGGCCCCACAGATTAGTATATCCAAGCATCAATACAACATGCAGGATGCCCAGACTGAAATACAGCTCCTCCCAAGGTGAAACCACCTGGCTGATTCCCTCTGTTTTAGCAGGTCTTTTCCCAGCACATCCAGCAAGTAGTAACTATTCATTTCAATGACACAACCAACACTTTATTCCTACTGGCATTGCTATATCAGTGGAGCAGCACTGTTGGGTGTCTTTTGCCTGAACACAATAGTCAGGTGGTTCTAGCACTGCAGAGTCCTTGGTGGTGGCTGTAATGCAAGACACAGAGAAAAGAAAACTTCACAGTGGATCTGATCTGTGCTGAGCTGACAATAGCAGAGGTTGGAATCGATCGAAAAATCACTGAGAGAGAACAGAAAGGCTGACTTAGTTTTAACCCCCTTCTTCAAGAGCTCTCTCAGCCTGTCTCAACAAGCAAAATCCCAACAGCCCAACTAAGGTCACAGAATGGGAGTGAATACAGCTGGTTTTTTTGCCTTATCTACAGAAGAGATTTTATGCCTGACCAATTTGCATGAGCCATGAACAAGTTACTTGATTATAAACAGAACATATTAAAAGTAGTGATGTCTTACAAATCTCTCCATAAGTCTGCAGTTAACTTAAAGAAGAGGTCAAGCACAGTTTTTTAGCAGTTGAACAGTTTGCACAGCCTATCCAAGTATAAGCTGCCTTTATAAAGTCTCTGCCTACACAAGGCAGGCACAGGAGGCCTTTTTCATGTTCATAATGGTCACTGGACCTTTGTAATGCAGTGTTAAATATTGAAATTAGTTTGCAGTATTTTTAAGTTATAGTTAAGAAACTAGCATAACTGGTATGATGTAAGTGCCTGGATAAGGCCAAGACAAACATGCTCGGAGGTGAAAATCTGGTGCTACTGAAGAAAGTAGCAGGCCTTTTGCTAACTGAAGTGAAAGGCAATTTAACCTGCAATGTTTAGCAAGTTGAGAGTCAGACCTGGACTTTTCAGTGTTTCCCATTTCCCATCACCTTCATTGTGAGGAGACAGATGCAGCTTTTATCTGTCTTGCAGTTACTGTGAGCTGAGAGGAACAAGAGAGGGCTGAGGGTACATGAAAATAGCCTCTAAACAGTCTGTGTGGTTACACATGGAAATATAAACTGCAAAATATCCATTATATGATTTACACATTAAAATCACAACCTATGATGTGTTACCAGCTACTAGAAACTAAATCTGTATATAATACACATCTCAAATTATTCTTTACTAAAGCTTGTATTGCAGAACACAAGAATTTTCCCTGAATACCCTGAGAGATGAAAAGCTAGAGGAAAATAGGCATAAAGATGTAGCTGAATAAGTCACAAACTGCAGGTCATTTGCCATCAAACTTTACACAATTCTAGTCAAGCGTACCTGTACTGCGAACAGACCATGTTCTGTTCTTTATCTGACACTGCTGTGCTGGTACACACAATGCAGCACTCCTGCATTGCTGCCCAGCAGCATATGACCTGTTCTCAGTGATTAATGAATTTTGAGTGACTAGTCTTTTAAGTGACTGACTTTCCCAACACTTCCTTTCCCCTGGATTATGAAACAAGAGTAAAATTTAATCCACAGATTTATTAAAGAGTAAGGCTAGTCAGTCAGTTCTGGTTTTTATAAGGCACCTCCGGTTTTGAGATGGTGTCCCACAATTTCCAGCAGATGTGGAGTTCAGACATCTTCACTCATTGTGGGGCAAGGTAACTCAGAACCTATCTTCATGTACAGGACTACGTGCTTTCTATTGCTCTTTTGCTTGTACGAGAATATAGAGTGTGAAGGAGTCCATTTCTGTTCTTTCTTCTGCAATTTTCTGGTGGCCAGAATGCAGCCAAACTCCTCAAGGGTGATGGAGTGTATAGGGTAGGTAAGAAATCTCACAGATAGAGTTATGGTAGATGATTCAAAGAATCCTACTGGGCAGAAAAAGGAGATTCAAGTTCACAGTTTTCATAGACCAGAGATGCCAGTAAAGTCAAAAAGCGGATTCTGTTTTGCATTATCACCACCCACTTTTTCCAAAGATGTTCTACTTTTCTCAGCAACCTCCCTATTGCTGTAGCTATAAATAAGTACATGTCTTTATGCATGTGAGAGATTCAGGTTTAAGCTTCTATTTAATCTGCAGGGTTATATATATAACAGGACTGTGCTAAAGATGACAAAAGCCTCATTGTTCTGTTCATGGTTTATCTTGGTATAGCATGACTGTTCATAGGTATCTGTACAGATAGACAGATATTAACATATTTAGACAGGCACAGAGTGAAAAAACCAGTCCAGATTCTGTACTTTATTTCTGTAGTTGTGTGTTGGCGTAATTAACTTTCATGATGCAAAGGGAGTTATAAGGCTGGAGGAACAGGCAAAGCCCTGTGTGTTTGCACACAAAGACTAAAATTTAGATATGTACATTATGTGGTAAAATGTGTAGTTGCTAAGTTTGGCCATTCCAAATTCAGCTTAAGAATCTCATTTTCTAGACCTTGCCAAAGGATTTCTGGAGCTGGTTTCTTCTTGGTGTTTGGAAAGTAACCATATTTTGTCATTCCAGCAAGCTTCTCAGTGCTTTTTTTATAAATTAGAAAGCTTTGCTCTGATCATTTTATAGATGACTGTGCTCTTTTGGACATGGAAAATTTGGTCAAGTTTATACAGGACAAGAAAATTAGCTAGTCTTGAGGAGGAAGAGGGAGTTATTGGCATGAATTTAGGATACTTGTCCTTTGCTTAGAGGAGGTTCTTTGGTACCTTGCCAGGGATGTTCCTAATTTGCTGATAGTGGAGCAGGTTAATGACATAAGCCCACGGAAGGCTGTCGTACCTGTAGTCCACTTTGCTGGTTATAAAGAGCTCAACACAGAGGATTTGGAGTGTAGTTTCTTCCTTGTTCTTGCACTCTGCAGATTGTTAAGGGAGCAAACTAAACTGGCTAGAAACTGGACACCTCTGCCAAATTGCTGGAGCACATATCCCCCCACTTTGTTGAAGGCTGCTCTAACCAGGTTGGCTGCCAAAGGTTCAGAGGGTTCCTGTCAGGTAGAATAGAGGGATTCAAATATCCATAACAAAGTTGGCTGGCACAGAGCCCTGTGGGCAGCCTTTGCTGCTCTGCCACATTGCACAGAGGTGCCTACTGGGACAGGGTTTTCCACATGGAGGGTGCTTTTGCCTATCAACATGGGGTTAGTTATTAGCACTCAGCTTAGGGGCCCCTTGCCTGAGGGAAATCCATGGTTTTGGAAGCTTCCTGTCCTCAGCTGAAGAGTTAAAAGACTATGTGCGAGCCCTTAGGAAACACCAGGTACAATGTGTTAGTTCATAGCTCCGTGGGAAAGTTGTAAGTTAATGAGCCTTTACCTCATATTCGCTATGATCTGGGAATGCACAAACAATTACTTGCTGTGGCTCATCTGAGTCCTGTTAATTTGTTATGCTTGTAAACTTGGCTACTTCTGTGAACTCATAGACACTGGTGAAATCCATAGCCTGCCTTATTCTCTGTATCTCCTTTTAAAAAATGTTTATTTTGACTGATTTGGCATCTCTCTGTTAATCAAACATATATAGTTTTTAGGTTAGTAAGACTTTATGGTAGGGTCAGCTATTTTCAGGGAAAATTACAATTTTTCTTAGATACTCACTGAACCCAGGGGAGGAGTCTTTTATTTTTGTTTTCCCTAAAGTTATAGGTAGCAAATGGTTTTTCTGCTGGGCATAAATAATAGCTGGTTTCACTACTGCTTACACAAAGGAACCACATTTTGGGGAATATTGGTGTTTCTGGAGCCTGAATGGCAAAGGGAGCAGCCTTAGTCCCTGTGTGTTTGCACAACACTGGATTTCCAAGGGCGTTTCTTTTTGTTAGTGCTGTTTGCTTTTTCTTTTCAAATGAACAGAATTGAGGTATTAGCAAATGGAATCCAGCACAGAATTCACCACCAGCCACTCCACAGCATGAGGCAGAGGAGCAGGGGAGAGGGTTTTCCTCCCAAGCATGCCAGGAGGGATCAGCTGAAGGATGACAGGCTTTCAGTATTCTGCCTGAGTGTCAAGTCTGCAAATGGGATTACAAACCAGTGACAACTGTGATGGCTGCTATTATGTGGACACCTGTTCACCCAGTGCCGGACACAGACTAACATCCATATAGGATGTTGAACAGTCACCAGATGGTGATGGCTTCCAATCGTTATGCATTTTTTTCTAGATTTGATCCTGCAATTTAGATGAGATGCTCTTTGCTAGCAAAACAGCACTAGAAAGGACATGGAGCTCTCAAAGGGGTTCAAATAAAAGGGTTTGTTAATGAACCACAAAATCACCGAGTGGAATGTGTTTAGAGTATTGTCACTGAAATTTAACTATGTGCCAAGGTCTAAAGAAGACACTAAATAAATGGTTCCATCGTCCACTCATTAATAAGAGCTGCTGCCTAACAGAGAAACTTCAGTCAGTAAAAGTAGGACCAAAGTGTTGCTAATGCCTGGACAACTTGCAATGGGTTGGCATGTCTGTTTCTGGTTAAAAGTAGCGGTGTGCATATGAAGGTATGCTGTGGGGGGGACAGACAGTGTGTTGTGGAACGTTTTGTCCTCCCTACTTTGGGTTAAATTTGCTATGAACATATGTCACTGTGTCACCACTGCTTTTGTTGGTCTGTTTGACAAGTTGTTTCTTTCAAGTCTAATAGGAATAGTTTTTCTTGCCAAAAGCCCATGTTTATTTCACTGGACAAAATTTGTCCCCTGATATGGACTCATCCAGGCAGGGTGGGTAGAGATGAATTTGAACATGAAAAGAGGAATCTGTTGACTTTCTTATTCTGTGGTTAGTCTGCCTATATGCCTCCTGTTGGACACTGAGCTGGGTAGTGTCCAGTGAAGTCCCAGGGTCCAAATCTGCAACTGAAGTGGGAAGAGTGGAGAGAGGAGGGAGTCCCTCAGGGAGACTAGACTTAACAGAGCTTCTCCAGTCTCTAGAGCATGCCCTTTGCTGCCAGAAACTACTCTAGCTTCATCAGCATCATACACTCTTATCCTCAGAGTTGTAAATCAGCATAGCTCACTGTGGCCCTAAGAGTGTTTCAGATCACTGTGAAATCCGCAATGCTTTTTAAATGGTGAAGAGGTGGTTTATAATAACCAAAACACACTCCCACTGATGTCTGTGCTTCCCACAAATCTCTGCTGCTTGGGTATGATGGTAACACTCCTGTTATGTCTCTCTGTTCTTTAAGTTGTTCCATTTGGTCCTCAGTTCATGATCATTCTCTTGAACACATTACTGTTTCTCATGGCATCATAAATCCTCTTTTAATTTTGGCCATGTATTGCCGTCTCAGTCCCATTTCAGGTTTTCTTTTGGATTTCTCTTGGTTTTATCATACATTTGCCTCTGTGATATCTCTGTTTCTTGATGTGATTAGCACATTTAGGTGGATATCTCTTGTGATTCGCTTCAAAACCATACTAAGTGTTTGTTATACAAGGGAACTTTTTATATTCCTTCTTTCAAATCTTTTCTAAGCTTTCTTCTGTTTGTTTTGTGGATTTTTTTCTCTTAATTATTGCATTCTATTCTTCACTTGGATTTCCTTACATGTAGATGACATCCTAATCTCCTACACTACATCAGTTGCTTGATAACAGGACACGTCAAACTTGAGAAGAAAATGAAGAAAATGTTGAGCTGTTGGAATGTCACACACAGGATCTGATCTATGATTATACTTATCCTTTATCTCAGTGTTTTATCCCTGTTTTAGAGAAAGGGTTAACAGCTGTACTTCTATGGCTAACGAGAATTACTGGCCTGGCTGCTAATTATCTTCTCTGGAGGGTCAGAATTTCCAAGAATCAGGTTATTACTATAAGAACTAGCTGTGTCTCTCATCTCTCTCTTCAGTCTCTCTCTCTCTTTTGGTTTTTCCCCCTTAGAAAAAAATTTCACAGGGCATGAAAAACCTATATTGTTTGAAGAAGAGGAATAGTTTTTGAATTATAGGTGAAAAATAGTCTGTGAATTTCTCTTTGGGGGTTATTAATGGAAATTTTTGCTTGTATAGCTAAAATGGATGTATGAGTGTTATCTGGATGGTTGATCCTCTTCCTCACTTATATTTTTGCTGGAAAGTGAAGTCCTGCCCCTTGATACCTGGGATAGTTTTCAGCTAGTGATATGTACACAAGGTCTTTGAGCCCATTGCTGGTTCCTGTAACCCTTGTCTTTGTGGGTTTCTTTTTTGTGCCTCTCTGTTTTTTCCACTTGATAATAAATGGTGGAGAGGAAGTTTTCTTCTTCAGTGACTATGGTATTGGTAGATGTGGGATGATTAAAGTTCAGTTCATTTTTCTGTACTGTAAATGTGGCTGTATCTGCATGCTTTGCCATTTATCAGTTGTTTTAAGTTTTCCGGTTTCAATTACTTCTCAGAAATGTTAGACTAGTGAAATGTGTAATTGTAAATTATGTTTGGGTGCCCTTGTTGAGTCTTTCTTTCCAAACTTGAAAGGTTGGCTGTTGAATTGTTGCAGTTTTCACTGGTATCACATTTTGGATTTTCAGGAAGATACTGTGCTTGTCTCCTTGTAAGACTTAAATTTTTTGGCTGTTCTTTGCAGGTGTCATTTTGCTCCACGTGAAGTTGTTTTGAGGAGCTCTCCATGACACAGTGTGGTTGTCAGAACCCTAGGCAGGGCTGCTTGAAGTACCTGCATCTGTGGGCAGAGCTCCCTGCTTGGTTTCTCACAAGGGTGTAGGACCCTGGCAGTGAGGTCCACCCTCAGGTGTGCAAAACTGTGTGTCAGGTATTAGAGGACATCACACCTGTCCAGCACCCTGATTTATTGTTTTGGTTCCCCTGCAGCACTTGGGCTGTTTCCCATCCTGACTTTTATTATCTGAGGAATATTATTAGCGAGAGATAATTTCTCTCAGTCATGGAGACAGTTTTTAATTCATGCTTTCTTGAGTTTGAGACTGAGTTATTTGATTCTATCTGCTTCCAGCCTTTAACTCCTGTAAGCAAAATCTAAAAGCTGCAGGAAGTCTGCTGCCGAAAATCAGCTTTTCAGAACAGGAGAAGTCTTTAGTGTTCTCTGTTCAATGGTGTGTCAGTTGTAAACTCTTCATGCTGATTTATAAAGCTTTGCATGGCCTTCGACTGTCTGATGAATCTGTCTTGATAACCACCTACCAGTGCTGCCTTCCTGACTTGTCTGTGGGACTGGATTTCATTCTGCCAGTCACAAAGCATTTCACCATTATTCTTCTGCCTTGTGAAATTCTCTTTCCATGATAAGAGCCATCATTCCACTGAGGCTTTGAAAAAGAAGTCTGGTTTTTGGTTGAACCACTTGACACCAGCAGCAGGATTCTCAGCTGGCATTCTGTTACTAGTGATGTGAGTAACGTAAAGCAGCGGCTCTACCAAATGGGTCACAATAGTTTATAAATGTATTTTTATTATAATTTTCTAAGGCTTTTTAAGAGGTAATTAATGATGCAATCAGAGTAAGTTTAAGGCCAGCAGCTGACTAGTTGAGCTTTTCATTGTCATGCTGCTATTTATATATTGTTGCCTGGTTTAGCAGTTATATCAGCTGTCTTAGTTCTTATCTGTAGGAGGAAAGGGAGTATGTGTCCTTCTACTTTCTCTGCCCTAGTTGTGCTGTAAATGTGCTGTGAGAGTTGGTCAAACAGTACAATGTTGGACTGTATATGGTCTGCTGACCCTCCCTGGGAAAGAAAGGTGTGACTCCACTGAAATATCTTGAGTTGCTCTGATGAAATGAGGCAGAGGAAGGTGTCCCCCCACGAAGAAGAAAATCCATCACAAAAGCAAAAAGACAATGGTTTAGTGCCAGGTCATGTTTACTGAGGAGTCCTCAGAGACATTGGGTAGGGGTGTGCCAGTTAGCAAGACCACATCATGTGTTCTGCTTTCCAACTGTCTGTCTGTCAGCAAAACACCATCATTCTCTACATTGCCTTAATTTCTCTTCTCCAAAACAGCACGGACCCTTTAAAAGCAGGTTGTTGCTTAAAGATGAGCTATACAAAATATAACTAACCCACTGTTATAGAAGCAGAGGGGAACTCCTTTGGCTGCTAGGAATTCCAGATTATTCGCACCTAGAAAGCCTTTCCATTTAGGCTATGTTAAAACAGTTATGCTAAAATAAGTGGCATGGAGAGGTGGGAGCTTGGAGTTTGCCACTGTGTTTGTCACAGGCAGGTAATTGTACTGGCAACATGGTAGGGCCATGAACAGAACTAGGGATGGAGTGAAGAGTGATACTCTTTCTCCACACCCCCAAAAAACCCTCCCAAAACACAACCAAAACTGAATCACATGCAGAGAGGGAGGATGTGTACCTTGGTTGGTTGTTTATCCTGTTGGCCTGAACTGTTCCTCCATGGCTGCTCAGGAGGGACAGAAGATACTTGGAGTTTGAAAGCAAAATCCAGACCATTTCCAAAATATTTTTCTCTTTTAGGCTTTTTCTTGTTCTTCACAAATATTTCTGCTTTTCCTTCAATGTGCAAGGAGCAAGTTTGTTTATGAAAATCTTGAAATCCTGACATACAGAAAAATTCTTCCCTCTGAGTGTGCTTAGTTTTTATTAAAAAAACAGAAACTAGACAAAGGAAAGGGTTGCTTTGTGTTTGGTTTTTCTTTCTTTTAAGGAATTATGTATTGTTTTTGTTGAGGTAAATCCCCTATTTTCTCTTAGCATATAAGAATCTTTAATTCCAAAGAGAAGAGTATTGATTTGTCTCCTACAGTGAAATTGCTGAAGCATATAGGAAATGTCATGTTTGTGGTGTTTTAAAAACAAAAAATACCACTTAATGATTCCTTTCGCCCCTGCTTATTCCAGTAACTTACAGCACAAATTAAAAGATGGGCTGTTAGCAGATAATTCCTCCTCAGATTGTGCCAGTTCAGGGGTGGTGGGCATAAGACCTTTTAAAAGTGCAACCTTTTAAATTGTGCATGTGTAATCTGGAAATTGTGGGACAGCCTTGAGCCTGTTCAGGCACTGTGGAGCACAGCTGGTGCCTCTGCAGCTTTGTTTGACTGTGGCTAAGAGCCTGCCTGCTGCACCGCTGCTCAGAGCCATGCTGGCTGTGTTAGTGCTGCTCTAAGGACCAGCAAATGGGCTCTGCCCCTCCTCAGGACTTGGTGACACTCTGAGCACAGCTGCAGGACTTCAGTCAGTTCAGAGAGGGGCCAAAATCTGGAGGTTGTTCAGCCAGACATCTCGAAGTGATCAGGGTTGTTGGAATACAGGGAGGATTGGGGTCATGATGCTCATGAGAGGTACCGAACAAAGGAGACCACTTTTATGCTGTAAGTAATGTGGGCCTTGTAGTCTGGTTCTTCTGTTATCCCTTCACCTGTGAGTACAAAGTTCTGTGCTGGAAAAAGCAGCTTGAGGAATAAAACTGTAGAGATTACTTCAGTACATGGTGATATAAGTTTGAAATTATTTCAAGGACAAGTTGGACAGGGCTTTGAGCAACCTGGTCTAGTGGAAGCTGTCCCTGCTCCTGGCAGGGGGGTTCGAACAAGGTCATCTTCAAGATCCCTTGCAATCCAAACCATTCTGTGTTTCTACATATTCAGTACCATAAATCCAGCAAACATGGAACAGACTGCCTTGAGAAATGCTTGCCTTTCAAGGCAGGACACTACTCTTTTCCTAAGCTCTGAGTTCAGCAATAAATAGGAAATGATGCCCTCAGCAGAACTAAGCCTCTGCCAGTCTCTGGGAACACAGTACTCTACATGAGGTGGACATTGGTTCTCTTCAGCTCCTGCTGCTGCAAAGAGATGAGAGAAGAGGAAAAGGCCTTAGAGATACCCACAGGCAGAGGGTTCCAGTGCTGCTGAGCTTGGAGCCCCAGTATCACAGGCTTTTGTTTTCTTTTCCACTTGAAATGCTACTTGCAGACAGATGAAAATGGGATGTCAAAAGACTAAATGTATTAGGGGGTCTGGGCTTTCAACTCAGCTAACTGTATTGATATTGCAAACAGATTTCACATTCATGAGATAATAACAATGACCATCACTTCATTTAAAGTTGTGAATATATCCCAGTGGGAATCCTCAAAGCCATCTAATACCTAAGCTTACATTTTCAGTCAGTTCCTTAGGCACTTGGAGAAGATAACTATGAATTCAAATGCCTCAAATAACCTCCCTTGCGAAAAACGTCTAAAGGCACCTTCTAAAAAGTCCATCTAACTCTCAGATGGACTTTCTGCAGTCCCCAAGTTGCTATTTCTTTCCCTGGAGGTTGGGAGCACCACACATTTGGGCATTGCTAAAGCAGTTCTGCAGAGGGCAAGCCAGGCAAACCTTTGGGGAAGTCACCAGCTCTGTGGTGGCTGGCGAGACAATGGCAGGTTGCAGCCTGAGTCTTAGGTGAGGATGTAAATTTAAGGCCCTGGCAGAGGCCTCAAATGAAATTAAATGAAGATGCCTATTGGTGTCCCTTGAATTCACCATCAGAATGCAGATTTTAGATGCATACACCATCATAAACCATCAGTGTGACTTTACTTCTGTGTCATGCCTTTCATATTACTGATGAAAATAATCAGTATTTCTTTTCTTTAAATTACAAAATCTGAAGAATTAAGCAATTTTTGGTAAGGAAGCATTCACATTCCCCGTGGGTTTGGTAAGAGTTTGACTGAAGCACAGGAAAGGTGACCACACCAGGGCCTCACTTCTGTCAGGCACTTTCAGTCTCAGAGAGCTGTGAAAAGAAGGATTGGTGGAGTATAAGCAAATGCATGAAGTTTAGGAAGAGAAAAAAAAACATTTTGCCATTCACTTGCATTTACAGGAGGTGCAGAAAGAAAAGAGGCTGTTTCCCAGCCCCTTTGCTGGAGTGGGGAGCAACAGCCATGCACTGCATGGCGGGATCTGTCTGGGGCCTCTGCTTGCCCTGGACATACCATGTGTGCCATCCACTTCCCAGTCACTGAAGTGGAGGTTTGGGGTGATATTTTTCAGGTCACATTCATAGACATCATTTTCAATAGAAAAAGAGCTCTAATACTTAATTTTTTTGTTTCCATCTCCTGAATGTTAAAATATGACAGCAAACTTCATTTTTGACACTGCATGGTGTAGCTGTGGTTCTTACTTCTTCTTTGGATTCTTTTTCATCTTTGAGTTGTTTTGCTTTTTGCAGTGCTCTTTAGCCCTGCTCAGGCAGGTAAATCTCTTGGGGTCTTTTTCCTCCCCTTCTTTTTTTTCCTTTACACCAGAGTGCTTCTCATAGTACCAGTGGCTGACTCTCAACAGTCAACTTCATCCACCTCTGCCCAGTTCCCATAATCTGTAGATTTTTGCTGGCAAGGTGAAGTGCTCCTATGGAGGAAATAACAGGAGAACTAGACCTGCAACCCATGCTGTAATTCTGTTCCTTGAAAAATATAGGTTCCTCTTGAACAATTACATATACTTTTTGGACATATTGAATCTAGGGAAGTACCATTTCCTTTCCTTTAATACATATCCATTGTATTGTTGAATATAAGGAAAATGTAATAGAATTGTCACACAAAAGAGGTGAAAAGGATAAAACAACACCCTTGGTTCCTTTTAAGCTCCTGATTCTGAATAGCAAGAGGGTCCTTGTAGGGTTTTTTTTGAGTCCATCTCTTTAGTGCTGTGGAGAACTGGAGTAGCTGTTCAGCTGCTACATTCCAGCAGGCCTGATTTGCAAGATTAGGTATTCAAAGTTGGAAAGATTAGAAGTTATAAACTCCGCATGTAGAGGAACTTACATTTAGTTTTAAAATTAAAAATTTAAATGCACAGAAATGCAGAGCAATTGGGAGAAAAAAGTAGGGTCAGTTACATTGGCTTTACTATCAATTTATTTAGGGATGGGGTGGAGAGGAGGGAGACATTCCTTAATATTTAAGAAAATTGTGCTTTCCCTTGTGGGTACTCAGAGCTCTTCCATAACAGTGGCAGGAAGGAAAATATCTGATGCCAGTCACATGGGAGAGTTGCAGGCTGCATGTTCTCTGTGGAATGATCTGCCTGAAATCTCTTATGTTGCTCTGAACAGCAGCATGAAATAATCAGTCATCTCTCAGCATGAGTCTCTTGCGTTTCATAAAGGAACTAAGATCTGCAAAAAAATGTATTTCTCCTGTCTTAACACCTTCCTCTGCTCTTTTTTTTCCTTTCTCAGTAAGAAACTGTTGTTCAGAAGTAGCTGGGATACAAGCTCATACTTCTGGAGGTTAAGTAATGTCACAGACAATGTCTTACTACAGTTGGTTAAGTCTTGATTTTTTTTGCTTTAACACTTAGTGGGAGAAAAGGCAGATGAAAGTAAACTCATTTGTCCTTTCTGCATAACCTCATCTCTGGCTCTCTTCCTTTCCCATCTTTTTCTTTCTAACATATCACATTTTATATCTGTATTGTTTCAGGCACAGAACCTGTGCTTTACAACTTGCATTAAATACAGGCTTTATTGAGATTGTCTGTTGTTGTTCTTAGTAGGCTCTGATTAAGCTCCTATATTAAAAATGCTGCTTTCAGTGGGGTGCAGAGCACCAGCACCTGTTGCTGCCATCCCTGGAGGTGTGCAGCACTTCTGTAGAGCAGACCCTCCTCATGCAGCAGCAGAGAACGTCTTCTAAGCCATTCTTTCTGTCTCATTTTCTCCTTCTCTCTCACACAGGCGCACACACACGTAGCCAGAGAGTCTTGCTGTCTGCCGCTTCTGCTTTCTGTTGCTAAGTGAACAGCTCCAGCTCACACACAGAGCAGAGCCAATAGCATCCTGACCTCCAAAGGCTTCTAAAAGCTGAAGAAAGGGAATCCAACGGTGCCATCTTTTCTTTGCCCTCCTCTCCCCCCTCCTTTCACAGTGACATGGGGAGGGAAGAGGGAGAACACAGGGTGGTGGAGATAATTCATAATAGCCACTTGTGTTCTGGAGATAAACGCAGCAATACCTGGGAAAAGAAATGGAATATTATACAGCTTTGTATTTGTATGCACACACGGGCAAAAATATTTTTCCTTGTGCTGTGAGCTTCAAGCTGTGATTAGGAAAAGAGTTAACACTGTGAAGTTATTTTGCGGTGCTCTTCACAGCTGTTAATCTTCTAGTCACTGACACTGGAATATATTGTAAGTCATCTTACCCTCAAATAGAGGAACACTGAGTGTGGCTTCAGCCTTCCTGTCACTAATTCAGACACATCTATCACCTTACAGCTATTGTTTCCTTGCTCTCCTTGAGGAGCATTTGGTAAGGGGGAGTTGCTCAGCACACTGCAGATGCTTGTGTGATGGCTGTAGTCCCAAGGAACAAACAGACACATCATCAGTAGCTACAGGAACTGGCCATCTTGTAGTCATATTTTGTTAAAAAGAAATGGATTATGCCTCCCTTCTCACAAATAGAGCACAAGATTTTTGTGATTCAAAAGCATGTGCTTGGTAGCTTAATGTTTAGTGTGAATCTGGTGTGAAGTCTTCTTGTAGGTTATTTGTATGTGAAGTTTTTCCTGTTTAAAAATGTTTGTGTCTTGAGCAGAGTTTTCTAGGCACTGCAAAGAAATGAGTGAATTTTATCTGTAAACCATTTGCTGCCAGTGTCAAAAAATGCCTGCATTTGCCCTATGACTGGCTTGATTCTGTTAGTGTATGTGAGGAATATGGCACACCTTACCTCTAAGTAGCAGTGTGGATGAGTGCAGTTAGTTCTGGATCTGGAAGGAAAAGACATAACCTTCTAGCTAAGTATAAGTGATATTCAGTAATTACTGGGTTTGTGCCACAGCCATCAAGTTTTCCCAGCTGCAAATTTCAAGGTAAATGGTGGAAAGATAAATGGTATCTACAGAGAGACAGTGGTTGGGTGGGGTGAAATGCCACTCAGAACTCGTGGTTGGACCGGATCAGCAGAGTAAGCTTGTGAAATTCAGATACACCATTAAAGAAATGAGATTTTTACAAAGATTGTACTTATAAATGGCAATTGATCCACTTAAGCCTCATCATGATTGTTAATAGATGGTTTATTGATGGCTCTGAGCAGTAGCAGTGAAGAGTTTCCTGTGATAATATAAAAACACAGACCTCTGTCTTCTCCAGGTATCACCAGAAGGCAATAAGCAAACAATGAAGTCCACAGTATATCACAGTACTTGATGTAATCTACAGGTTGTAGATAATGCAATAAAACATGTAGGTTCAACCAAGGAGAGCTGAACTTTCCCTGTGGTGCTGGAGTGCTTCTTCTTCAGCTTCTCTGCCTGCAGTGGGGAACTGAAGGCAGGGTGGTGTTTGGTGAGGATGTTGATGTCCAGACAAAGATTTGAGCGTAAAGACTGTTCTTTTGTCTACTAAGGCAGAGAAGCCTGAATTTGAATGAATTTGTGTGATGAAATAGTTTAACACAGGGTCAGCAGTACTTCGCTGGGTGTTCCTTGAAACCAGAGGTTGCTCTGCTTACAGTCAGGTACCAGGTGAATCACTCACATCGTTTGCCTTGACATGTCACAGCTCCTGCTGTCCCACCAAGCACAGACATGATGCTTGTCCTTTCAAGCCAACAGGGCCCATCTGTTTGTGAGTATCTGGCAAACTTGTTCAGTGCTTTGTAGAGCTAATGCTGTGCTTGCCTCTTTAGCCCCGGTGATGACTTGTGAAAGAGTGATAAAACTCCTAAGAGCTTGCCACAGTCAATAATTTTGCATTGTACAATGAAATATAATGTTACAGCTGTCACCTTTAATTAACAGATGACACATTGTCAATCTGCAATCAATCGAATTTAATTTCCAGTTTTGAACAACTCCCTTTGCAATATTACCAGATTAACTGTCCTTACATTAAAAAAATAATTTGCATAAAAGCATGGAAGTGTGCTCGATAAAAAACCTGTTCTGATCCATAGGCTTCAAGAAAACAAAACAGCTCAGGGTAAAGCCTTATTTGTGTCTCTGCTGAGAGACCCTACTTTCAGAATCATCTTCCTTCCTGCATGCAAAGCCTCAGCAGATTGTGAAGTGTATAACAGGTAGTCAAGGTTGAGGAAGCCTTGTACTGTAGAGGGGGTCTCTTTCCCTCATGCAGCTTGGCAGTAAGGCCACTGGTGCTGAGCCTGCCTGGGCTACGTGCAGCTGTGTCCCTCCTCTGGCTGCTCCTGCCTGTTCCTTGCTGCCCCTGCCAGGATGGTGCTAGGTGAGCTGGCACAAAGTGGCACCTGGTACTTACTGCCCTTCTGGGTGAAATTCAGTCTTTGTTCTGTGCTGGACACCTTCCCTATTTCCCTGCCCCAGAAGCCCTCCTGCCTATGTAGGGCTCACACAGCAAAGTCCATGTGTTTCTGTAAGGCTGTTTCTGCCTGCTTTAAGTTGTCGAGATCTCTGTATAATGCTGCACGAAAGCATTTTGTACTACTTTGGCTTCTTCACTCAGCAAAGGTGTAAGTTTGCATGACATGCCTTTGTAAAATTCCTGTGATTGCAGTTGTGTTCCCACCTCTCCACCCCCCACTTTTGCATTTATTTTAATTCTCTTGTACAAAATTCAATGTGTACAAATCTGTTTGTCTGTCTCAGCTGTTGTGTGGTGCTCCCAAAGTGCCTATCGCCATGGTATCTAAGCACTTTTTAATACATTCCATCTGAAATTTACTGTGTGTTTCAAGCTTAACAAAGCTCCAATAAGAGGAAGGACTGGACTGAGGAAGAAATGATGCTTTGAAAGACTAGTCAGAGAAGAAAAATAGGTTCAAATTATCCTAGTTGTTAGGTTACTCTGTCCTTCTGCACAGAGGATTTATACACGTGAAATTTTAGTATGCAAACTAAGGCTGACTTTTGTCAGTTCAATTTATCCTCTGAACCTGGAGTTTATTGATTGCTCTGTCACTTCCCATAACTGCACCATTTGCTAATCTACTCTGCCTTTCCCCTCTTTTTCTGCCCCAACGCAGTTCACTCAGGCTTTGTATCAGGCAAGCCTGCAGTGTAAATGAATTCATGTATCAATAGTTGCCCCATTGTAGACTTCTCTTACAAGCACTGTTCTGGCACAACAGGAAACTCAAACTGTTTATTTTGTTTGGCAATTAACTCCAATTAAACTAATCTGGACTATAGCCTTGCAGTGTGCTCATTTAAAGATTTTTCACTGGTGTAGCTGAATCAATTCACGTGTCAGTGTAGCTTTTCCTTTCTCTGTTGCACAATCCAGTAATTGAGATGTGGGGTTTGAAGCTTCCTGTCGGATTGTTGGTCCGTCAGCTCAGGGTGCTGCCATGTGGCATAGCCCATGTGGTGTTATAAACTCACAGGTGCCTGTGACTGCTGGTGCAGTTCTCTGTGCAGTGGTCTTCAAATGCCCTCCTTGCTGGTGCCACGATCCTGCTTTATGTTGGTATGAAGGGCTTTGGGGGTGTGATCCCACTGAGATCAAAGAACATGAGTGTGCCTTTGCCTATGTGCATGGGTGTTCACACGCAAAGTACTCTCTGTCCCAAAAGTCTCTTTGGGAAGAACAAATATTGACTTCCCCTTGCCTTGCACGTTACACAGGTGTTTATTTCTGATCTGCCAGGTTAGAAGTTAAGCCACTTTCTGTAGAGCAAGAAGAATATACTTAAGGTGAAAGTGGAGAAACAGGCTGACTTAGTTTTGCTCTCTTGGTGTTCAAGCCCGCATTGTACAAGGGAGACTCTTACAATTCTGTAACTGCTGCTTGATTTTATGCAATCCCTCCTTCCTGGAGAACTCCAAATGCTTGAAAAACTATTCTTGGTGCAGAAGAGTTAATTTCAAGACACAAAATAAGTGTATGTATTAGAATGTAATATAAAATCATCTGTGGCTCTTAAAATATTTAACAGCATAAAGTGGATCATTCCTCCCTGCTTTTACACAACTATGTAGAATTCCTATAGTGTCATAGACTTGCTATTAATCATACAGATAGAACTGTCATCTTTGTGGGCTTCGCTGGAATTGCTAAGGTGCCCTCTGCAGAAGATACTGTGGCTAATGTTCTCATTACCAACTAATTGGCTAAAGAGAATTCTCTCACATTGCATTTAGTCTGATGGATATTTTCTATCACCTGATGGGTGGAATGGACAGCCAAACCAATTATCACAGCAAAGAGTGCTATATACCAGAAGATTCTGGGCAGAGACAAAAGACTTCTGTAAGATTATGTCTAGGCAGTGCCAGCTGATATTTTGTTAAACTCTAAATTGGGTTTGGGTTTGGGTTTTGGGTGTTTTGGTGAAAGCACAATTCAAAACACCTTGAAGCTTCTGTAAGTTAGGCAACTGCTGAGCTGATTTTGGGTTGTGATGTTAGTGCCCTGACATTAAGTGACCCTAAATGGGTGTGGAGATTAAAAACAAATGGAGGCATCATGAGGTGTTAAGAGATAGTATTCTGGAGAGATTTATACCTGAAAGAGCCTTGTGATTCGTAAGTGCTGGAGTATGTGGTATTTAGATAGTAACCCTTAGACACAGGCATTATTCAAATTCTTTTTGTGCTTATTTTCCTTTCATGTAGCTCCAACAGTTTTGAAGGAATGCTTGTGCAGCAATTGAAATGGAAAGTTGTTTGGCTCTATTCTTTGTAGTTAATTTTTGAGATCTTTGCTTGAAATGCAAAAGCACTTTTCTGGAGTAAGGGTACAATTCTTTCACAGGCCTAGCTTCCAGTGCTTTGGGAACATTCCCTATTTTCCCAGCATCGGTGGCAAAGCTAAAGTTCCTTCTCTCTCAGCCAGTGTGGACTCTGGAGCGTGGCCTGTCTGCCCCGTGGCCAGCCCATGCTTCTCAGCACACAGAGCCTGTGACGCTGCTGTGCTTGTCTGGGAATCTTTGTGTTAGTGACCACGCACCGAACTGATAAGGGGAAGGAGAGGGATGCTGTGCAATTGAATTTCAATGAAGAAGGCCAAGGAGAACATGAGAACTGGCAAGAATCAAGGACCAGGACAGAAGATGGCAGGAAGTCTAGTGCCCCTCTGTGGGGTCGGGAGTAGCAGCTGTGTGGGTTTACTCTTTTCTCATCCCATTCCCATTCTCTCCTGCCCTCGCACTGTTCCCCCAGCCCTGCAGTCCTTCAGCTGGCACCATGCAGAGCTGCCCTCTTCCTCCAATGCAGCAGAAGAGAGGTAGCCCTATCAGCCTCTCTTTGGTGTTCAGGGGTCTTCTGGAACCAGAGATCTGCCTCCTTGATACTCTGCTCCCCAAGGACTCTGAAAACTCGCCCATGGAGAATTGGAAAGAAACCTCACCTCTAGTAATGCATTCCTTTTTTTTTATTTTTAAAGTCAGCTCATTTGTAGTAGTCATTTTAAATAAGCTTTCCTTGCTTCATTAAAACCATAATGAGAATCAGGAGAAAAGAAATTTCTCAAATAAGGCCAGGTGACACAGGAAAATGTGGATTCATTTTCATACACAAAATGAGAAGTTTGTGCATGTTGTGCTCCCTTTTTCTTTCTTAACTTTACTGTATATTCTTCCACCTTACTAAAGGCGACCACAGAGGACGTCAGGGAGAGAGTTTGGGCTCTGTCCCATGGAGGCTGTAATCTCAGTGGATGAGGAAAAAGGGCAATGGGAAACTAGGTGGAGAAAAAGGAGAGGGTAACAGTGAGAAAATCACGTGACGGTGTGCATGCAAGTGCATGGATTGTGGCTTCTCAAAGTGTTTTGTTATTAAGAGTGTATAAACCAATGCTCTTAAAGAGCACTCCAAGAGGGCTGAGTGGAGCTAAGGGAAAATGTGTTGGAGCGTTGAATCGTCTTTAAATCTCATCATGTACTTTAGCTCTGCATGGCTGGCCCACAAATTATATCTTTGGGCCACTGCAGTAGTGAAGTAAAAGAAGGACTGGGTGCTGCTGATCTACAGCTATTTTGAGAACGACAAGTTTTTAAGCTAAGCATTTCTTTCATCCTCGCCTCTTGTTGACTGACAAGGAGGATGGAAGCTGGAAGCATTCTCGCCCAGTTTTTTGGGTAGCAGTAGCTTTGTAGAGAGTCTGCACTCTCCCACACACTGGGAAAAGCCAGAGAACATGTAACTCAACGTGACACAAGGGCTTGTTTGTATTGCAGAATATGTCCTCTTGCATTAGTATGTAGATGAATTGAGAGCCAGCCTAGGAAACATCATGAATGTGCATGCTAAGTGTTGATGCTTTGTTATTTAACAAATACACCAAATAAAGTGGACCAAAGGGGTAAATGCAGTTAGTAGCCCTAAGAACAACAAAGTACTGGTATATTACAGTGACAAACCACTTAGAAATGCAGCAAGTCTCATCTCTTAATTCCTTATGCAGTTTGCTCCCTTGCATAGATGGGCTTTGTTTCGTGCTTCAAAGTTCATTTCGGTTCATTCTTGAATATAATGCAGCTCCTCATAGGCTCCTCAATAATGAATACATCAGAATAAAACTTTAATGAAAAAATAGACAGTGTTCTGATCAGAATTAGACCAAAGCATTTACTTTCAAGCTCAAGTGGGGGAAATTTCATGTTAAACTTTATGGTTCTATTAGCATTTTAATGAAAAGACTTCCTAGGCATTCCCTAAAGGTAAAGAAATGAGCTGTCTCTTAAAAGCTATATTTTATTGACAGATGCGACCCAAGATGCAATAAGTGCACTCCTGGGTAAGGAAAAGGACAGTTTGGGCCAAGGCTGAAATTGCAGTCAGCAAAGAAGTATACATTTGTTTCTTTCACCTACTAACAATGTGTGATTTTCCACATGCTGGCCATAACCAGCTGAATTGGGGTTTTATTCAGCATGAACATCTGCTGTTCATTGTACTGGGTGAGCCACCCCAACTTTTTTCCAAAAAAGTAGAATTTTACTTTTAAAATTTGATTGTAAGTTTCTGCCCACCCTGCCTGGATTCTAGTGTATGCAGGCCTTGATTGTAGATAGGATTACACTGCTTGTGAAGAATTATTCAAGATTTCTTGACTTAAACCTTCTGGGAGTGCCAACTGCCCAAATGGCATGATGATGCTCCCTTTAGATAAAACAAGTGAGGCTGAGTTACTTTTCACTATACACTCTCTTCTTGCCCTAATGCAAATATAGTAGTTTTCACTTTGTGTTTGTGTGTCTTGTAATTGTTAGTTACGTGTATTTTCTGTCATCATTAATTAAAAAATTGTAATTAATGGAACATGTAATGGTGTCCTCTCTGAGACATTTGAGTTCTGATTCAGTCCTGTGAACTCTACCATTTATTTCCCTGCTTGTATTGGCTCTAGTTTTCATTTTACAATAAGTGTGTTGATGATTAATTTTTTTTATATCATTACATAAACTGAATGTCTGTAGCACATGCCAGTGCCATACCATGAGTTTCTGTCCTCTCAGCACCTGTGTCATGTACTAAATATTTCTGGAATAATGTGAAAATGCCTGTCCTTGGGATGGCCAGCTCACATCTTTAGTAATCTTAGAATGAGCAAATATCCTCCTTGATTATTTAGTCAAATCAGATGAAAAAAGACCCAGCAGAAGAATGCAAGCAGAGAACATATTAGCCCTGTAGATTGCTTTAAAATAATTATCTCTTTCAGAATATTCATTATCCTCCCTTTACATTTGCAACCAGACTTTGCTGTCCTCTTCTCCAGCACAAATTCTCAACAGTGTTCTTAACTACAAGGCAAGTTCCTTAGGCTTTTAACTGCAGTTGCTGGTTCACTTTCCTCTCGTATGAATCCCCTGTTGGTAGTGGAGGTCCCACCTTTGGACACTTGTTCCTGCTGCCTGCTCGTGTCAGCACCACGTTTCCTACAGCCACATAATAAATTGGCACTTAGGGCTCATCTAGCAGAAAATAAATACAAACTCTTGCTCTACTTGTAACTACATAGCGTTATGATGGGTTAAAGTGGTTGTATGATGGCACCTGAACACTGTGAAAATATAGAGCTGTATCTGGATCCCAGCCTCTGCTTTGGAAAACTTTATAGTAATTAAGGATTGGCATCACATTCTCAAAGTAACCCCCAGATGGCAAATTGCCTTCCCAGAAATCTGGCCATTGGAATTACAAAGTCAGTAAAAAAGTGTGGATATTTGGATATAGTCAAAGACTAAGCAAATATGTAAATAACACCTGTGTAAACACAGGACGTTCTTATTTTTCTTTATCTTTACTTTTAGTAATACCTTGTTTTGAGTTGTAGCCAAGGTCAGGTTGGATGGGGCTTCAGCAACATGGTCTAGTGAAAGGTGTCTCTGCTCATGACAGGGGTTTGGAACAATATGATCTTTAAGGTCCCTTCCACCCCAAACCGTTCTATGTATTTGCTCATAGGCAAGAGGTGAGAAGAGAATGGATAGCTGTGGAAGACTGAAATTGAGAAAGCAGTGTATTTGCTTGGCTTCAAGGGCAGGGAAAGGGTGACCAGGTGTCTTTACTTGCAAAGACTTTTGCAGTCATAAGACACCAAGTGAAATGTGCTGTTATGAGCTGAAAGAAGGATGCTTTATTGAACAGGCAGAACTGTCAGGGGGTAAATACAAAATGAGGACAGAGTTGTAGGACACGCACCCCTCTAGCAGTACAGCCTGGTATCTCAAGAGAGTCAGAGCAACATACACAGCTCAAAGTGGATGCAAAAAGGATATTAAAAGTGTTTGTGGTTACAATGGAACAAACCTTAAAATCCAGACAATGTCCTGAAAGCCAGGTCAGAGTCAAGATTTGTGCATGATCTTGGCAATAGGGCAAAAATCACAGGTAGATCTCACAAGCTGTTTTTGAAGCAGAAGGCCAAGGGATGAAGGTAGAAAGGAAGGTAGGGCTTATGCTGAAACCATCAATTTTTATAACTAGTTTTAATATCTTTTTTTGGTGAAAAGTCATCATCTGATATAAGGATTTGCTGTTCTTCATAAGAGTGATAGAAAGTAAGTGTTCGATAGCAGGGAGTGTCTATGGGGCTTCTGCCCAAACATTTCAAACAACCTCTGTTGTAACAGTTTAATTTTTAAAAAAAGTTTCTCCTAGAATAGATTTTATTTTGTGTGTGGCTTAAACCTTTCTCTGCACAGGCAGGGAAATTATATGTGTTGAGAGAGAATATTTAGACCACAATTACCTCTCTTGCACACTGAAATGTACAGTAGCATATCAGCAGCTCTAAGGATCTCTGCTCAGCCCTGCTCAGTTAGATCTGCTTGACTTTGGAAAATGTATCTCACCTCTTCAAGAATCACAGAATCATTAAGGTTGGAAAAGACCTCTAAGATCATTGAGTCCAACCATCAACCCTGCACTGCCAAGTTCACCCCTAAACCATGTTCCCAAGTGGCACATCGACACATCTTTTAAATGTCTCCAGGGATGGTGATTCCACCACTTCCCTGGGCAGCCTGTTCCAATGCCTGGCCACCCTTTCAGGGAAGAAATTTTTCCTGATAGCCAATCGAAACCTCCCCTGATTCAACTTGAGGCCATTTTCTCTTGTCCTGTTGTTTGTTAACTGGGAGAAGAGACTGACCTGACTCCAACCTGGCTACCACCTCCTTTCAGGTAGTTCTAAAGAATGATAAGGTCTCCCCTGAGCCTTCTTTTCTCCAGGCTAAACACGCCCAGCTCCCCCAGCCTCTCATAAGATTTGTGCTCCAGACCCTTTCTCTATTGCCCTTCTCTGGACATGCTCCAGCTCCCCAGTGCCTTTCTTGTAGTGAGGGGCCCAAACTGAACACAGAATTTGGGGTGCAGCCTCACCAGTGCTGAGTTCAGGGGAATGATCCCTTCCCTAGTCCTGCTGGCCACACTATTTCTGATATAGGCCAGGATGCCATTGGCTTTCTTAACCACCTGGGCACACTGCTGGCTCATGTTCAGCCAGCTGTCAACCAGCAATCCCAGGTCCTTTTCTGCCAGGCCCCTTTCCAGCCACTCTTCCCTAAGCCTGAGCACTACATGAGGTGGTTGTGACCCAAGGGCAGGACCTGTCACTTGGTCCAGTGGAACCTTGTACAATTGGCCTCAGCCCATGGACCCACATCCCTCTGCAGAGCCTTCCTACACTCCATCACATCAATGCTCCTATCCAACTTGGTGTTGTCTGTAGAGTGACTGAGAGTGCTTTTGACCCCTTCCTCCAGATTGTTGATAAAGATATTAAACTGGCCAAAATACTGAGCCCAGGGGAACCCCACTAGTTACAGGCTGGCAGCTGGATTTAAACCCATTCACCAGCACTTTTGGGACCAAGAGTGCACCTCTCCAAGCCTTGAGCAGCCAGTTTCTTCAGGAGAATACTGTGGGAAACAGAGTCAAAGGCTTTACTAAAGTCCAGGTAAACAACATCCACAACCTCCCCTTCATCCAACTAATGCTTTGATTTCCTTCTCCATGAAGTCTGAAGACAAAGTCTGTGGTTTATAATACTCCCTTGTGCTTTTATGGCAATGAAAACATGTTTTCAGCTGTGATGAGAGAGAAAAGGAAGCCTGGAAATAAAGCTGGTCATACTAGCAAGGGAGAGAAAGAATGAGCAGGATAACAAATTCCTGGACAGAAGGGATGTGCAGATGGAAGAATGAAGGCACAAAAGAGCTCAATATGGTGGTCTCCAGACCTTATGCTGACTTGGGATGAGACCACAGACATGCAGCATGACCAGGTTCAGCTCTGGGTGTGGGGAGATGCAGAAGCTGGGCAGTCTCTGCTCCTGTTCTCTCCAAATGAAGGATGTGCATCCCTGAGCTGCAAACATCACCCCCAGCATTCCTTACCACTAAAGAAGCAAGGCACAGCGTGACAGAAAAGAGGAGAGTGGAGCAGATAGCATTAGGAGCTGTGAAAAAGAACTTCACAAAAGGACAAATGGAAGAAAAGGAGGGAAGAGGTGTAAGAAATAACAGTCTTACCAAGCAAATTAAACAAACCTTTTTAATGTCACTGCTTCCTCTGAGCATCCATAGACTAAACAGAATGGGGAAGGGAAAAGCTCCCTAAAACAGGAGATAGAAAAGGATGTTTTGTGCAGATCATGCTGTCAAAAAAAATAGGAATTCTGGGTTAAAAATCAAATCTGTTGCAAAAGAGGCATTAGATTAATTTATCTGTAGTTTACAGGGAAAAAATAAATTGGCGGCTTGCTTATTGCATTTTGTGAGGAACGTGCACAACTGTTGGGCTAATGTAAAAATGGCATTTCAGTAATAATTATGGATATCTTGCTTCAGCCTCATTTAAAAATATGTAATTGAAGTGATAGATAGATGTAATGCTTATAAATAGTTTAAATTTGCTAATGTAATAATGAGCAGTTCTCTCATTCTCTCTAGTTTTCTTCATTCCTACATTGTTTTGCTTCTGAAGTGTGGGGTTTTTTATTTTTTTTTTAACTTATTTAGCCTTCCCTGCTGCTGACCAAGAGCATTCCCAGGGACATGTTTTGCCACACTTTTATGGTTTTATGCCCTGGGAGCCGGGTCCCTTGTTGCTGGGTGGGTGTCACAAGTACTTGGAGGCTGAATGGAACAGGTGTACACACACAATAGGAGTTATAACAGGCTGGAAGGGACGTGCACTGCCTGCCTGCTGAGAGGATGGTGGGTGGGTGGAAGTGCAGCTGGATGAGGGGCTCCTTCCTGATGGTGAACAGCAGGAGGGGATGAAGACCAGCGAGAGAATTGGGGTGGGGGAGGCAATACAGTGTGTCATGGATTAGTAAAATCAGTGTAGCAAATCTCAGTAGTGAAGAGACTGGTGATAAACAGCACAAGAAATGAGGAATAAAAGGATAATTGCATCACGTACGCTTAAGTACTAATGAAGTCCAGGGAAGGAGAAGGAACTAGGAATGAGAAACTATGGGCACAGCAGTTCTGTACATCCCTGTCAATGAACCTCTTCAGATAGATGATTTCCCATGTGTAAGTTCTGCCACTCAGTTCTCCCTAGACATTAGAAAACTCCAAATTCTTTGCACTTGCAAAGCAAGGGTAAATGAATACTGGCCTGAGAGCTTTGTGTACCAAAGGAATGTGAGACCAGCTGAAGGAAGAAGGCACGATGCAGGCTGAGGAACTGCTGGAAAAGACTACGTTGTGTGCAGTCATCATCATTGCTTTAAGAGCTGTCTGGGCTTATGATATCTGGAGATTTTGTCAGTGTTTTCCTGCTGGTTAGTGGTAGATGATGTGTTTTTTCACTGGCTTTAAGATCTACCAAGGAAGCTCTTTTAATATCTCTCTGGCAATGGCTAACCTGTAGTATCAATACTGCATAAGCATTCATAAAATTTTCTAGGACTTCTGCCACCACCNACAAATTCTTATGGAGGACTGTGTTGCCACTTAGTGGTCTTTTATCTTACAAAACCTTCAGCCCCCCAGCATCTTTCATTTTGTGTTCTTGTGCATCAGCAAGGTAAGATGTGTGTGGTTGTTGCAGGTTTTTTTGTTTTATCAAAACAAATCCAAACAGCATCCAAATGTTAACCTAAAGGACAGAAGGGAACAAGCTCATAATGGCTGGAAAAGAATATTTATCTTTGTTCCTAATGAAATGGTTGCAGGTGGAATCTGAGTATGACAATGCATTCTTCATGGCAATGGCTTTCCCCTTTATGTCTGTAAGGAGGAGGAAAAGTCCTCTTCAGAAGTAGGGACAAAGTACATGCAGCATAACAGCAATGCATTTTCATATTTTTATGTTGAAAGCATTTGTTGATGTGACTTTTGATCTTCCCTGTCATTGGTGGGGAATGTTTCCAAATATTGGCAGTGTCTTAGTTTCTTTGCTTTAAACAGCAAAAGTAGTAACCTCTTGGAGCTGCCAACATCAAGCACTAGCTTAGAGGTCTCTTTGGGAAATATTGAATATGTACACAGAGAATGAGGCAGGCTTAGGGCAGTCAGTAAAAGCAGCGTTTCATGTATAGTAGATCTTATAAAGGGGAAAAAAAGAAGTTCTAAAATATTTATTCTTCTTAATTAAAAAATGCAAAGAACAATTTAGAGTAAATAGGATTTGAGTTATTTTCTATATTATCTTTTTTGGATTGGTTTCATCTGCAGGCTTATTGCTTAGTAACTCTGTGTGTGGACAAGCCAGGATCAGACCTCTGGTGCAACCTCTTTCTGCTCCCACAGAAGTAAATGGAAAAGAAAATTTCCACTGGCATCACTGAAACTGTGATTGAAACTGAATTACCTTTTGAAAGCAAGGGTGAAAAAAGGTGGGGAGAGCAAGGTCAGTGTAGGTTTTCTTAATGGGGTAGATAGCTCATTTATGTGGGATGGAACAAATAAAGTTGGGAGACAGGTCAGCATTTGAGATCCAGCTCCAGCTGCACTTACCTGAGTACAGTAAATGTGGAAAGTATGACTTGGTTTCCTGAAGATGTGAAGAATATCCCCTTCTCTCTGCTTCAGAGCAAACTGAATTGTTTTCCTAATGCATCAACTCCCCAGACCAAAACTGTTGAAGAGAAGTTATAGGTGGGGAAAGGAGGGTAGAATAGAGTATTTTAAATAGGAGGAAAAATGTAAATTCAAGAGGCAGATATCTGCCCATAAGGATATTGTGTTGCAGGGTGGGAAGCTACCTTAGTGCTGCTGTGTGACTTGCCAGCTTCTGACTATGACACCTTTGTTTAGCCCTGATGAAGGACATACATACGCAAGTGATGGATCCATGCATCCATGACATGTGTGTCTTGGGGGTTTTTTAGGTTGGTTTTTTACTTTTTGTTTTGGTTTGGTTTTTTGTTTGGTTTTTTGAGTTTTTTTTGTTTTTTTTTTAGTTTTGGGGGTTTTGTTGTTTTTAAATACACAAGATGGAAGATAATTCCATGTGATGGCCATTGCATCGCTCCTGCCTGGGTTATGTGCAAGGGCCTCTGTAAAATAATGACACACCTTTTATGTTTGCTGTTATAGTTCCTTTCGTTCCACGAGCAGAGCTGGTTATTCAATTTCAGTGTCCACTAAAGTAGTCTCCAAAAGCAGTTAAAATAAAACTCATTACACTGTGTATGTGATATGGTATGTTTAGAATCCTGAGAATGTGCTGCAATAAAACTTTTGCTGGCTTTCCCTCTCCTCGACAGCAGATAACAACATTTACATTTCCACCGTGTATAAGAAACTGAAAAGATGAATCCCTACAGACTGGAGTCTGAGGACTATTGTTTCTTTGTCTGCTGAGCAGTAGTTATTTATTTGTTAGAAAAATCCAGAAGTCACCTCCAAAGGTGAAATCTGTATTTCTTGAAGATGAAAATAAGCATTTTGTCACTGATGAACACCTGAATTTTCTACAAACACAGATTTATATTTTCCCCCATCTTTTATTTTACGGCTTGGTTCTTCTGAGCAACATGAAACTACTTTTGGCTCTTTTTCCCTATTCCTGGGATGCACTATCCTTCCTGGAGGTTCGGCTGGTGTTTGTATAAAGCTGCTTATGCTGGCAAATCTTGCCTAGTGCAATGTGGCCATGGCTGAGATAGCACAGGCCTTGTTAATACTTAACATTGAGTAAACAAGGCAGGTCATATCCATTGTTACTACTTATGTCCAAATGTAGTGCAGCATCCTCAGTTGACAAAGGTCAGGTGAAAATCACATCTGCTCTCTGTGAGAGGGCCTTTCTTTTTCTGTAAAAGCTGCAGAAACACTGGATTTCCCAGCTCTAGAGGGTTGTTCTGTGTAAGCAGATGCTGTATGTACTAAATACCAGTTAAAGTGAGAACTCCCTGTGCCGCAGTTCTTCCTGGATGCTATTTGGAAGGGACGGAAGAGGTAAGGGATGAGCTGGTTTGATTTGGTTGGAATCTTGTTTGGTTTATTTTTACAGTGCAGTTTTTTTCTTTAAGGGTCATTCATTTTCCCAGTGAATTATAATCTTCCTTGTTTTGTTACCTCATGGATAAGGTTGCTGCACTTTGGCATCACTTGCCTCCTAGAAATGTCAGCTTTTGTTGCTACACTTGGAGAGTTTGTGACAGCTGTTTGAAAGAGAACTTTGATGAATAAATTGACAACCACAGGAACATAAAGTACCTGCAGTGGAGCACCTTGGATTGTTGGGTTTTTTAATTACTCATTTCAGCACATTAAAAAATATACCTCTCCGATGCTGTACATATCTTGGCTTTCCACTAAAAATCCAGTCTTGCTCAGTAGAACCCATTAAAAACACAAAGCAGCTGTTCCCTCTTCCCTGCCTAACTATCCCAAAAGAAACCAAGTGCCAAACTCACAACTAGAGACGTTGTCCTGGCTATGGAGCAGACCAGCAAGAGAAAAAAACAAGAGTCCCATCCCCAAGGCCCTTTATAGAAATTATTCCTCTGTTGCAAACCTCTACCTTCATGGAGTAGAAGTTTGATGCAAGCAAAAGGACAATGGTTAGGTTAGGGTGGCACTCAGACCGGTTGGAGTTTATGATTAAAACCTAACTGTAGTAACCTGAGGTCTGCCACCAGACATGAGTAGCAAAGTGCTCTTGTTGTTTATGTGTCAAAGTATGTCTCCAAAACAACTTGGCACCTTACTAGATTTTCAAGTTGTGGACTTCACCAACAAGTGAAGTGATATCAGGCTCCAGCTGGTCAGCTAACACAGGTGTCACATACCTAGTCCTCCCAGTGGCCTCCATCTAGTGCAGAGTGGCTGTCAGCCAAGGTGCATTGACCAGGGCTGAAGTTTTGCCCGCTGCTGAAACATTGCTGTGTGTTGTCAGCTGCTGACTAGGTATCAGAGGTGGGGAGAAACCTCTTAATTCAAATGTTTAGGACCTACTTTTGCAGATCCCTGGCTTCTTTCAACCTGTGGGCCTACCAAGGGGGAGGGTGACTGGTAATAAACATGCAAGGTCCAGTCTCAGTCTAGCAGAACGTCGGAATCCTTTGAGATAAAGGATGCCATGTGTGATTGCTATAAATGATTTGTTTGAATTCTGCATAAAGACAGCTGAATTAACAGCACAGACAGCTAAATAATCAGGTGGTGATCCAGGCTGGCTTGCAGGTTTTCAGAGCACTGTTTTCTGTGCTTTCTAGCATCACTTAAAAAGTATTCTGTAGCTTGTGGTTATGAACATAATTTTCCCAATGTGAAAGGAATCTAAATTGGCACAGAACAACTTGTCAGAATCAGCACCCAGTCTGCAGCAGGAGCTTGGGAGGGATGTGAACTGCCTTTGTTCTTTGCAGTGGGGGTGTTAACGCTGAAGTTTATGATAATGCACTTGCCAGCATTGTTAATTATTCCACTGGAAGGAAAGAGCTTGAGAGTCTGCACAATTTGCTGTCAGTAAGGGGCTTGTTTTGGCGTTCCAGTTTGGCATCTCAAATAGGGGGTGTCTGGGAGAGTCCTGTTCTCTTGAGGGATATGTGGGGCTGTGGGAGGGGCTCTTTTCACTCCCTGGGTTGTGTCTTCATTCCTCCTCGATACAAATAGGATTCTTCTAGAAACCTGGATGAGCAAGCTCTCAATGCTTACGGTGTTAATGAAATTACTTTTTTTTCCAGTTGATCCTCACAATTGTGAAGCTCATTAACCTGAATGGCTCAATTAGCCAAATGCTAACATGCTGCCAGCACTGCTGCTACTGTCACTGGTGCCACTTCAAAAATGTTGTACTTCATACATATGCTTTAAATGTACCACTTCTGTTTATCTCTGGAGAAGATCAAGCATATACATTAAAAAAGATAGATATATACTTGCAGTAGAACTGAGACAATACTTGCCATAATATGAACTTGGTCAATAGCTTGAATAATGGTGTGTTTCTGAGGTGTTTGGAATAAGGAACTTTGACTGTAAAGTGAGAGGGTTACTGCATTTAGCAGAATGAAATTAATGTGCTTCTCTTTATCATGGTATTGGTGAATAATTTTACTTCAATATTTTAGAGCACATTCTGAAATAGCTGTATAGAGGTCTGGATTAAAACTTGTTGGTTTCACTCATTTTATCTCTGTTCTGTGTTCCCATTCAGATCCTCAGCTGAGATGTTACATCTTGTTTACATTATGGTGCCCATGCTCAGGACCGTGGAATCATGTCAGTTCAGAGCAGTGACTGTGCAGGCTGATTGTGAGCATTACATTGATGTGGGGTCTGATCAAAACAGAGCTTGCTTTTATTTAGTTTCACAACATGATTTTAATGATGGGGGTCTTGGCAATTATTATGGTTGGGTAACTGCCCGAAGCATTAATTTCTTTAGTTTATCCAGTGAAGCTGTAAAACGAACATAATCAAACAAACCAGCTTGTGTATCAGCTTTCCAAAGATATGCTGTATAATTTGGGTGTTTGACATGATTTCTCCATACCTGACCAACAAGACAGAATGCATATACTTTGTTTGGATTAGCTTTTCCTCTCCTTTTCTTACAAGAATAAATAAAGCTGCCCCCTTTTTGTACCTCAGGGCTATTCTGTGTTGCCAGCTTCTTTCTCAAGTGTTCCAGGATCTCTCTCAATGCAAGCTTTTGTTTTAGAAAGTAAAATAAAAATGTGAAAGAAAGTTTCTCTTTCTTAGGTTATGAAAATAAGAATGCAAATGTCAGTTGGTACACTCACTGATTCTTCCAAATATTCAGCCTGTGCCTTCCCAAATAGTAGGAATCATATTGTATAAAATAGCATCCTGTGTAAAATGAAGCATTAGAAGACAGAGAAAGATGGCTTACCATAAAAATTGTTGTCTAGAATAGGGGGTGCTAGATGACTCTCTGCTTTTGCTTACCTCTGCTTTGTTGAAGTTTTGCCAACTTTTCTGAAGCCTGGCTCTGCTCCCATTGTTTCCTGTGAGGAAAGACAAAGCATGAAGGCATGTGATGTAGCCAAGCTTGGTCTCATTTTTTCAGATAGGCAAAGCTAAGTATCTGAGAGACTTACCCAAGGGGTGTAGTTTCAGAAGTAGTCAGGTTTGTGTGTGTTAAACCTCCTGTAGTTTGTGCTGTAGTGATGCCCATGTGCAGTCAGCAAGACCAAATCATTAGGTGGTACCAGCCACAAATGGAAGGACCTGACTCTGCAAGTCAAAGCTAAGTAGTGAGGGAAGGACAAAGCTACCTTTGTGCTCTGGATTTTCACATCTGCAGTATTAGTTGTAAGAAATATTTTTACCTTTGACACGTTCCCCTTTCTCTTGACCTTTCTCTGCTGATGTGCACTCTTGCTAGCAGTAAGTTGGCAAGGGGACTGAGGAAACATCCACATGTTAGGGGTTAAGGCTGTCCATGCATTTTACACTCCAATCATGCTAGTATGCAGAGCAGTGCAGGTGGAATAGCCTGTCGGCCTCTTTGGCAAGGTATGCCATTTAAATTTACCTCCATCCCACGCAAGCCAGGTTCTAGTATTTCCACACTGCATTATTATTGAAAATTATTTGCATTAGCAACACTTTCTCTTAAACAAAGGGTAAAAAGTACTTCTATGATCTGTCAAAGCATGACATGTGTCAGCCTTCCTCATTTACTTCTGTTACAGGGAATCTTTACCTGGGTTCATTATGGCATGTATATAGGGCAGAAGCAGTGGGATGGACTCCCATGTGCTCAGCAGTGACTCAGACCTTGTGCAGGGTGCTGCATTTGCAGTGGCAAATGTGCATGTGGTGAAACTTTGTTTCTGACTTGACTTGGTCCTGTGTTTTGTGTTCCAGTCTCAAGTAATCTGTTTAGTGGGGCAGGAGGGAATGTAACAGTTTAATTATGATGAAACTATTAATATCATACCACCTTGCCTTCCTTTCAACTCTGCTCGTAGTTGATACAGGATATGGGTCTCATTTGTTTTTTCCACATTTGTAAGTTTAAAGAAGTGAGATGGGGATTTCTTGTTACGTACTTACCTTGAAGCTTGCTGGTTTGAAGCGCAGAGGACACGCTGGCCTCTGAAACACTCATTGTGTATTGTGTGTCCCAGATAATGGAGGGACAAGGACAGCATCGCTCTCTGCACAGGGTGTAGCTCTTGCTACTTGCTGGAGCTGCTGTGAGAGGCCACCAGCTACAAGCTGGGACCAAGCAGCTGTTCAGGGCAGGTAGCGTTCCACTGCGTGAGCCAGCTCACAGCTCCATGAAGACTTGCATTAGCCAAAATCTTGAAGAAGGTTGTCCATGGTGTTTTGTGCAGATTCCTGCCCCACACCAATTCCTTTTTTGATGTGCTCCTTCTGAAATGATCCCATTCAGTGCCAGCCCTTGAAAGGCTGCCCTCAGCACTGGGCACAGCTCAGGTCTTGCAGTGGGTTGCAGTGAAGAGAGCTGAGTGTTGGTCACCTGCAGGATCCCAGGCTGGCCAGGTCAAACATAGCTCATTGCTGTGTGTTTTCCAGTATATCTCCTCTCACTCACACCCCTCCTTTCCTTGCGCTTTATCTCTCATCACCCCAATGCAGTGACTTATCTAACCAGTTTAGAAATGAGTAGGGCAGATACAGTGCTTTGTATTTTCTGAGCAAAGATGGAGAGAGATGTCTAGAGCTGAGTTCTGAACATTGCATACAAGTAAAACAAAGGAAGGCCACTAGCCTCAAACTTTAGATTATGAATTGAGCTAAAGAAAATGAGTTAATTCTTTGCCTGGTGGCCAGCTCTGATTTGCTGTAAGTCTGTGCACAGAAACATTGCAGCTAAGAGCATGCCAGGCTTTGTTTGCTGGTTGGTTGGATATTTATGTCATGTTGCCAGGCAAATTCATATACTGCTATGCTGCAGGCAAGGTCTTGGGGGTGGGAGAGATGGGTAAACATCTTAGAAAGATCTAAAGGTGTAGGAAGAGGTTTGGAGGAAAAGAATGAGGAGCTGGGTTTGCAAGTTGTAAAACTTGCATCTATTTTTGTCTTCTGTTGCTGAAGTAGACACATATACAGGATTGAGCTGTTCTGCAGCACTGCCAGCGTAGCATCTGTGCTGTTCTGCACCCTTCTGCCATGAGCAGGCAACATCTAATGGAAAACTTCACAAACAGAAACATCCCTGCAATGTGATTTGAGTTTGTGTCACTGCCTGGACCAAGTGCATGTTTATGGAGTCCTGCATGCTCCAAACCTATAATAATTTCAGTTAAAGTCTTTTCTGCCAGTGCAAACCACAAAAAAAGACAATAAATCTCTGTATTCCATGTAACAGTTCCCTTTCTCACCCTCAGCTGCCTTTCTTTCTCCAGCCTCTGTGTCACTTGTCAGGTTCAGACCTGCAGTGTATGATACAGGATGATTTTTCTAATTGCCATTTGAGTGCCTGGGAAAAGCTGGAGACTCCCTCTGTGTTTGCAAGTGCATGCTGTGATTTACTGGAAGACAAAGTGTGCAAGCCAAGGCAGTGATGTTCTGAAACAAAAGTTAAATCAGGAAACAGAAACAAAGGCCAGTATCAATCTTTTATATATTTAGTTACCAAACAGCATCTCCTTTGTCAGCATCACATGTAGCAATCACTAAACAGAGCTGTCCCTTGCTTTTCATTACTGTGTATGCCCAGGCATTCTGCTCTTCTGTTCACTCTCAGAAACAGCTGAAATGGTTATAAATATTTTTGAGCAAATAACAGCCTTTTTTTTTTCCTTGTAGCAAATATAATTGCTAGATAAACTGGGGGGTTGCAAAATGCTGAGGTTTAGCACTTTGCTGGACAAGCTGTGTGCGGTTTTGAGACAACCAGCATATGGGGGACTGTCAGCAAACCACTATCAAAGATATTTGTGACTCACAGAAGTGGAGCGTTTTGAAAGGGAAATCATGTTAGGTAATCACAGCCTTAGCACATCAGTGTGTTTTTCAGTTATTGCTCTTTTGTCCTTTCTCAGACTTGGCTGGAAATCAGTTTGGTTTCATTCTCTTTTGATATGAAAATTAGAAATTTGTGTTTTCAATCTATCATTATTTTTATTTCTCTTTTGGAGAAAGGCAGAGGAAGTTTATTTGAAAAGTGGGTTACAAAAGATTCACATTTATCTAAGTATGCAAGAAACATTCTTTACACTTTGTTTAAAAATGTTAAATGCAAGAAAATGGGATCCTTATAGTTACTGCCTGATCCTCGCAGACAGGTAGGGCAGGTACAAAGAGTTGGTTTGCTTTCAGGAGAAATAAAGCTGTTTCTTGTGTGGGAAGATTAAAAGAGCAGGAATTCTTATGGAAACAAATTCTGGAAATAGCCAGCCCAGGAGCCAGGTAGCTCCCAGTTTATTTATGAAAGCTCATAATGAAATGGTAGATAACAAGCTAGCATGATGTACAATCTGGAGGGATGAACCTGTACTTGAGATCTGACAACACTACTCTTAAAAATATTTATTGCTGCAATTTAAGTAGAGAGTACCAAGAGAAGTAATGTTTTATTTCTGTCACTTGGCCTTCACTATAACATAAAAACAAGCAATTTAAATAGTAAAGGTTCCAGTAACCATCTTGCACATTAATATTCAACTTAGTGCACACCGAAGCAGTGCTTAAGTGTTCTTCCTTGGCCTTGACTGGGAGCCTGGGCATATGTAGCCCCTGAGCTGCCACCTATTTTCCTTTCCTGCAATTCCAAGCAGCATCCACAGTGTACCCTTTGGTATCTGTGGGTGGTGTCACTGCTTATGTTCATTGACAAACCAGGTAGGTAGAAGCAGAATTGTTCTGTATCTGAACAAGATAATTTCTGTTATCTTCAGTCTGAAATATATGCAAATTCCCAGATGTATTTCTGCAAAGGGGCAGGCCTGTCCTGGGGCAGTAATTGGATTGCAATTACTCAAATAACTGCTACATGCTTTTCTTCATATGGAAGATAAGGCTTATAAGCATGAAAGACAATATGAACAGCATCTCCTACTAACGGTCCAAGTACCTGAGGCATTCATCAAGACCTGAAGCTCCTCATGCCCTTTGTAACCAGATCTGGACAAATCAGAGAGCAGGGCAATCACCAACCATGTGAAGTTCAGCAAGGGAAAATGCCGGATTCTGTCCCATTCTGCTGGATGGAAAAATCCTGCATGTACAGACAGACTGGGGAATGAGATGCTGGAAAGCAGTCCTGGATGATGGCAGGTTGAATATGAGTTGCAGTGCCCTGGCAGCCAGGAGCGCCAACCGTGTCCTGGGGGTATCAGACACAGCATCTCCAGCTGGGCAAGGGAGGGGATTGTCCCGCTCTGCTCTGCACTGGGGTGGCTTTGCCTGGAATATTGTGGCAGTTGTGGGCATCATAATATAAGAAAGACATTAGGCTTTAGAGAGTGTCCAAAGGAGGGCAATGAAGATGGTGAAGGATCTGGAGGGGAAGCCATATGAGGATTGGCTGAGGTCACTTGGTCTGTTCAGCCTGGAGAAGAGGAGACTGAGGGGAGACTTCACTGAGGTCTTCAACATCCTCATGAGGGGAAGCAAAGGGGTGGCTACTGATCTCTGTAGTGACCAGTGACACAACTTGAGGAAAGAGCATGATTCTGAGTCAGGGGAGGTTTAGGCTGGATATGAGGAAAAGCTTTTTGAACCAGAGGATGGTTAA
Source organism: Sakesphorus luctuosus (assembly GCA_013396695.1). Lineage (NCBI taxonomy): Eukaryota > Metazoa > Chordata > Aves > Passeriformes > Thamnophilidae > Sakesphorus > Sakesphorus luctuosus. The sequence goes on from VWZD01005296.1 coordinate 460,726, forward strand.
GGCACAGAAACAGCCTCCCCAGGGAAGTGGATCGCAGCGTCAAGCCTTCTGAGTCCAAGAAGCATTTGAATGATACTCTCAGACACATGGTGTTGTTCTTGGGGGTGTCCTGTGCAGGGGTAGGACTTGGAATTGATCCTTGTGGGTGCCTTCCAAGTCAATATATTCTGTGATTCTGTGATGAAAATTCCATCAATGCAGTAACAGGTGTGCATGTTCAAGGACAAAACTTGTCTTTTTTTTTTTATTTATTTCCCTCCTGATGAAGATAGTGGTAAAATTCTTCATTGGAAAGTGTCTCCTTCATTTGAATTTGCTGATAAAATAAAAAGTATTTTTCATGTGACCTAGAAGTGGGCATTGACAAAATTGTACGTATTAGTTGCTTTTAATGACTTTATACTTTCTAGCATTCCTTCTTTGCTTTTCTTTGTGCTTCCTCATTACTAAAGACTAAACAAAATATTTTGCTTTACTGACAGTGCTTCTGATCCTGCAGTTTTTCTTTTACAAGGAGATTTGTTTTGTAGTTGTTCGGCATAGGGTTGCATTGGTCAATCACAAATAAATTTGCTTACCGTAGTTCCATGTGAGCCCAGAACAGAACAAGAAGTGAGCAGTCAGTGTAGGCCAAGATCAAGAGGTGGAGAAATCAAAAGGTGTGCCATTATCCAGATCCAGATGAAAGCATGGTCAGAGAACAAGATGAGGCATTATCCGATGGTACATCCAAGTGCCAGGAAGCCAGAGTGTCCACGTGGGGAGGAGACAGAGTCAGGAACAGGTAATAAAGAGGGCACCTGGAGTGCAGTGCAGCATGAACAGGCAGTCCCTTCCCTTAGACACCCAGCTGAGCAGGCACTTGGGCACAAGAACTGCCAGGATGGTTTGTGAATAGAAAGCTGCCAGCAGTGCTGTGGTTTGAGCACAGCCTGTCTGAGGCTAAAAGGCTGAAAGTGAGCTTTTGGTGTTAACCTCCAATTTGAAATGACTGTGTCTGTGGCAAAAAGTGAAGTATTCTGTAGCATTACAACCCATAGTTCTGAATACAGAGTTTGGGATAATTTTCTGTAATTAGCTGAGATTTTAATTTTTTTATTTACTATAATTTTTTTAAAATGCTTTCCAGGAAAAGACATTAGAAACCAAAAGCTGACTACTTAAATTTTAAAATACAAAGCTATGTCCTTCAATGTGGTTTCCCAGAAGTACTCCAGTGACATACCAGGTCTAATTTCTAAGCTCCTGGCTCAGTTTTACATGATGAGATCGGTGTCCTCTCACTCTCCCACTTCCTAGATCAGCAAAGGATTTATTAAAACTGTAGCTACCTCCTCAGCTGCTTTGAATCTGTTCTTCTTGTCACAGTTCTGCTTAATATGTTGGCATTATTAAAAATCTAATCAAGGTTGTTACTCAGCGTGACTGTTGAGTACCTCTGTCTGGTTTAGAGCTTTTGCTATCTGTCCTCTCTCATGAATGTGAGCTTAGAAATCATAAAGAACAAAACTCTCACAGGAAAGCATACTGGAAAAAAGCCATCAGATGTAGATGCCTTAGAATTTCAGCAAGGAAGTGACTCTGCAACTTCAGAAAGAAGGACAAAGTGAACCACTCTTAATTTAGCTTTTGGAGGAGAAGACAAATCTTTTTGGATACTGTTTTTTTCAGGTCAGTAAGATATTTTGTCAGGCTGCATCCCTTTGTTTCTGCATACATAACAAAGAAATTCCTAGGAGTCTCCCTGAATGGAACACTGCATCATCTTCTGAAAGCACTGATCTTGGACAAGGGTGTCTGGTAATGAAAGCAGATTCTATCATGTGTGAAGGAGGCAATCTAGCAAAACCTTCCAAAATAAATAACCTTACAGTCACACTTAGGTATGTGCCTCATTTTGGATGCTCTCTTTTAGTCCCTTCTAGCACAGCTTTCCAAGAGACAAAGAAGGATGTTTCTGCCACTGTACTGAAGGGACTGCTAGGCAGCTGTGCTGGGCAGCTGCATGAAGTTATTTAAAATCCATTGCAGAAACAACTTTAGATTTAAAAAAAAAAAAGGCATGTGTCTCATGTCATTTTACAGCTCAAGTATCAGGAGGTACAGGTTTATGTTCAGAGATCAGTGCAGGACAAGTGGAGTCTATCTGGAGAGCAAAGCCATCTTTTAGGCAGATGTATCTGGGGAGCTGTGTAAAAGGCCCTGGTTAAGCCTGGAGTTCAAATGGTTCTTTGCAGATATTTTAAGCAATGAATGAAGGTTAGATGTGAATTCTTAACTCCTCCTCTCATTAAGGCAGGCAGATTTACTGTACTTTGAATTGTCTCCATCCCAAGAGGTAAATTTTTATTGAATTTTGAATATGTCTCTATCCCAGGATTCATGTGATACCTATTCCATCCTTCTCATCCTTTCTCATGTCAAAGAGGTTAAGGAAAGGCTCATAGAATCACAGAATAGTTTGGGTTGGAAGAGACCTTGAAAATCACCTAAGTCCAACCCCTCCCTGGAGAGGGACAACTTCCACTAGATCAGGTTTTTCAAAGCCCCATCTAACCTGGCCTTGAACACATCCAGGGATGAGGCATCCACGGCTGCTCTGAGCAACTTGTTGAATGCCTCACCATCCTCACAGTAAAGAATTTCTTCCTAATATCTAATGTGAACATGCCCTCTGTCAGTTTGAAGCCATTTCCTCTTGTCCAGTCTCTGCATGCCTTTGTAAAAGGTTCCTCTCCAGCTTTCTTCTACTCATTACTTTATCATTCATGCTGCTGTGGAGTAAAGCTCAAAGGGAACTTTGTGTTTGGCATTTGTTGATGGCAAGCTACTCGATACTGCTCCTTGTGCTATCTGGCATATGGTGGGAAAAGTTCTTGCAGGATTGAAAAGTGATTTTAAGGTGAGCTGTTAGGAGTCAATTCCTCAAGTAAAGCTTTGTTATAGAAGATGGGTGGAAAAAATCCAGGTTACCTGTGGGTTGCTGGTTTTGCCCTCTCTGTAGCTCTCGGAGAGGGGACAAGTTAATATTCTTTTTGGTTTAGCTGTCTTGGAGTTTTTCAAATACCAGGTGAGCTGGGCAGTGTCTGGAAGCAGGGACTGAGGAAGGAGAGTGGCAGGGGATGATCCTGGGAGCCTTGCATGGCACTCAGCAGGTAGTGACTGCGTGTGTGACAGCAATGCTGCCTGTGCCCGGCGCTTCCCTTGAAGTTTAAGGCACGTTTAACGACGACCTTCTGCCACCCAGAGAAAACAAAGTGATAGATCTGTATGATTTGCCTCGGTTATTGTTAGTAATTGAATTTAGTTAGAGCAGCACTGCATCTCTGCTGCAAAGTTAAGCAACAGCTTCTGTTTTGATCCCATGGTACCAGCATTTGTGCCTCAGCCTTCATTGTTCCCTTGTGAGTACCGGGTGTTCTTTGTCTGCAGTGGCTTTCTTGTCTCACAGGTCTACTATTTTAATTCACTTTCTAATTTCTGTCTCTCCCTTTCTTCTGTCTGTCTCTTCCTCCAAGTCTCTGTTAGGTGATGCATATGTGCAGAAGGGGCTGTTTCTAATGAGCTTCTAGGCAGGGAGAAGGCAAAATAGATCACTTTCAAAATTGAAAGAGAAGGGTGGGGGTGGGAGTTTACACTGAGAGACACTGTATTTTTTAATAGATTCTTATTTAATTAAGAACACTTCTGGAGGGATGAAGAATGGCGGTGTCTTCAGTAACACATTAGAGAACAGCAGAATATTTGTTTGGATATTTCCCCCCCACCCCTCCCAAGCATTTGGGGATATTTCTTTTTAAGGACTGCCTTTGTGCTTTTACTTTACGTGCTGTGGTTAATAAAGAAAAGAACACAACCATAAACCCATTGTGAAGTACCTGTGTTGTCTGAAATGCATTGAAATGAGCTCTTTTTGACGCACATGTGAAGCCTGATGCCTGTCTGATTAGGCACTAAAAATGGGGAGAAGGTTCCAGGCTTATACTGACATTGATTGGATCAGATAGACTCCCTTTAATAAAGAAAAAGTATTTTCAATTAAAAATTCAGAAATAGAAAAGAAATATCTTCTGAAATTAAGAATTGTCACTATAATGGATGCAACCAAAATACCAGTTTGACATAAGTATTTTAGTACATCTTTATCCAAAATATTCCATTCTCAAGCAATTTCCAATCCAACTGATAGCAGAATAACTTCTCCCTCTAATCTTTGTAAATGTGGGAAATTCTGAGCCATATTTGAAGCCAGCACATGCAAGCTCAGGGTAGGAGTAGGATCTTCAGAGACCAGTGATGAGTTATAAACAGCTGAACCACAGGTCTCACTATTCCTTACAAGAAATGAGTGCTCCTGCAAAACTCTGTTGGCCCTGCTCGAGTGAGTACTCCTTTGTCATAGAATCATAGAATGTTAAGGGGTTGGAATGGACTTTAAAGATCACCCAGTCCCAAAGCCCTTGGGCCATGGGCAGGGACACCTCCCACTAGATCATGTTTCTTGAGGCCTTGTCCAAACCAGCTTTGAACACTGCCAGGGTTGGGGCATCCACAGCCTCCCTGGACAACCTGTTCCAGTGTCTCACCACACTCACAAGTAAAGAATTTCTTTTATACATCTAACTTAAATCTCTGCTTTTTCAATTTGTACCCATTACTCTTTGTCCTCTCATTACTACTACTGTTCCTGATGAAGAGTCCCTCTCCAGCTTCCCTGTAGGCCCCCTTCACATACTTTTATTCTTCGTTGCCAGACGGACACCATCAGCCCCCAGTAAACCAGGCTTGGAAAAATGAGTCCTGTGGTCTGAGTAACCAAAACTCTGACTATGGCACCATTGCTCTAACCATTTGTTGACCTGCAGATTCATCTGGCTGTTTCAAGCCCCTCTTTTTTGACCTGCAGAACTGATGAAAAACCTACTTGAGCTCTGCTATCACCTCTCCCAGGACTATATAATCTCTCTTCATGCTTCCCAGACTGCCAACAGCTATATCGCCAGCTCCCCCATGGAACACCACTAGTGGGTAATAATCGGTGGGTTTGACTAGGCTTGGTGGCTTCTCGGTTGTACCCCTGATCCAGGCTCCTGGAAGGCAGCATACCTCCCCTGAGTGCAGGTCAGGCCGACAGGTGGGTACCTCTGTGCTTCTCAAAGTAGACTAACCCACCATTATCACCCACTGCTTTTTCTTGGTTGAACTACTTGTTAATTTATTTGTGGAGCAGGCTGGGCTGCTCCACTTAGCTCTGGCTGTTCTTCCAGTCTGTCGGGTGTTGCTTGTTAGCCTGAAGAGCTATAAAGTGGTTCTGAGTGGGGATATCCAGATAGGCAGGAATGTCTGACTGCAAGGGAAGCCCTTTCTTTTTGTTAGTTCCTTTCCTCTTGTTTTGTTGGGGTTTTTTTGTTTGGTTGATTGGCTTTTTCTTTTTTCCCCCACTACTTCCCAAGCCCCTGTGTTAATGTCCTCCTTCCCTTGCATGTGTGCCAGGGTGTGAATTTTTGGTGACTCCTCAGCTGGTGATCAGGTGTCCCTGAGCTCAGGAATCACCACATCAGTCAAAAATCAGCTGCCTTCAGTCTGACTTAGTAAAGTGTTTGGTATTTACTAAGGACAAGTGGTTTGAACTGCAAAAAGGTTAGCAAGCTCTCAAACAAGGGGTATATTGTGGATGTGGTGGTGCCAGGGAAGATGCCATCCAGCTGGTAACTTGCTGAGCTCAGCCCTGCTGGGATGCAGTGTTTTCCAGCACTGAGTGATGAATTTTGGGGGTTGAGACTTTCTGTGGCATCACAGCAGTTTGGAATCTAGGCATAGTGTTTAAATCTACTTTTTATCTGCTCCGAGTCCTCACTATCAGCTGTGATTTTGCTATCTACACGATCTTGTTTTCTCTTGTTAAAAATAAGAACAAAATCTTCCTGCTCTCTGTTGCTCCTGTGTTAAATGTCAGTGTAAACCAAGAGAACATTTGAGAGCAGCAGTGAGAATACCTATTGCAAAGCACTGTCTGATTCCTTCCCACCACAATGACACAGAACAGACCGGTTACTTGTGATCTCACCTCAGAACAGGATGGTTAAGCAGATGCAGTTCATGTAAAATATATGGCAGTTCCTTATAATCACTTTAGGAAAACAGGAGTTTGTTTATTTTTGAAGCAATGTTATTAGCTACAGGTCCCATTGTATCCTAGCAATTTAGCTGTGTCAAAGATATGATTAGGCTACAGCAGTGGGACTCAAGTAAAACTGCCAGATCACATTAGTAATATAATCTGTGTCTGTACAGCAGCCATTTCCAGCTTTTTTTCTATGCAAGGCTCTGCTGTAGATTTGGTTTTCATTCTTCACTCCTGTTCCTTGAAGGGATACATGAGATTATAAATTGGTTGTTAAAATCCCCATTAGTTGGAATTTAGGAATTAAGAAGTAATTTTGACTCTTTGCATTAATGTTTGGATTATGGTTGATGGCAAAGCTGAGTTGGGGCCAGATGTGTTCTGATTTGCTATGAGCCTTCAGTTCAGGCCTTTGGCTTTGGCATATATAGTGTCTTTGCTCCATATAATCCCCATGCGTGAAAAGCTGACTTTTAAAGATGTAATCTCCACTGAATATACTTATATGTAGTTCAAGGGAAGGTTATTTTAGAATCACATAAGGCAGGAAGGGCCTTCTTCCCTTTTTGTTTTCAGTGGAAATGAGGTATGAACCACTGTGTATTCCCAGATCTCTCAAAAGAATCCTAGTCCTCTCTAGGAACAAAATGTTCTGTCTGATATTTAAGCAGCTTTTTAAATTTTACTATTTTTGTAAAAATTCTTCTATGGATTCTGGGTTGCTTAAATCCACCAGTCCAGATCCATTAAGCATGGCAGACACTACATTCAAGGACGAGATCAGTCCATTCAGATAATTTTTCTAGAACGATATTTTCTATTTAGCCATATCCCTCTAAGCTTCCCAGTTTTATGCTTGCTGCCTTATCAAGAAGCTGGTTTTGTGATTTGCATTCTTGATCAAGGAGAATTGCATGATTTTCATTTAGCAAATTGAGAAATCTCACAAAGAAAAAGTATGAGCAGGCATTATTTAGCCCCACGTTTCTTTTCCTTCAGTCCCACTAGTGCTATATTCTGGTTTTAATTTCATTATTGAAGTTACAGGACCTTGTAAAGATCTGGCTGCATCCCAAAACAGCCTCTTGAAAAATACCTCTAAACTTGCAGCCATGCCAAATAACCTGCTGCAAGCAAAGGTCTCAAGGTATCACCACTAGCAAGCAGTAATTGCTCGTTTGCAAGGACAGCTTAGTATCTCTTCCTGACAGATCCCTTGGGAATTGCAGACAGGGATATACGTGTGCTCTCTGCTCTCTCTTAGCTACATTCACTGCAGTGAGGTGGACAAAGCATCCAGTCAGATCTGTGGGCAACACTACAGAGGAACTAAGCCTGTAACTGGCTTGGATCTTGGCTGGTTCCACCTTAATAATGACACCTGCAGACAATGCTTGATGAACTGGCTGTTCCAACCACCAATAAAGATCCATGAAGCACAGGATTGCCCCAGTGTGTGCCATAGCTGCTGTGGAGCACCTGAGTCTTGGAGTAGCTAGAGACCAGCCTGAGCAGGGCAACCTGTGTTTCAGGAATGCTGGCCTCATCTAAAACACACTTCAAAAAGCACTCCTGGCTATGTGAGAAGAGAAATAGCTTCTCAGTTTCTGTTTTGATTGCTTTGGTGTTTATGTTTGTTGGGAATGAGGAGAGGCTATGTATTCTGGCTGGGTGTACATCACCACAGGTGACATGCTACTCCATTTGAGATGAACCTCAGCAGAGGCTATGAATTTTAAATGCAGGAAGTTGTCATCTTCAGTTCAAATGTGCTGTTATGTCAAAACCGCAGGCACACTGGAAGCACTAGCTGTCAAGTGTGCACATGAACACTTCTACTTTTTGTACCAAGACATGGTAAAATCACAGTTAAGATATAAGATGGGAGCCTTGGAGGTGCAAATGCTGCTGTCTGAAGATTTCTATTGATGCAATACTGCAAATAGCCAAGCCCTGGTTAGCCTGGGTAAGAGAGAGCTGAAGAAGTGTGAAAGTTGTGCTAAAATCACAAATGGGTGCCAAAGCAAAGGTAGAGGATGAAGGAATTGTAGGCAGTTGGTGCAAAGGAGAAGCAGCAGGGCAGGTAATGAGGCTGTGAAACTTCACCATAGGCTGCAAGAATGAATGAAAGCCTAAACTAGATCAAAAGAGAAGTTGGGCAAATTCCTGGAAGGGAGATCCATGTCAAGCTATGATGATCTGAATACCCTTTCTAGGCCCAAGGGTTTAAGTTGCTGGGTAGGGCGTACAATGGGGATGGCATCCTCTGTATTGCAGTTCTTCTTGCAGTCTTTAAGCACCCATTGCTGCATTGTCAAAGAAAGGATACCAGGCTAAATGGATCTGTGATCTAGTATAATGGGGCAGTTTTTAAAAAAAGCCTAACAGAAGGCATTTGGAATAATTTTGTTTAATTCTTTTTTTAAAAAATGTTGGTGAGGCAGTATCTTGTGAGAACACAGAAGCTTAAGGTATTGCTGTCAATCAGTATGATGCCTTGGATAATTTTCAAGTGCCACAGCCACTTGATCCTCTCACTCATGAAGACAGTGTGTTGTAGGAAGGCTTACCTACACTGCAGAGTGTGTGTGTGTGTGTGTGTGTGCTTGAGCCTACACACAGAGTCTGGTGGCTGCTAAGAGCTGAACAGTTTGTACTGATCTGTATAAACTCTGACACAAAGTGCCATCCTCCTTTTATGGATGAAAAAAATTCAAATGAATTGACTTAGGTTTTTTAGTGATGGTGCTCACCTAGGCAGCACAACCAAGCACTGCCACTTCATTCCTTGACCATCATCAGCTCATGCCACTCAGCTGCAAGCCTGACACTTAACCATGATGGTCAATATGTTTCAGGTCTGGAGCATCTGGACCAGCATCCCCCACTAATGGAGAGGAGAGGGTTAGTCTGGGACTGGGGCTGCTGAAGGCAATCATTACTTCTCCACAGGGCTGAGTGGAGAGAAGAGGAGAGGAATGAATCAGCCTTCTCCTGCACATGGGCTCACTGGCTCGGTAGGCGCTTTACCTGTTGGCACTTGTAGGGTCAATTAAATAATTTTTGCTAATCTTTCTCAGCTTGTACCCCCTTGCATTTGGCTTTGGAAGATGAACATTCTGCAGTCAGATTTTTATGCAAACTGAAGCAGTCTTTATAGAAGCCCTAAACCATTACAGGTTTCTGGTTTAAGTTTAAATTAATTTCCTTTAGTTTGTTTCCCTTATGCTTCAAAAGGTTTCTAGTCATGAATACCTGCAAAATGTGAAGAGAAAAAGCAATCTCGTTTTCAGAAACACTGACATGATTTCACTGTTTCTCGCCAGTTCATTTTTCAAATAAGTAATTCCCATAGTGACCGGGAGAAATATAAAGGCAGTAAGGGATTGGGTGCTGGTTGTGCAGTGGGCCTACCTAAAGCTACCGTGTATCAATTGTATTTTCAAAACTATCAATTGTATTTTCAAAACTATCAATTGTAGTTTTCAAATCCTCCAGACCATGTGAGCTATTTTTGACAGATTCCGCCGACCATGTCCTTTGACGTCTGAGAATGAGGGTGGTCTGGCAATAGCTTCTGAAAGAACATTTGTTCTCATCAGTAAGATAAAGCTGTCAAAGGAACCCAGAGATATCCAGGGAAATAAAGAATGATTCAATACGCAAAACTAGTTTTCTAGTCCCAGAGAAAGGTGAGAGAAGGCATGTGTTTGAGAGCAGCATTCAAGCATCCAGATGAATGAGAGAAGGGAGTATTGGAATGACAGGGTGAAGTGAATGTTCTGGAAGACTTAAATGATAGGAATTAATTTTTTTTCTGAAATGTTTCCCCAAAATACCAGTTTATCAATTATGATCTTTGTGGCATTTCAGGCACTTACATATGCATCTTAGGAATCTGATATCCAATACTGTGGGGAAAACACTGATGTTTCTGGTATTGTGTTTTAGCTTGGTACATAGAGTAGCCAGAAGAAAGAGTAGACTGAGTCTGTTACAGGAAAGTATGAGTTGATTGCATTTTTTTTGAGAGTTGAATTGTTTAATGGAATGCAATAACAAGTTACTAGTAATTGCCTCAAAGGAGCCGTGAGATGGAACAGACTGTAAGAACAAGAGTAATTTAATGCATGGTATCAGCAAGTTGCATCAAAGTAGCTACCTCTCTGATGTGTTCTCAAAAGTTTGTGGCTGACAGGCTCCCTGGGAAATTATTCCTCATTGGTTTTATGTTTTCTCACCAGGACAGGATTTGCTTCCCTGTTTTTTGACTTTTAATATCCTTTAATTGAGCAGAGGGTGGTTGCTTGTTTGGTGTTTTGTTTGGTTGCTCTTTTTCCTTTAATGTGTTGTGATGGCATATGTTGGAGTGCATTCTATGCCAGTAAAAAGCATCTGACTAATATCCTTCAAGATGGCAACAAGCTCATGCTTGTTGTGGAAGTGCTTGTAAGCCCTGACCGCATATCAGGATCCACTGTAAGGGCTGAAGGTATCCACACCTGGGCAGCGCAGATATAGCAGAAAAAAAAGATACCCTTGTGCCTTCATTATCCACAACTCAATGAATTAATTGAACATCAGTAATGAAAGTCTCTTTTTCTCTGTTCTCACCTGTCAGTACTTTTCTATTCTGCTGTATTCCAGGGCTAAAAGCCAGAAGAAATTCCCAGACCTATAAAGGTCCTTCAACTAAAACTGGCATTGTGGAATAAGGATAAAGTAGTTGAAGCTCTTGGAGGTCATTCACCTGAGCCACTGCTTAAAGCAGGACCAGCTGCTTTAGGTTGCTGAGGATTGTGCTCAGCTGGGCTCTGAGCATCCCCAAGGATGGAGAACCCACAGATTCTTTGGGCAGCCTGCATTAGTGTTCAACTACAGTTGCAGTGAAAACTTTTTTCCTGGTGTGTAACTGCAGTTTCTGTGTTGAAATTCATGTCTTGCCCGTCTATCTACCACTATGTGGTCCACTAAGAGACTGGTTATACCCTCTCATTCATTGAAGACAGCAAGAAAACCTTCCTTTTGCCTGCCATTTTTAGGGCAAACTCACGTTTGCTGTCATTACCGTTGGCAGTAGTGGGGAGGTAGGATATAATAGTTTGAGTTGTAGGCCCTGGTGCTGGACCTGATGCTGCACAAGGTCATTTTGTGCAGACCAGGTTTGATTTCCTGCAGCAGCCTTGCTTTGTGTCAAACTTGTTGGCCTCAGCCAGTGCTTACTGGAAGGATGGAACATTTGGAGGTAGAAGCTGTTTTCCTTCTGGAGTATCTTCAGCCCTAGAACAGAGCTTTTGAAAACTGGCAGTTGTGAAGGATTCCTGTGCCCCTTTCTGCAGGAGGGAGGCAGGAATGGAAAGAAGGGATTAACCGTCATTGCTGGCATACTTAGCTCTTCCAATAATGAATAATTACTAACTAAGCAGGGCTCTTGCTACAAGCTTCTTTCTTAACAGTTTAATGAATCCTCACTGCATTGTGGTGAGGATTCTTCTTTTCATTCTACACAATGAGCAAATTTTAGCTAAAAATCCCAGTAGTTCCTGCATTTTGCCTGTTGAAACTCCCCCCTGCTGTTCAAGCAGGTGTGGTGTACAATGTCTTATGTCCTAGGCTGCTTCTTGCTGATGAGGTAACCAGAGAATAGATGAGCAGGAATCTTGGCACGCGGTTTGTGAAAACAAGCCAGTGGTATGGATCTGCACTCTATTAATTTGCTGGTTTATTATTATTTGAAAAGTAAGACATTTTCTGCAGTTAATTTCCTGCATTCAGGGAAAGGGTTGCCAGGGAACATACAGCTATCTGCAGAACTTGCTGTTACAAATTCTTCTCAGACAGTTCTGTTTGGTAATTTCTTCAAAATTTATTTTTCTTGTGGTGATTAAATGCAGTGTACTTGTAAAGACAATTTTGAGTATCTTCCATCTTGCTAACTGATTCCTGTGGTCAGTCATTGTTGCTATGGGACTGTCTGCCCTACAGCAGGAGGAAGGGTGATTCCCTAGGGATGAAATGGTTGTGTCAGATGCTCAGAATTCCAGTTCTAGGATCTGAGAGCAAAGAACCATCTGGAACATTAGGTCTGGTCTAAATTATTGCTTTTATTACTAATTAGAGAAGTGATTTCCTCTGTCAGTTAGAGCATTCCTTTTGTTTTAGCCCCTTAAAGGAAGGGTATAGTTCCCTAAAATGAAGGGTATAATCTTAGGTATTCCCAACACTGCCCTATATTTCTGTGCAGTGAATCCTTTTTCTGTATAAGAACAGGGAATAAATAACTCTACAGTTAAAGTAGTAGAAATTGTTTTGTGCATGAACAAGGCCTTAGTTATTTAAAAAATAAAATGCAAACCCCAAACCTTCACCCTTGTCCCAACCCTTAAAAAACAGTTGTGGTTTAGGCTGCTTGAGGCAAACTAAGAAGTGTTTACCATGATCTTACACTCTCTGAAATGAGTGGCAAAACTTTTACTTTCTCTGGTTGTAAAAATTGGAAAGAGATCAACATCTTGAGCTGATGATAATGATGGAAAGCCAAATCACCCTGGATCATAGGACAGGCCTGGGAAGTATTGTCAGGAGGCATAGGCAGCCTGTCACACAGACCTCTGGAAGCCAGTATGTACGATGGTAATACACTCTGTAACTCTTGAAGCAATGTGGGGTCTCTCCATGTGAACTGCTGTCCCCAGCCTTTCACAGATGACCATAGCATTTCTAAGTTATATGGTCTTACGTGAAAGAATATGCTTAGTCCCAAGCAAATAGTTATTTTATATCTTTAGGCAGGGAGGCAAAGAAGGAACAAGCTGTTTTTCTCGTTGACTTTGAGGATTTTGCTGGTGCCAGCCTCTTACTTCCTCTTGTCCATGAGTCGCCTGTGTATTTTCCAAGTGTCAGGGTGGTAGCCCTCAAGCTGCCAAGTGCTAAGTGCGTTTGATCAGTATCATTAGCAGCCCCAAGTAATTGATTATCGTCTGTGGCTGAGTATTCAGAGCAAGCACACAGCCAATGGCAGTCACTTAATCTGTCATGCCTGCATGTTCTTGTCCTCCTGAGATCTATCAGCTGTGTAGCCTCTGACCCCATCAGGAAAATCACTGATGGCTGCTTCGTATTTACTGTGTACCCATTATGTCACCTGTATTAACCAGCTGAACTGGCTGTAGTGTGCAAGGGAGAAGGATTCGTAGCAGTGATAGCAGAGGTTTTAGATCTCATTTTAGTCTCCCTTTTCATGCATATCCAAGCCTGGATTTTTGTGAGAAGAGGGGATGGTCTTTGAATGTACAGTGTTCAATTATTTTTCTGGTGTTAGTATTAATTGCAAGACTCAAAATAGGTTGATTAGAATAAGACCTCACAGGGGTGTTTATAATTCAGATTTTAGAGATGTGACTAATGAATAACAACCACAGCTAATCAGTTCTCAAAACTGATGGTAATGAGCAGAAAAGGGGGAGGAAGCCAACCTGTATCTCTGCTAATGTATTTTTTTGAGCACTGCAGTGGAAGATGGCAAGGTCTCTTAAAAAGTGTTTGACTCGGATGGAGTTCTTGATTTTTCACAAGAAAAGCCATTTTTTAAAGCAATCCTTGAAGATTAATTTTAAATAATCAGCTGCCAATTACAGCCTTTAATGTTAGGGTAGTATTTAATTGTTGGAACGGTTTGGAAACTCTAGGCTTCTTATGGTTTCTTTGGGCTTTTTATTTATAAGTTGGGTTTTTCTGCATTCATAACTGCTACAAAAATGAGAGCATTGAACACTGGAGTCCTTTATTCACAGAACTGGCACCAGAGAGGCACTGGCAGTGCATTTTTCCTGTGTTACCAATATTTTTGACCTTGATGAAGGTCATTTCTTAAAGATGAGATGATTTAGTAACTCTCTTGCTGTACTCTGGTCAGTCCTCTGGCTTTCTGCATGTGTTTGTTTAACCATGCAGTGAATTTGCTATCCTGAATAAGGAAGAACTTGAAGTGTATCAGATGCTCCTGAACTGCAACTTCAGTCAGGAATGATCCTGATCCACACAGAAATGAGGATAGTGTTGGCCTTGGAAAATGCTTTTCATATAGGCAGGCATCTTCATGTCAAATCTCTCTGTTTCTGCCATGTGCCATATCCTTGTAAGGAGAGAGTTTCCTGCCAGCCCTTTCAGGTTGAATGCATTCTAGTTTGGGGAGGGGTTTGATACTAAAGGGCATATTTGTTGTCAAAGTGTGTTCCCTGCAGTTGAGCAAATAGTTCCATTGACACCAGTGAGACTGCTTGTAGAAGGAAGCTAAGAGAAGAACTATTCCTGGCTGGTGAGGCACTTGTCCACATTTCAGTGCCCTCAGAGAGGCTCTGCAGATGCCTGCTGTCCTTAAGAAAAAAACAACACCAAACACAATTTTGGGAACCCACTTTTGTCATTTGATATACAGCTGAGCTGCCAGTTTGTGTATTTTGTCTTTAAATAATACTATAGAACCCAACTCAGTGTGGGCATGAGGATCAGGTTCCTCTTTTGGCAGTGAGCAATGTGGTTTCTAAAAAAAGCTAATGGTAGAAATTAGTTGTGTTTAATGCTTCAAATACTGGGACAAAGAGTATGCCAAGGTCAAGATTATTCCAGTTGCTTATGACCAGTATGAGGCTTTGGTGAAATGAGACAGGCACCTCTGCATGTCTCCTGCCCTTTGCTCCCTTTTCCCACTGTTTATGGTTCCCAGTCTCTTATGCTGCTACACGGACATGACCGTTGACACGGGGCTAAGACATGGAGAGCCAGGTAACCCTCAGCTGTGAAACAGGTCTAGTAGGCTGATGTATGAGTGTTTATGCTTGAGAGAGGTGGAGCAGTCAGCTTAAAAAATTTTCTATCAGCAGTGAAGTTTTCTGCTTCAGAAGCATTTTAATGAATAATTCTGTTTTCTGCAGAAAGCTGAGCCTTTTGTTGATCAAATAACACTAAGCAACTTCGTGTTTTTTAAGCATTTCACATGCATAAACATACATTTATTATGAGTCAATATGTAATAGAAATACAGAATATTCTGAAGTCATGAGCAGTTTTACCAAAGCCTATAGATTTTTTATGATTCCCTTAACTTAATAACAGCTCCTTAGGATGACACTAGCCAATGCAACATCTCCATTTTTGCCCAGTGTCAATGACAGGATGTGGCCAATGAAACCTGCAAGAGAGTTTACAGCACCTGATGAAAGCTGGTACAGTCTTTTAAGACTTCTGGGTAACTTCTTCACTGTTCTGTCAATCTTCTGCTTTATTAAACTTTCGTAGGGTTCAGAGGCCTTAGTACCAACTTATCCATTGGTGCCAATTGCAGTATAACTTCCTCTGGGTGGGACTGCATGTTCACAGCCCTTCCACAGCCTCTGCTTTAGAGTTTGCAGTGGCAGCAGCAGGACTTATGCAAACATATATCCAGCAGCACTGGATAGTAAGGATACTGGCTGAAAATTTTCGTGAGAAAAAGGCTCATCACTCAAAACGCTGTTTGGGGTGCACATCACTTAAATCTGTAACACTCCTGGGCCAGTGCTTGGTATGAAGACAAGTGTGAACTTTGCTACTGGAACATTAACAGCACATCTTAGGAACTGTAAGAAAGGAAGGTAGGTGTTGGGAGGTGAGGGGAAGAAGGGAGCCTTAAGCAATTTTTCTTCTCTAGCTTCAGCTGCAGGCTCTGAGGAAGATAAGGTTTTTCTTCATTCTTTCAACCTCTCCTTTAATTTATTTGCTGCCAGCCCAGGCAGAATAATCCTGCTGAATGGTTAAAAATCATATATTTTATATTGCAGCTGTGATCTTCACCAGAAGAGAGATCTGAGGGACAGAGCAATCTCATGCAGGAAGCACCCTTATAAATGCACAGTGCTTTCCTTTCTCACAGTGGTGTGAATGTGTGAACACTGCCTAAAAGGGAGCAGTGCAGCCAGCATTACCCTGTATGCAAGAAGAGAGGGAGGAGAGATGAAGATGCAGGTCATTAGTCATTTATCTGCTCAACCAGCTTCTTCCTCTGCCGGACCAAGCAGCTAGTACTGGCAGGAGCAGGGTCCCAGAGCCCTGTCATTCACAGGATCAAGGAATCACAGAATGGTTTGGATTGGAAGGGGCCTTCAAGATCATCTTATTCCAACCCCTATGTGATGGGTAGGGACACCTTTCCCTAGTCGAGGTTGCTCAAAGCCCCATCCAATTTGGCCTTGAACACTTCCAGAGATGAGGCATCCACAGCATTTCTGAATAAACTCCTCCAGTGCCTTACGACCTTCATAATAAAGAAATTCTCCCTAGCATCTAATGTAAAGCCATTGTCTTTTAGTTTAAGGTATTTGCCTCAAAATTACCCTGCAATAGTGGTCACAGTCCCATTGGGCCCATGGATGGCACTCCTTCAGCCTTGCATACACTCAGCCATGAGCCCATCATGTAAACCAGGGGTCTTCCAAGAAAAAACCAGTTTAATACAGGTAGAAGAGGTACTGGTTGACTTTGTTCAAAGCAGCTACAGCTCCAACTGTAGGTAATTAAAACAATGCAGAGTTTTGCACATAACCTCTTGGCATGAACCTCAGATTTATGTGGGCATCAGCATGTGTTTGAATCCTTGCAGTTACCACCTTCTTTTAAACCAAGAGAAGATGGGACAGGAGAAGGGCATTTTTAACACGCCTGCAGTTAAGCATTGAGATTTGTGTATCTTGGCACCCAAGTAAGAGGGTGGATGTTTGTACAATACATGTAAATGAGCAATAAAGGGTGATATTAAAGGCAGTGTCCATACAAATAGCTTGGACTGGAGTCTAGTAACGAAATAGAGCTTCTTTTATCTCAAGCTCATTCACACCTGTGTTGTAAGCCATGTTGGCAACAGTGTGTCAGTCTGTAGCATTTACTTGGCCTGATAGTATTTGTGTGAGTGGCTAAAATGTGTCTATATTGGCAGTAAAGTGTGATAATCAATTGAATTAAGGCAGTTCACTGGAAACAGCATTTTTTCCCTAGTCTGAACAGTCCCTGGGGATTTTTTCTAAAGTTCAATGTCTAAGACTATGCTCTCGAAATGGAGGCAGGACAATCCTGTTGTCATTTTTTTTTTCTCCTTTTCCAAGCACGCAATGAAAGCAGGTTAAATTTGGGTGTGCAGGCTGGCCAAGGGAACTGGCTGCTAATAAAGCCGGGGTATGGAGGGCTTCCTGGTGGCTGCAGACATCTTTGCCAGGCAGCACTGGGGTGTAAGGTGGCAGCAGGGCACCAGGAGGTTCATGACCAGCCAAAACGGTGCCCTCGGAGTGACTCAGGCCACACTCCCGCTGGCACAGCTCTTATTCCGGGACGTCACACTGGGCGATGCTGTTAAAGCCAGAGTGTACTTGTAGATGTGCCAGCCAGAAAGTCCTTTTCTGGAGTCTTTGTCTTGATTTGAGGAAATGCTCCATAAACTGCACTTTTAAAATAGCCTTTGGCTGGTGCCTGCATTAGCTCTGCTGGCAGATGCCTTTGTGTGAGTGCACAGATCTGGTTATAGGGAATCTATTCCATGTATTTAGGTGGTGCCTTTGCTGCCTGCATTTTCTTTTCCTTGCCACTAGCAACAGAGTGACTACACTTGTTTTGTGCTTAAATCCTCTTTATATTCTTTATTCTCTGAAGTCGCTGGATTGAAAAAAAAAGTTTTGATGGTAGCTAACCAGTGAAGCAGATTTTTATTTTGTCTAATTCTGTTTAGGTAGCAGAATAAGTACTCAGATGACAGGAGCAGATAAATCCCTAAATTGAAAGGATGGATTTTCATTTTTAAGTGAAAAAAACCCCTATATTTTAGATTCTAAAAGCATGTAGGCCTTTGGAATTTGACCACACCTGGGTTTACAGTTGACATTAATGTGCATAACTGGGAGCAGAGGAAAGTCATTGTCTCTGAAGCAGTAATATACTCTGCTTCAGCTCTGAAAGAGTCTTATCTGTCTGTAAACAGGAAGGCACAGAAAGCTGAAGAACCTTTCATAAAAATATTTTGTTCTACATCATGACCAAGAAAGAATTTCCATCATTAGGACATATTTTTCTGGAAATGACAAATTCATTTATGTAAATTGTGAGCTCACCTTTTAAAGTTCTCTGTGAACAGTGTTGCACAGTAAACCCCATTAATTCCAAGTGTACACAGAAAATAGAGAAGTGAGAACACAACCTCTTGTTTTTCTTTGATAGTGGTTCCCTTTTTTTTGTTTATTTCCAGCAGAAAAACAGATAAATTCAGGGTGTACTCAGAAATGTCAGTGGGCTGACTTATACCATCCCATTACATGTGTTTGGAGTAAGCTTGTTTTTGCTAAATAGGAAACATCATTATATTTAGTTGGGATTTACACTAGTATGGCTGAGACAAAAACTTGGACTTTGACTGGAATGCAAAAAGGCAATTCTATATGAATATGAACAAATGCATTTAAATATCTGTTATATATTCCTGGCATTGAGCACCAAAGCTTCTATGGAAGATAACACCACTGCAGGAAGATTTACTTCTTAGCCTTTTAGTAGGACACTCATAATGAAAAATCCACTTCTTTCATTTGTCCATCAAAATATGACTTACCTTGAGTGGATGAGTAAAATTTTGCAGCTCTTCATTAGGACAGAAACAGACTGATACTAGGGCTGCCTTGGGAATTGCATTACTTTAATGTAACTTGTGCTGGGGGAGGTGTCTTGTTTATGTTTTGGTTTATTACTTTAAGCTGGCATGAGTAGCACAAAGACAGACGCAAGGTGATGATTTACACAGTATTGCTGGTGTTAATCCTATTACTTTGCCAGATATTTTTCATACATCTCTTCACCTCCCACCCCTTGAACTGCAACTTTCTCTTTGCCTTTGTGAGTCACAGTGGAGCCTGGCGTGATGAGCAGGTGTGGCTGGCAGTGCAGATGTGCTCCATGAACCACCCAGGATAAATGGAAAGGAGGAGGGGATGGCTGCTCTGTGTGTGCACATGCAAGTGAGAAAGGGAGGGAGGGTGGGAAAAGGGGGCACATGGTTTTCCAGCATGTGAATCCTGGAGAGCAGAGAGCAATATGAACTGAAATTACTCCCAGGACAAAGTGGAAGAAAATACAGTGACCACATCACACAGGTCAGAATATAGTCACCTTAGAGGAGTGGATCTTGTGCTTCATGTCACCACCTATGCCCAGAATAACAGATGCTTCTGTCCCTGCAGCATGGTCTCAGGCTTCAAAGAGAATTTGGGATGTGCTAGTCAGCAGCATCACCCCTCCTTCTCCTTGTGCCACTTGCACAAATCCTTTCAGACTTCCTTGACTTGCTTGTGGACTATGCCTATAGTATTGCTCCTGCACACTTCTGAAATGCCCTCAGTTGGCACAGAGAGGGCTGTGCTCCGGGTGCCTTGGGCACTTCTGTTGAGGCAAATGTCACACAAAGGGACAGGAGACGAGTTTCCCCTTCTGGGATGTGCTCAGGCACTGAGGCCACAGAGCCCAAGTCTGGTATCCTTTTTACAGGGCTAGTTGCCTTTCTGCCCACTGGGAGGATAAGTTGGCTTCTTTCCACAGAGATTTGCATTTTGACTGCCATCTCTCTGGAATCCTTTGTGAAATGAAGGGAAGACGTTGGTTGGCTGTAAAACCCAGGCTAGGAGGGCAGGCCTGCAGTGTGCTTGGCTTGACTTCCCCTGACTGCTGGGGAATGGTCACTCCAAGCTCCAGATTGTAGCTGTGCAGGGTACTTTGCAGAATGAGACTCTCCTGCATGTGTTATGATCAACTCTGGCCTGAAAATGCTCAAGTGCATCAGAGGGGACCTGGTAAACTCTGTCAGTGAGTAATTGGTCAAAGGATAGAACGGATTTGTGGTGGAAAGCAATCAATAGCATTAAAAGCAAGCAAACAAACAAGCATCATAGTGTTTTGCATTTCTTCGAGTTAGAAGAAATTCCTTAGACCAAGCACCTCCAGTTACACATTCTTGTTGTAATTACATAGACCATGAGACTGGTTTGTGCAATTTAAAAAACAAAAACAAACAAAAAAAACCAACAGTGTCAGCGCCCATTACTTCTCTGGAAAGAGGAGTCAATTCCAAACTTTTGTTCATTTGCAACAATACGTAGGGGCTGTGCAGTGACTGCCTGAATGTTAAATTATAGCACTTGTTTTACTCTTT
Source organism: Sakesphorus luctuosus (assembly GCA_013396695.1). Lineage (NCBI taxonomy): Eukaryota > Metazoa > Chordata > Aves > Passeriformes > Thamnophilidae > Sakesphorus > Sakesphorus luctuosus. The sequence continues at coordinate 481,065 of VWZD01005296.1, forward strand.
ATGTCTGTGTCTCGTATGACGCAGTTTGTACCAGCAACATCTGAATGCTTTGGCTTACTTTGAAAGACTAGGAGAGTTAAGGGTCTTTCATGAAATAAAAGAAAATCCCGAAAATAGCCTTCTGTAATTTCTGAATTGTATTCTTAGCGGTATTAGCATATAGCTGGAGTTAGTTCATTTGCATTAGTGAAAAAGTCAAAGTGAGAGCAGAATTAGGCCCTTTTGAAAATCAAGGCAGAGTCAATTCTGATGCAACTCCATCTCGGCTTTGAACAGGAAGCCTGTCACGTTGCTTATGAACCTGGAGACGTGGATGTGTCACACTCATCCCAAACAGAAGCTGTGTGACATACCAAAAGAGAGAGTTGAACTCAGAGTTGGACTGGGGCCCGTGGCTTTTCAGCCACCCCAAAAGTGGCCAGAACCAGGGCACAGGATTTGCTGAGGTGATCCAGCCAAGTATGTTCTGTACAGTGGCTTGAAGCAGAGACCCATTCCTTCTGCCCTGCCATTCAGCACTGCTATCCACAATGTTCATGCCAATCTGGACTCTCTAAGCTCGTCTGCTCCCCCCTCAGGCCCTGGTGTTGCTTGTCTCTTGCCCCATGTAGGCATAGCATTAGATATTTAGAAGATGCAGGTTTGTGTTTGGGGAGAATGAGGGGATGATCAACAGCACTGTGGAGTCTGGGCACATAAGTGCCAGGGTTTTCAGAAGAAATTGAATGCTCAGCTTGGATAGATGCTTTGGAAGTCCTGAGAGATGATATAGTGAGGTCTCCAAGGGGGAATTTTTTCCTCTACCTAGTTATCACAGTTATTCTTAGGCTGAAGCAGGAGAGTTGACAACCCATGCAAACTTATAGCAAAATTATAAATCTCCCTACTGTGAATATGTATTATTTTTTTAAATCTTTAAGACTTTGTCTCCACAAGCAATTGAGCATTATTTTTAATCATACTGCCCTTTAGATATGTTTCCCATTAAATGTCAGGGTCCTCGTTTATTTCTGCTTAAGAAAAAAAACAAGGGAAAGGGAGATAGACCTTTTTTAAAGCAGGCATTATTGGATATACTTTTTGTCATGTCAGTCCTGACCTGAGTTCTTTTTCAACTTAATAGTTACATTCTCTAAAATCCTTCCTCAGATGGAAATTTCTCCATGGCTGTAATAACCTGTATTATTTTTGAAATGAGGTAGCAAGTACTTGAGCTTGAGTGTACATGGAGGCTTTACTTATTTCCTTGTATTAACACATTCTCCCATCCCATTTTGTTTCTTTGCCAATTCTTTGTCCTTCTGTACAGAGCAGGTGTTTTCACTCCACTGCCTATAGCAGTGCCGAAGAATTTTCCAGAGCAGTTGGAGTTAAGATAACATCCATTAGAGGGTATGAGGAAACTGCTGCTCTTTGTGTGCATTACCTTGCATTTGTCTACCCTGAGTGTCAGCTGATCAGGGAATATTTCCTCAACATCTCTGGAAATTATATAGTTATTGACAGTGGGGAAGAGAGAGGATAGAAATTAAATGGTCACAACATTTGCTGAATATTTGCTAGCAGAAAGGGAGGGCTTCCTTGAAATGAGACCAGTTCTCACAATCTCGTTTCTCTGTGCTGTTCTCTCTCCCTCTCTCTCTATCAAGTGACAGGATTAGGGAAGGCATGCAAGAAATTTCCTTTAGTTCTCCTCATTTTGGGAAGACAGGGCAGCGTGAAGTTGATGCTGCAGGAGTTCTGTGCAGAGACTGTTTCAGGGCTTCCATTTCCTCAGGGAGGGGAAGGTGGATCCCCTGCTCAGGGGTGGGTTGGAGAAGGTGTAGGAAGCTGGTGGCACACACTTGCCCCAGAAGCTCTAAGACCTGTAAGGGCAGAGCTCAGAGAAGGCTTTCCGGCATGCATAAAGGCTTCCAGGGTTAGGAGGCTGCCCTTGTGTTTCTCATGCTTACAGGTGGAATTTTCACCAAGACAAGATTTTCAAAAAGCCTTGTCTTCCTTGAAAGAAAACCAGATAAAATTAATGCACAAGTTGTTAGTTCCAATGCAGAACAGTTATTGTTACCTTCTGCAGATTTGTGCTTGTCCTATGTTAGCAGAGGCACTGCTCTGTCACTTGAGATAAAACAGGTCAGTGCAGGGGCACCCAACCAGGAAAAGGCTGTGTTTGCTACCACAGTGGACTTTTTGAATCACATTAAATAAAGAGAAGGGCAACTGTAAACACCTTTGAGTTTGGTTGTCTTAGCCTGATTTGCACAAAGCATTACTCAGAAGTCCAATTTAATTTTCAATTGTTCAAGCCAGAATTCAGGTCTGTTTTGCATCCTAAGCATCAGGAGCTTCACCACTGGCACTTCTGTTTCATCTCTACACCATGGTACATTTTTTTTGAAATATTGTCCAGGAAACTCCAGGGCACGTGAAAGTTCGTTTTCTAAGCAGATTTATAGTCTTGTTGAAACTTCACTGATATTGTGAATTGATGTAAGTACATATGTATTTAGGATATGTGTCTGTAAACTTTCCAAGCAGCCTGTGGCAAATGAAAACAGAATGTTTCAAATGTGTTTCTGTCTTTAAAGACCAAACACACCAGCTGAGCCATCTACTGTTCCTGTTGCCATCCAAGCCCCGATCTCTTCATGCTACAGCAGTCAGGGTGAACCTTTCTGAGCACCACCTGTAGCTGAAGATTTGGCATATGAGCTATAATTTATGTTATGTGGATGACTTTTAAACAAAACTGATCATCCTTCAAATAAAGTTCCTCTTATTTCATGCTGGCAATTCATGTGTTTGATATGATACCGAAAGGTAGCAAAGCACAGTTTTAAAAGCATCTTTCTTGAATGTGTGTTTTTGTTCATGCTCGAGCTTCTCCCTGAGCACCCATCTGCTTTGGGCTTGTAAATGGCACACATCACTTAGCAGGCAAGTAGCAACCATGGAAAAGTGCCCGTGGCTGCTGGTGAGATCAGGATTACACATGCAGAGAGGAAGGTTGATCCTGGCCTCTATCCATGGAGAGGACCAGCTTGTCAGAGACCCATAGATTTCAGCTGTGGCCTCAGCTCTGATGCTGAGCTTCTAAGGAAGGGGGAAACTTAAACACTTAATATCTTTGTGTTAGTTTGCCAAAGCACCTGCCACTGCACCACTTCATTGTGGCACATACTGGGCTGCGTGAGTTTTGGAAAGCAGAGTAGTCATAGAAATGGTGCAGTGCAATGTTTTCATTAGGTACTTGGTCTGCTTTTCCTTTTCCCCTTCTGAGTTAATATTTATCATAGAGCTATTAAGATTGGAACAGACCTCTAAGATCATTGGGTCCAATTGTTAACATAGCACCCCTGTGTTTATTGCTAAACCATGTCCCCAAATGCCACATCTACATATCTTTTAAATACTTCCAGGGATGGTGATTCCACCACTTCCCTGGATAGCCTGTTCCAATGCCTGACCACCCTTTTAGTGAAGCAATTTTTCCTAATATCCAATCTAAACCTCCCCTGGTGCAACCCTCGTCACTTGTTATCTGGGAGCAGAGACTGACCCCCCACCTCAGAGCAGCCCTCTTTCCCCACTTTTCTTCTCAAAGAGCACTCCCCTTCTTTCATGATGTACTACTGTGTAGTCTTGTTATCTTCATAAAATGCTCTCTGAGGATATATGTCCAGGGACCTCTATACAAGGCATTATAATAGTTTTCTGCTTATAAAGTTACACTGTCAAAGTTCTTGCCTCTAGCCTGTTGCAAAGTGGGTGTTCAGAATGAAGTGTCTCTTCATCAGGGAAAGATGAAACATTTTCACTGCTAGATTACTATTTAAAGAGAAATCACTCAGATGTTATAATTGGAATGCCCAAATCGTGGGCTGAGTTCCTCCTCCCGGGGTCCTGTTGCAACTTTGATATACAGACTTTGTCTAAAGGTTTTGAAGGCAGAAAGCCTGCCAGGAAGAATAGTAGCTGAAAGAGGTGAAGATCAAGATATCAAAGGGAATGGTACTGATGGAGGAGAAGTCTGCAGTGATAAGACTCCTATGGATCTTTTCCTTTCTCCTTCCCAGGATTCAAGAGCTCTCTCCCCCAAGCAGAAATTTAAAGGGGAAGCAGCAGGCATTAATACTTCCTGCTCATCAGCGTGCAAGTGGCCCACCAGAGCCCAGGGAGGAGGGAAGAGAGAGAGCAAGCTGCAATTTACTTCTTTTCTTGCTGGCTTCAGTGAACTTGGCTCACCATGAGTCCCTCTCTTGCTCTTGTAAAATACATCTGAATCCAGTGGCAGTATAAATGTGATTAATTTCTGGTCTGTGTTGAAGGGCACAAAGCGGTGCTGTCTTGCTCCTGGGCTTGCTCAGATATACACTTCATGTATCACTTACCTACCATGCAGGGTGGTTATGAGGATTAATTAGTTAATGTTTGTACAGCACTTTGAAGATGTAATGCACTGTTAGGCTTTAGTCTCTGCTTGATGCATGAGTAGAACGCCCATTAATGCTAATGGAGTTTGTATGCATTCCTCGAGCAGGGAATACATAAATGCTAAATATAATTTTGATTATTATTGTATTTCACAGTATTACTTGATCAGGCTTTTGTAATTCAACTTTTTTTTTAATTTATAATTTTCAGAAATAAAAAATACTCTTAATTTTGAATCCTGCTTTCAGATCAAACTCTTTGAGCCAGAAATAGGCAGTCATCCTTTGTTCCTTGTGTTTCATTGTTTTCTTCCCCTCTTTGTATCTTGCGTATCGTCTGACCAGAGGTAGGTTTCTGTGTTCTACAATTGGCAGAGGTATCTTGCTAGCTAAGGAAGCGAACTCACAACACCTAGCACAAATAGTATTTGATTACTGCTAATTACAGTGCTGTCACATAGACAGTAGGAAAGAACGATGGCTGGCTTTGTCAAATAGCAATGAAATAACCTGCTGTCTGTCTACTGACTTAATGGCTTTAATTACCAGCGCATAATCAAGATCTGGTGAATTTGTTTGAACATATCAGCAGGTACCAAATATTTCAATTAAGATCAAGTTGTATAACTAGCGTTGCTCTAGCTAGAGAAGAATTCTGGTAAATTCAGGGTTTTGAGGCTCGTGAAAGGGTACCCATTGGCAAGCACCAGCAGGCAAATTGACAGCTGGGTTGGTTTTTCTTCTTTTTATCAGACCTTGAGTAACCTTCCCCTCTGATGCTACTGGACCCTTGTAAGCAGTTTTCCTTTTATTTTCTTTCAATCACAAGTCTTTCTCAGGATGATGTCTTATGGAAGAATTCAGGCTTTCTACTGTGAATCCTTCCCCCCAGTCCACCCCTGAACAAGTTGTGAGTGAGGTTTGGGGTGTGACATGCCACCAAGACAACTGCTGTGTCCCAGAGGACAGTCCATCCCAAACTCTTGTTGGAGGCTCTCTGCGTCAGCGTGGCATGCATGGAAGTCAAACTGTCCTTGTAGAAAATCATAGAATCATACTATATCCTGAGTTGGAAGGGACCTACAAGGATCGAGCCCAAATCCTAGCCCTGGAGCAAAATAATTATACCATGTGCCTGAGAGCACTGTGCAAAAAGAAAAAACTGTGGCCTTGCACACCAAAGGTGGTCTTTTTATTCCATGTAAATGATAGAGGGTTTTTTTACCCTTTTATCTGTCATCCTCTTGCCAGAACAGTCTTTTTCAAGAAATCAGTCTCTTTCCTATACCTAGTGGATCATACAAGACTTTGGGATAAATGGTTCGATTCGTTCAGCTTTGAGAGCTGAATTTGTCCCAAATTGTCAGAAGGCACTTTATTTACATCAAAGCCTCAATCAAAGATTTTTGCTCTATCTTTGAAGGATCCTTCCTTCAGGGATTCACGCCCATTCAACCAGATCATTACCAGCTTCTTAAGCACAGAATAACAGGTCCTTGTGATAAAATCTGCAAGGCCATGACCCGGACTTGCCTTTGCTCTTTCATTAAGGGCTGCGACAAGAATCTTGCACTTCTCTGAGATTGCTTTGAGCACTGAATCCTGTAGACTACCCTTACCTGTCCTGTTCGTATTTAATCATGACATTTGAAGATCCAACTGTACCAAGTTATGCCTATTTACATCATCAGTTTTCATTTTGTTATGTAGTTGAATTCTCTGGTTTATTTGTGTGGTTCCTATGGCTTGTTGCATGGAAGGCATTGGTCTGGATTGGTGGGTGGATGTTCTTGACACAGAGAATTTTCACTTAAATTGATCTCCTAAGCTTTGGTGGTTATAATCCTTGCCTTGACACCAGGAGAAGTGACCTTTGCTTGTCTATGTGTTATTATCTATGATACTCTTTTACCTTCATCCACATACTACTCAGTGCAGCTTTGCTTGACCCCCAGACATAGCTATGGCCTATCTTCTCCCTGCCCTCATGAGCCCTGTAATTTTAGGGATCACACTCAGCAGGCATGAGCTCAAAAGTTGGCATGCAGAAAACCGCAGGTTCGTTCTGTTAGTTCTGAAGGACCTTTAGAAAGTTGTACCCACCCCCTGCTTAGTTCTGGCAAAGCTGGAGTCATTCGTGCATGTGTTTAGTGGGAGCTGTCAGAGCTCTACAACTCTCTAGAACAGACCTGGAGTTTGAGAGCTAAAAACAACCCCAAAATGCAGAGATGATGTATGACAGACAGATTTACATTTGCAGAAAGGCAGAAAAGTAAGCCAGAGTTTTCTTCCTCCAATTTTTTTTTAAGCTGAAGAGAAGAAACCTAGACCACTAAACAGGGACACCACTTTTGTTTCTTTTGGATGTGCATGTGTATGTGCTTTGATGAGTTTTCAATATCATGATGGGTTCTATATATGAATATTTTAAAGGTGATATCATTGTAATAATAGTGTAAGGTAGAGATGCTGAGCAAGGTCAGTGGGCTTGCATATTGACGAAGTTGAAGAGTGGGAGGAATAAGGAGGGCTCATGAAAGTACATCCTTTGTGCTTGCTACCCCTGAATCTAAATTTAGTTGAATTTGGGAAACTTGGATCACAAAGAAACCTGTACTTTTTAAAAAATCCGATTTTTAAAAAATTTCCCTTTTTTTTTCCTTTCCCAGATAGACAGTTTTATTGTCCAGCTGAAATAACTCAAGTATCAATCACACAGTTGCATTACTTTCAGTGATATCACACAGGACTAAATTACACACTGCAGTTATGGAATTTGCATCTCTACCAATGCAGAAGATGCTGGGATAGCAGCTGCCTAACCATTGCACATAAAAGCCGCCATTTTGATGGACAAGAACAGTCAATGTTCCCTATTTTTGAAGGGGAAGAATTACAAAAGTAAACAGATGTTTTACACATTGTTCTTTTGCTAGCTTGCTCTCCATTTTCTGTATCCTACTGATACTGTCCCATACAGGTAGCCCAGTAACAACTTCCATGTTACAAGGTTTGTCTCCATTTTCTGCTAGATGAATATTCACCCTTTGGAGGATGCTGTTTCTGTTGGTTTTCCAGTTCTCTGTTGGTTTTCCATTTCACTGGTTGACTGTTTGTAAAAGTACAGGCCAGATGCTTGGGAAGGGTAAATCAGCAGAGTAGTTGCTTCTGCTTTTGCCACTTGAGGACCCCCCTTTTATCTTTTTTTTAATCTACCCTTTGTGCATTTTGTAGCTCCAAGCAAACTTTGCTGATATCGTTATTGGCAATTATATCTTCATTAGTTTCTGTATTGCCTATAATTTCTCCAGCATTCCTGTCATCTTGTTTGCTTCCATTCAAGAGCTATAAGCTTTGGTAATTTTTCAAGTTGTCACCTCACACTTTCAGAATCACCAGATTTCTTTCCTCTACAAAAGTACTGTCTTTGAAGTGTCTTGTACTTCCTGGCAAAGAGTTTGCATCCAGCTTTTCAAAAAAGTTACAAGTCCTATTTCCTTGTAATTATTTTCCCTAGTAAGAATTAATCTGCGCTGGTGCAAGATGTTTGTCTTTGGGAGCTCTGCTAGGAGTGGTGTAGTTAAAAGTTCTGCTCTCAGTCTGTGTCCTCTTTAATATTAATGAGGTGTAGGGATTGTGGATAGCAGATGTGTGAAATCCTGAAGGTTTTTACATTGCCTTTTAAATTCAGTCAAAAATAGTACTCCTGAAATGCTCCTACCATGAAGAATTGGGGATGCATGTGCATGGGTGGGGAGAGAGGGGTAGCAGAGAGCTTGCAACAAGTGAGGTGGAACAGAGCAGGGATAGGCACTACTAAGGTGAAATTCTTCGATGTTCACTCTACTATTTTTTTTATTTTTATAATTCTCATTTTATTTTTGCTGATGAAATTTCTTGTTGGATGCCCTTCCACAGAAAACTTAGTAATTTTCCTACATAGTTAATATTCAGATATAAAAAACTATTACAGTCTAAATGATGAATAGATGCTAATTTATACATATATACATATACTCAGAATGCCTAATTAATGAACTTCTGTGTCAGTCACGGATATGCAAATTATTATATTTTGCGCCTCTTACCATAATTGTGTTGCCCTGCTGGCTTCAGTTTGGGGGAATGTTTTTACTGCAGTTGAGAAAGGGATATGAGAGAAACTGAACAACAAAGCAGTAAAGAATGTAACTGCTATGCTGATCAATCAAAACTAGGTAGATCTTGGTTGTTTTCACATGTGCCAGAGGCATTTTTTGGAGCAGGAACTAAGTTAGTGGGTCCAAGCAGCTCTCTGGAGAGCTCACCCATCCCTGTCCACTAAATAGGGAACTATAGTTGCTACATCTTACTGGACTAATGCCTAAAGTGAAGGGATGTTGGGAGCTCATTGTGAAGCCATCATTTCTCATTTTTCTTTCTCCTTGCCATGGATGTAGACATTTTTTAAAGTAAAAGATTCTCAGTGTATTTTATTAGGTCTTGTGGGTACATTTCGCTACATAAATAATTCTACCCTCCATAATTACAGAGGACATTAATAAAAATAATGATTTTCTGCTGTGATATGTACTTGCATTGAAGTTCGTCCAAATATGCAATTCTTGGGTCTTGCACAAAGGAAAATGGACAATGTCAGTTTTCTTATGGCTTTCTGGTATCTTGGATTGAAAACAGCTAGGAGGAGGGGGAAAATCTAAACCTGAAAAATTTCATCCAATTAGTGGCCTTGGAAAACGTATTTTAAAAAAAAAAGAAAGAATGAATACAAGCTTGCTTTTCTAACCCTTCAGCACTTGTATCAGGGTGCTGTAGGGACTGAGGGATTCCAGGGGCTGGGAGCAGCTATTTCATTGTGTCCCAAGTACTTTTTAAAGGCATCCCTTGATGACCTTTATTCGCAGTGGAATTAGTTTGTTTTGTTTCACCTGAAGCTGTGTCTATGATCAGGCACTCCAGTGTCTGTAAGCAGATGGTGGTGGTTTTGCCACAGTCCAGGAAAAGACTCGGGCTGAATGTTGCTTTGGGGAAACTCAGATCTTGCCTCCAGTAAAGAGAGTTCATGGCTCTGCTCTTAGCACAGCTCTTAAATCACCACTGGGATTTGCAAGGAGTTCACAGCAGCATAACTATGAAATCATGCCTCTGAATTGATCCTGTGGGTAGGGATGTCGGACCCTGGCTGGGGAAGCCATTGATTCTGAACACACAGCCTCACAGGACAGGAAGGCAGTGTGATCTACACTGTTGTGCTCTTTCCTCCCTCATGCAAGTTATGACTGTCAGGACACAGATATCCAGTTCTTTCCCATGATAGCTGGGTTACTTCAGTTGTTACTGCTGCAGGAGTGCAAAGTTTGAGTCTGTGCCTCCTGACATTTCTACTTCTGTTTCTCCTCTTTGCCTGCTTGCATTGGCTTTGTGGTCACTTTTAGCCATGTCAGCACATTGAAAATTGCTGACAGTAAACACTGAAGGCATGCATGCATGCTGCTGGAAAAAAAAAAACCAAACCCACAAGGAAAACAGCTTTGGGTAGATTGTGGATTTGCTTACTGTTAAAATGTTCACAGCTTCCACTCACAAACTGGAGCCTTTTACTAAATACAGGGCTTAGAATTTTGTTTTTAAAGGGAATTTATACAGGCTGTGACACTGCTCACTTTCCCGTACAACCTTTGGTATGTGCAGTAGGAGAGAGGTTCATTCTGCAGTATCATGCTGTACAAAACAGTAGAAGTATCAAGACTTCTGAGCAGAGCAGCAGCCTTAGGCATGAGGGATCCTGGAGTTTGTGCCTGGTAATTTGGCCGTCCATTTGTGAGACAGCCTAGGGATCAAAGACAGACACACAGGTCCAATGTTCTGTGTCACCATTGTCATGCCCACCTTCAGGAAGGTGAATGATGTAGAAACTGCACAGTGTGCAGATCAGCATTAAATTATGTGCGCTGCAGCAGGCTTGCATTTTACACAGATTTAGTGCTGGGAATGTGGGAGCAGAAAAGGCACATCCTTGGGCTCATCCAGGGCAGTGTAGACTGGGGAAAGATGCTTCTCCTGTGAGTAGCTGAGCACATCCCAATACTTGCTAGCATCACCAGGGTATCCCTGTGTTCCTGCTGCTCTCCTGCAGGTTCAGCATGGCCTGGTTAGCTGGCAGGTATAGAGCTGAGGAACTGGATTCTGCTCCTGCCAAACTTGCCTGGGTGCTGCACCAGCCCATGAAATTGGCCACACCGCCCAGAGCCCAGCTTGGAGCTACTTGTTGCCAGCGGCTGGGCTCAGGTTACAGAGTGCAGGGAGGGGCAGGCTGGACTCAGTCAAAAATGGGTTTTGCTGGGTGCATGTTGCTATTTTTATAAGAGTTCACGCAGCTGCTTTGGAGCCCATACAGCTGTCTGAAGCAGTTGTAGTGCACACCTTGCTGGAAATACTCATCCTGCCTGGTGTTGTCCCACCTCAGGGGCCAAGTCCTCCTTTTCAGAGGCTCTCACCTGGAGCCAGGCCACTTACCCACCCATGAGAAGCTCCTGCAACGTGGGTACTGCCATGGAGGGTGATTCCAGAAACTCCTTCCTCTTTACTTTGCACCACAGAGGTGAGCAGATGAGCAGACCTGCCACCTGAACCAGAAATATACAATAAAACACAAGCCAGAATCTCGTTTCTCCAGAGGTACAGGACAAATTCTTTGTGGAAATTATTAATTATTCTGACATCAATTGATGCAGTTAGGATTTGGAGCTGATCTATGTTAAGAATATCTATTTAAGAAGATAATTTCCAAACTCAGTTTTAATTTGGTGTGGTCTCATTCATGCCAGCCAGCCACACTGCATTTTAGTATGAGGTAGTCCAAGCTGGCTTAAAACACTGCTTTAACTGAACTAAACAAAGACAACCCAAAGGTGATGGAGTCCTTACTGCCTTGCCAGCTCAACATAAAATGCCATGAGAAACAGGTCCTGGAAGCTGGATAAAGAGATCAATATTAGGGGAAAAATCAAGGCATTTGTCTATCCTTTGTGTTCTGTGGGTGCTGTTGTCTGCTTCAGTCGACAGGCCTGGCAGAGGCTGCAGCTTCCTGCCTGTGTGTAGTGGATGCCCTACTCTGAGCACTGTGTAGGCAAGGAAAAAACAAACCAAAATTATTTGACACCAGTGACTACATTGAATCCCTGCTGTAAAGCTCCCTGCATTGAAACTTCAAATATTTCTTAAAGAATTCCTAGGAGGAGGCCAGCATATACTGACTAATTTTGTAAATCGCATTTAAAAAAGGGGGTTGTACATCGGAGAGCCTCCTGCTATATTTAGAGTGAAACTCCATGCTCCCACTGTCAGGATGGGAGCTTAATTACAGCATGCTGCAAACTTTGCTTTTGTGAAGGATATTTTTCTGCACTGCTTGCTTCAAAAAGCACAGTTTTGCTGCTATTTTTATGATGCTTTTGTAACAGCAGCAGGAGTTGAAATGGGTTAGGTGAAACCTGAGAAGGATTCTCTGACAAAACCAGTGATAGTATCTGTGTGGTTCCCAGCATGTAACTTCTCACCAGCTGAAATGAATCAATGTCAGAAGGAAGTTGTAGCTGGTTTCTGTTACCGTTTTTTTCCCTTTCCTTTTTATTTTTCCCTCTCCTGCATCTTACAATTCGCTTTTCTATTACACCCCAAATTTTCTGTTCAGACTTTTAATATGGATCCACTTTTGCTGCTGTGTTTATGAGTGGGTAGCTGCTAGAGGATTGCAAGAGAAAAATAGAACTGATAAGTTTGGTAAGTTTTACATCCAAAAGCAATGAAAAAGTACACATGATTCAGTCTCTCTGCCTTAAGAGATAACTGCTAGTTATTTAGACGAATTGCTAAGCTGTAAGGAGACTTTTGTCCTTATGGAATTGGGATGTGCTGTGCAGAGGCCGACAAACTCCACTCCAGAGAGTAGCGTTGTGTGCTTGTGGGGTGTGTGTTGGACCCGAACAGCAAAGGAATTTAAGGCTGCAGAGGAAAATGTCAGAAAACAGGAAACCAGGAAGATCTGGGGGAGTGGGGGTTGGATGGTATGTGTTTGTTTTTTCTTAAGGACTCTTTCCCTCATTCAGCAGAGTTATTATCTGTCTTCTTGTGTGTACATACAACATAACTGGTGGTGGGAATGACATGCAGAGAAAGAGCTTTAGTTAAGAAGCATAAAGAACTTGACCTGTCCCCAAACAGTGCTACGTGGAGGGATACACATTTCTTCCTGCCCTCCCTTCTCCTTCTCTCCCCTCCCCTCCAATTCTTTCATTGGTTGGAGCTCTCATAAAGTGGAAAAATACCCATTTTTTAATGGGAGGAGGGAAGTTTTCTAGAAAATATTTAATTTGTCAACATGTTACGCTAAAAAGTATATGTGACATAACTTGCTGGAAGAAACATTATTTTCACTTTCACAAACAATAATGTAAATGTTAAATTTGCTTTTATTTCCCCTCCTTAGTTTTTAAAAGGAAAATAAAATAATTGGCCAGATGTCTTTGAGATTCGATGATAGATTACATAGTACAGAAGCTTGACACCTGGTAGAAGTCTCCTTTCTGTAAAGCTTTTATAATGTAACCATATAAATTCATCTATCTAAGGTAAACTGTTTTCCATCCCCATGAGACTCTCACAAATTTCTCCTCGTAGCACGGTGTAAGGATTCCACTGAGGCTGCTCACCTGATGAGCAGAAAAGGCACACGAGTAGCACTTGTGAAATCCCAAGACAGACTCCACCTGGAAATAATAATAACAATAGAAAACATTTTAAATTTAGCCAGGACCATGCTCAAAGACATTCCAGCATCTTATTAGAAAATTACTGTTACAATACTGAACAGCTCCAATGGCTTGGTGTGGGTTAGATAGTTCAGTATCATGAGGTGATATTTGGCCTGTGTGCTCTGTTTCTTGGCTTTATTTTAAGAGTATCACAGCTGCCCTCCTGTGAGAAGGCTGCTCAGTCCTTATATATAGGATGAAAAGCTCCCTCATTTTCTGAAACACTGCAGGTCCCTCTGTTTCCAGAAACTTCCCTGAGTAGTACTGCTATCTGAGAGTCAAACAAATAATCCTTACTTGTCCCTCCTTTCCCAGGGATTTTGGACTCTTGGCTCAAGCAATTCTTTGTACAGTGAAGGAAAGAATTTGTTGAGCTGAATTTATTAATTATGGGCCAAATTTTCACATTCCAATTCTGTGCTTATCTGTTGTAAGACAATGTAAAAACAAAGCCAAGACCCTTATAGTTCTGGTTTTATTTATTGACAGTGTGCCAGAACAAAAGTGGCATCATCTGGGAAAGTAAAAATGAATATTTTGCCTAGAACGATTTCATGTGTTTATGTTTCTTTAAACATAGTCTAAGACATTAAGAAAAACCTTTCTGTCAGTGAGATCTAAGCATTAGCCTTTAGACAATTCTTGCTGCAGTTAAGAATTATGTAACAATCTGATTGTTATAAGTAAAAATAATAAACTAGTAAGGATTAATAGAATATTTTATTAGGAAAAAGGAAGACTGATTGTCTTGTGTTTCTATGGTGTGTGTAGAGAAAAGCTCTTCCACAGAGGACCAATGCTTTTGGAAGAGAAAGGATTGAAATAAATGATGTAGTATAGCTTCAAAGAATAAATGTTTTGACTAATAGCTTCCCCAGGACATTAAGTAAATGGTAAAGCAGAGTTTCTTTGCCAGATGCTGTTCTGTTTGCATGAAGGTACTTCCATGAATTTGACTAGTTGATGCTGAGAAATACTGACTTACTGAAGCAGACTGAGCAAAGGATTTCATACAGAGAACATTTTTACTTACTGTTGGTCTCTCTCCATCCCTTCTCTGCTCTTTAAAGGTTTCTATAGCATCTTTGCATAAGAGATAATTTTAAGTGAGAATGCTGTGAAAGAAATAAAGCCTCCTTATTCCTAATCCAGGTATCATCATGCTGCTTCAAGGAGAGCTGTATTAATGCTGATCATTCTCTCTTAATGCATTGCTAATTCATTGCAAGGTTGCTGCTGGCACCTCAGAGCCTGGCCTAGCAGGGATGGCCAACTGGAAAAGACACCTTGAGACTTTCTGTTCCCTGGAGACATGTAGCTGGTTAAAAACGTAGGAGCAGGGAAGCACTGGAGAGAATATTGCTCTGTCTGCCTCCTTCCTCCTAGAAATTGTAGTGCTGGAAACTTCAGTCTATTTAGGGCCTAAGTCTTTCTACCAGAGACCAAAATTATGGCAAGTCTGAGTTGAAAGTACCTTCTATCACCTTCTCTTCCCAGACTCCAATGTAGTAGCAGCCAGGCTCTGGTTTCGCAACACACCCATAGTGGACCTCGGGGAGCAGAAAGGCATGAAGGGTCTAGAGCTGCCTATTACTATAAGTTTATCAGACCCTAAGTTTGGTTGGGTAAATTAGGTGAATATTTAGCAGGCACAGGCTGTCCAAGCTGTAAACATGGAGTGTGTAATATATAATGGGATAAACTGCCAATAGCTGGGCAAAGACCCAGCAAATGCAAAGACAACCATGCAGGGCATTCACTCCCCCAAGCCAGGGCATGGCTACTTGGCAGAGCCCCAGCAGCAGAAGAGCCAGGCTCGGGAGGGGCTGGCCTTGGAACACATTCTCCTCTCTCTCCCTTCTTAAAATCAGTACTGGCTTATGTTCCTGTTATTACTGACATGTTTCAGGCATAAACATCAATAGGAGCTGGAAAAGCACAGCCTTTGCACACTTTTGCTCCATCGGGTTTCCTCTCCCCTCCCTATTCTTCTGAGAAGATTTTTCTGAATAAGGCAATATCAGGCTGCTTTGCTACTGGCTGTCCTTGTGTCAGTCCACCAGCAGGAGATGCTTTGTAAGCTGGAATGAAGATAAAGTCCCAGAAGACCAAATAATCAAAATGAGCCAGGGGAGCTACCCAAAAACTACAACTCAAGTATTCTCTGGTATTCTCTAATACAACTCAAGTATTCTCTAACTTTGTGGCATTCACAGCTGGGTTGTGGTCAGGCTGACACATGGCAACTGATTCCTAGTGGATCTGAGTCTTCACCACTGCATGGTGAAGACTTGCCAAAACTGCTAGCTTCCTGCCCTGAGGTTTTTTCTGGCCAGCAAGGAGTGGATAGGTAGAAGCTGCTGCAGGCATTAGTTGCCAAAATCTGGCAGCCCAAGAGGCTGCCCACTTGGCCTCCCCATGATGTCCATTGTGGTTTTGGTTTGCAGCTGTTACTCAGGTAAGGGATTTATGTGAAGTGTGGATCAGAATCTAGAATTATGTTCATGATAGGAATATTTCAATTCTGAGAGTTCTGGTACAGAACAATCACTTGTTCAACTTGCAAAAAAATAATCCTTCAACTTGTATTGGAAAAGCTTCCAAGGAAGGGCTTGAACAGATTTATACTGTTTCTTTCAAGCTGTACAACATTGCTGCTGATAGAGTCTCTGTGTGTGCTTCCGAGGGAGAAATGCAGGCAAAACAATGCAAAACTTGTCCCTTCCATAGGCAGAACTATCAACCTGGCCACTAATACAGAAGTGCTAAGAGAAGCATTATATTTGCTTGGATTTTTTTCCTTTTTTTTTTTTTAAGCTTTCTATGGGATTTGCTTGTATAAAGGAGATGCAAGGCAAAAGTACAGCTGAACAGATGCAAGCTGGATAACTAGCAGAGAGGGGCAATGTTTAGTGAACTTGCTTACACATCCACATGATTCCCTGTGCACTGAGAGAGGAAGGAAGGAGGCTGTTACAGGCAAGGACGTATGTGATGGTGTTTGCTATATAAGAGCACCCTGGCAGCATGTCCAAGAAAGCATAAGCTGGAGTTCTCTTGGCCACCACGTGGCCAGAGTGACTTGGAGGGGGTTGGGTAATTCTCCTATAGCTGGGTGAGGTTTCCTGTGTTAGTTGTCTGTGACAGACAATTTTTCAGAGGCATGGCATCTGAAAAATGACTTTGAGATCTGAGTTCCACATTATCCCCCCAGTTTTGATCCCTAAGTCGTCACCCTTACCAGTTACTAGAATTTCATTACTCTGATTTATTGATTTATTTGATTTATTGATATCATGTTCAACATCAATAACCATTCCTCTGATCATCTAAATATGCAATAGAGAGAAGAGAAATCACATGCTACTAGACGACTTTAAATCTATGTTGCAGAATCTATAAATCACGGTGTCTCAGGCCAAAGAAGGCAGTTGTTCCATTTAGATGGTAGAAAAACAGCTAGTGCCCTGATCTACTGCAATCCTTTTCATAACTGGCAATCCTTTCAATCAGCTGGCAGTTCTCAAAATACCAGGACCACACTGAAAATGGTAGTTTGTTTGCCCTGCTAATGTGGGCACAAAGAAAAGCCACCCGGCAAGCCAGATCCAGTCCTTTCAGCATAGGCTGGCCATCCCCAGTCCTCAGCATCGCTGTGAGTGAAACCCTTTGGATCTGTCACATACACTTTATTTGACGAAGTACCAGAATCCATTTTGGAAATTATTGCAATGAGGTGTTTTAAGGTGAACTTGCACTGTTTTCACTTTGTTGCTGTACTATGAGTTTCAGGGATCTTAGGAGGAGGGTGAGGTACAAGACCAAAAGTTCCAGCATGGGACATGGCACGTGACCAACAGTGAGAATACTTTCAGCTGTTTGAAACCCAGCCAGCATCCCTTGTGTGCCAATATCACAAAGCCCATCAACCTCTAGCCTGCTTTCCAAATTCTGTCCCCTGGGCCACTGTCAGGGTGTTCTGCAAAGTGCTTTCCAATAGCATCCAGTTTGCCTCCATTCTTCAGGATGGAGGCAACCAAAACGCACATGTAGTCAGCGGCTTCCAGTGTAATTTTATTAATGTTTTAGCACATAGTAACATTCCCATTAGGTACCTTCAATAAAGTACAACTGATGACTTGCCATTTTTGTGCACTATTATGTGACAGATTTTTGTGTGGTTAGTGACAGTGAATGCCAGTCTAACATTGCTGATTTCAAGGTAATAACTGTTGATGTGAAGTGGTGGGAACAGAAAGCATTTCCAGAAATGTCTGTTGGTTTGGGGGTGCCTGTGCAAAGGTACTTATGTGCAAAGATCTGACATTCAGAGATCTGATACTTGGAATTTTTCAAAACCTGGCTTTTTGCTTTTTTGTATGTGTAACTAAGACACCCTTAATATTGGAACTGTTCTGGAAGTGAAAACATACGTTATTTTGGGGGGTTGGGTTTTTCCCCTCCTCTCCTATTTCTGTAACTGGCAGCCTGAAATTCATCTACCCAGGCCAGTAACTTTGTCTTCTGTATTGGAGCTTGTACTTGCACTACTCAGTACCTAGAAACCAAGACTGGAGGTGACAACCCCCATTCCTTACTCTTCCTATCCCCACTTTTTCTTGCTGCCCTTCCACTTCACAGAGGCAGAGCTAACTCACTGCTGTTTGTAAGCAGGTACTTCCATGGAGGCCCAGGACTGCAAACAAAACATTTAGTCTACATGTGGTGGTTTGGAATTGTAATCTGATGAAATCTTGCTCCAGATTCTCCCTGGAGGAAATGAAGCAGGAAATACCATTTTTTCCATTTCCTTTACCTCAACATCACCCTGTGCATCTTCTGCTGAGGTGATACTATGGCTGAGGAACACTTTGGGAAAACAGTTTCCCCCTAGGTTTTTCTCCTGACAAATGTAGCTCTGTTAATCCTTCCATTTATTTCCCTTGAAAGTATGAATTATAAGAATGTTCAGGTTTTTTATCTAAGCAAACTACAGACACTGGATGTATGGCAATTTATTAAACTTTTCTTCCACAATATTGATTAATAGGAAACTATCTCCATTGTGTAGACCTAGGTTCTGGAATAAGCTATTTTATTCTGAAGAATGATCAGCTTAATCTGTAAATGTATAACTATGCTGTCATGGTGCATTTTATTCAAAGGGAACAGGAAGGAGCAAATTCTTGTTGCTTCAAACCTTATTGTGTTCTTTGTTTTTCCTTAAGCCATGTCTCAAAGATGGAAACCGATCAGTCCCTTCAGAGGGACCATTTCAAATCAAATTTTTTAAACAAGTATGCAATGTACCCCTTCAAGTAACTGAATCTTAAAAGAAATCAGTAGTAATTTCATCCTGAAATGGGTATCTCCATGGGGATTCATCTTCAGTAGTCCTGTCTACATATCTGTTTGTCACTTGTGCTGGTCCATGTCAGAGAGTATGTGTGGTATGGTCCAGGACCAGCTCAGTGCCTAAGAAGATCCTAGGCTGAAGGGAACAAGCTAAAACTTGGAGTCACTGAAATGAGGGGAGACCTGGGGGAAGGCAAACCTCAAAGAAGCTGAAGGGACCATTGGGTCCCTTCCTTGAGTCCCAAAATATCTCCTTAGTGGTTCACTACCAGCATAAGGGAAGACAATGGGTGGCAGATCCTCTTGCTGGAGTGCCAGAGTTGAGAGAGTGAAAATAACCTCCAGCACACCTTGTGTTATTTAACAGCCTCGTCTATCTTTCATGGTGTAGATCCTTGTGCATCTCAAAGCTGAGGGTATGGGCTGTGTCAGGAAAAGAAGCTTATTGACTCACCAGCGTGGTGGTGTCAGGAGGCAGGAAAGAAGACAGAAAAGAGCCTCTTCCCATGTTGTAGTGGGATGACACACATGTATATGTGATTGTGAGAGTGTAAAGCCCTTCTCTGACTGGATCAAATGCGGATATTCCTTGTGGGATGTTGTGGCTGGACCTTCCCACAGGACTTCCATCTGCAACTTCCTCTCACTGCTGAGTGTAAGCAAGCAGGAAATCTACCCTTCCTGTCAATCAGAGCTTCCCCAGGAACAGCAGAAGGACAAAACTGGCAGGATTCTTGGCAGTTTTGCTGCTGCCCATAGGGTACTGATTATCATTAATGAGTCTTATTGATTTCACAGTACAGCTTCTTGGGAACAACAGGAGAAGCCTGTTTGCAGACTGAGAAATGTAGCACATCAGTGGGTCACATCTGGGAGGATATCTGTGCAATCACAAGGGCTGGATTTTTTGGTGTTGTGTTGTTTCCTTCAAATAAAAGGCTACATTCTGCATCAGTCTGTGATTTTGAGAGCCACATCCTTCCCCAGTCTCATCAGGAAATCATTCCACTTACCACTGGTGAGTAGGTGAGTGGGGTTCTCAAGCCCACACATAAACTGTATTCTCAGCTTCAAGAGAGCGAAGGAGTTGTAATGTGACAACAGCCTCTCAGGGATTGCTGGGTCTGATGCTTTCAAGATAGGCTGGGTTTTGTTTGTTTTGGTGTTGGTTAGGCTCTGGCTGCTGCACTGATCCACCCAGGAGGATGGTGCTCTTTGCCCTGTCTTCTTAGTAGCAATCACTGTTCTAGGGTGTGGAAATTAAATCTCCAGATTCCAAGCCCTAACTGAAGAGCAGTGTGTGGAAGGATTCCCCCTTTACCTAGACATTGCGTCTCCAGCTCATCCTCCCCCCGCCCCCCCCCAGCTCTAGCAAGGAATGCCAGCAAAAACAAGTGCTGTTTGTTTGTTTGTGTTTTACTGTAAAACTGAAAATAAGAAAGTTACTGTGTTTTTGGGAGGTTTTGTTTTGGTTTTTTTTTTAACAAAACAGATGTTTCCCAACATTTTTACCCTCTTGGTTTAAAGCTCCTAATTTCTGTCAAAACACTCATCAGGCAGCCACTCTATAACTGCTGTGCTCAGGCCACCAATGGCATCCTGTTGCCTGCCCTGAGTTTGGACTCCACAGGGGGTTTGCAGCTCCCAGAGTAATTCCAGAGCAGGAAAGGTGAGACTTTGGGATTAACTCCATCCTCTCCACACAAGCTGTTTTCTTAAATTAGAAATAAACAAAACCAAACAAAACCAAAAACAAAACCCGAAGCAATCTCCCCTGTAGATAGTCCTTTTAAAAACCAGACAAAGCTTCCTCTCCCTGCCCTCCTCTTTGTGGTGTGGAGAATGGCAGCGTCTCCCAGTGGGAGTGATGGTGGGTCCGGTGTATTCATCCTTCAGTAATCAGTTAATTAGCACAGCCCTCTCTCTACCTTTCAGCCTGCACTTCTTAGCATCACACCGGATTTCTGACCTGGGAGAACTCTGCTTTGAAAGGACAGCTTGATCCTTAAGCCCATTAGCCAGATGCCAGCCCTGGCTGGGGCAATGGTCGGGAGCTCTGGGCATGTGCCAGGTGCCAGTTGTGCTCTGCCAGCCACGTCCTTCTACAGGACAGACTTGGCCCACAGTATTGAGGACTCAGCTCAGAGAAGTTAACCCTCAAAGATATCTCGTGATTCCCAGCTGTAGACAGAATTCCTTCCCTGCAGTGTAGAGGGGAGAGGAAAGTTTTAGCCCCCTCAGCAGCTGGAGATGTGGAACACAGCTAGGGGCAGGATGCCAAGCCTGCTGGCTCGCTGGCCTGACTGGTGCGGCAAATCCCCTTTTCCCAGGTTCCTGAGGGTAGCTGTGGCCACGAAAAGCACTTGGGAAAGTTTCCACATCATTTGCAAAGCCACCCTCAGAGTGAGGCCATCTTACAGTCTGCTTAAAATGGAAGAAAGAAAAAGAAAGTATAAAATGAAAACATTCTCTCATTCTCCATCTCCTTATCTTTCACTTAAAAGTAAAGGAAGTAGAACATTTTAAAGCAGCTTTGTTTCTATGGATTAAATGAATTGAAATGCATCTTCTTTCTCTCTTGAATTTCTGCCCTCAGCCAGGTAAAGAGCTGGTCCACTGAAATATTGACTATCATTAGTCCGAGATTTGGATTTTTTTCATCTCTCTGTGAAGCACAGATCTTTTTTTTATTACCATCAGCCCTCTATCATAGCTGTTCCTGTGTAACACTTCCCCTTTGATATGACAATGACTTTGTACAGGAGAAAGGACCTTTACCAGAAGAATTGTTTCAAGAATTGATGGAGGTTGAAACCAAATTGGCAGCATAAAATATAAAATGAAGGGGAAAAAAAAAAAGAAAAAAGAGGTGGGGGAAGGAAAAAGAGCACACCTTGGAGTACAGATGAAGGGGGAGGGAGGCAGCTCTGTGGAGACAAGAGAGAGCATCGTTAACAGACCAGCTTAAAGCCCTCTTAACAATGTGCAGTTGCTCTCCCCAGCTCGCCCATTGATTTCCTCCTGCCCTCCATCGGCCTGGCTGCAGTGAAACCATGTGTCTTCCTAGCCATGCTGAACCGAATCAGATTTTGCTTTTAGTTGTTCAATCAAATTTTCCTTCCTTGAGCTTAGAAGGCACACTTGGGACTTTATAGTAATTGCCTCCCCACGCTGAACTGCTGATACCTTTATTGGATTGGCATAGGGTTTCAGAGGACTGTGTTTAACATGCACTGAGCCGCAGCAATGCAAACAGCTCCAGTGTTTAAACAAGCATCCGTTAGGCCAGGAAACAAGACAGTGCCAGCCCATTTGGTGCTCTTTAGAGCTGGCAGCTTAAGTGGAAGGGTGCAGCAGGGTTTGCTAGGGGGAGGGGGCAGGATGGGCAAGTCACAAATGCAGTGTCAGGAAAACAAGCAAAGCATCTCTGTAGGTTTGTGAGGAATGAGCTGGGGAGGGGGGGAACACTTGCAAGTGGGGACATGTGCAAAGCTCATTAATATCTCATTATGTTCGAATTGCAGTCTCCCAGCAGATTGGCATTAATGTGTGATGTGCTGGAGGAAGGGGTTGCAGGAGAGCAGCAGGGATATTTTAAGCAAGCTATTTTTTTTCTTTTTTCCTTTACATTGAAGAAGTGGAAAAAACCAGTGTGTGCCAGAAAAACCACGATGTTTTGTGCATTAGCCCAATACAGTACACTTCATCAAACAAGAACAGTGCTCAGTTGGGCTTATCATAGTACCCACTAGCATCTTTCAGTATTTCCAATAAACCTCTTTTATTTTTAGGAGTGCTTAACTCAGTTGTAAAATTCAGCTCTGTGTGAAACTTCCAACATTCAGCATCTCAGCCCAGGATGAATTCTCCCCACCCCCAACCAGAGAGATTGAGGACTGGGGGGTGGTACTTTGACGTTTTGCTCCCTTCCCTAAGTTTGTAAGTAGAATGATGTCTGAAATACTTCTGCTGCTGCTTCTGTACTGAAATAGCTTTTGTTTTATCCTGAACTGGAGCATTGCAGTCATTAGCTTATCAGTTGATAAGCTGCAGTCATTAGCTTATCAGCTGACATCAGTGCCCATACTTGCTTCTGCAGGACCACATACATTTCTCTGATAAAATCTTGGCTGCCATGATACTGGGAAAAGATCCATTAATTTTAGGGCCAGATATTATTCCTTGACTTTCTACACCTGAACATATAAGTCCCCTTAGAAAATAAGAGGCAATTCCCAGTGGTGGTTTATCCAAAGAAGAACAAACAATCAAGGACTTTATGTAGCAGGATCTCTCTTCCCTGTGCTCCCAGTTGCTGAGTTGCATGATTTATCTCTGTAAACTTTCACTGGGAATACTGGAGTCTCAAGAGGCACTGAGAATCTATTTCTTTTGTACTCTGCAGCTCTGGGCTTTCATGCAGAAGTGTTTTACTAACATGTACCAAGGAAACCTGTGGTTTTTGCTTTCCTACAGACATCTAGTTATTCTGCTATTGCATACAAAAATCATTTTAATAGGTGCTGTTTTGGAGGAGACATTTATAGCCAAACTGTAAGATAATCATTCTTCTTCAACTCCTTTTGTGCTACAAGAGCAAAACAATGGTTAAATTAGTCCTGACTCTTACAAAATGCTTGCAAGCCCATAGATCTTGGTTCAGACTGAGCATGATGTTTGAACTTTATTGCCCAGGCTATTTGTTATGTGTTTATCCTTCCTAGTAAACTTTCTTTTGCTTTTATGGAACAATATTGGGGCCCTCCAGTGGCCAAACTAATCATTCTGAGGAATGGAGTTCAAGTTCTGCCAAGGAGGTTGATTCCCCCCCCCTTCTCTATTAAAAAATTAATTTGGTGATCTTTTTATATTCAGAATTTATGTGAAGTTAATTTGAGTCACAGCATCATATGTGAAAAGTAAGGAATGCTAGGAAAAAGAAAAATGCTCTTTTTGCCTGTCTAGGATCTCCACATATTTATTCTTCTATATTTTTAAGAATTTAATGAGTTTATTGTTCAAATAAATTAAATTAGATTACATTTTCTGAAAGGATCCCATTTCACATACAAAACAGAGAAAATACATTTCAAGTATCATGACAATTCACATTTACTTAAGTGACTCTTATCAGTTGTGTGGCTTTTTATCTATGACATGGCTGGTCTGTTTTCTGGCAAAACCTAATTTTTGGACATGACATTGTCATTTGTATCAGGGGCCTCAACACGTTGAAGATTTTGGTCTCAAGGCTCCCTTGTCTGCAGCTCCTACTGGTGTCTTTCCCTTTCCATGGCCTTTTACTTTGGTACACACACTCTGTGTAAAAAAAAAAAAAAAAGGCTTTTATTTATATTGTATGCCCTGGATATTAGTAAGAGGAGTTCTCTTTATAAAGAATGTTGAGATCCTCTAGAAAAACTAACAGATAAAATTGCTTACTTATGCCTCCTCATGTTTGGTGTGATAGTTATCACAGTTCTTCCTCCTTCCAAACTGCAATAACAGACTTTGGGAACCCAAAATCAGATAGGTAGGTCATGATTCTGTTGGAGCTAGAAGTTAGGGGGGAGGTAGGGGATGAACAGGGGGAGAGGAGAAAGTATGGCTGTTTGTTTATCTTTTAATAGGATGACCACAGTCTGGCATTCGGTCTGCGTTCAAAAAGCAGTAAAGCAAGTAATTAAGGTTGTTATTTCGCTCCAACTCCTCTTTATTTAAGGGTTACTGGAAAAGACTGTACCACCTTGTGCTGTACAGCTGCTTCTTTATAAAATCATGTATTGTCATTGAAATGCTTCATAACTACAACATTCAAACTCTGGTAGAAGGAGAGTTCTGTTGGGTTCATATCAGTAAAAAGCTTCTAAGTAGTTTTTCTTTTGGAGGCACTGTGGGTATAAGAACAAATGCACTGGGGCATTTAGCCCAGCGTCCTGTCATCAGTGAGCAGAGTGTAAGAAATAGAGCATGCACACAGTTAGCCTTTCCTGGCACATCTTCCAGCTATCCCAGGTCTAAGAACCTCTTGTTGAGCCCACCTGTACACAGTTTACTTTTGCAGCCCCTTTCATTTGTGAAGGTTTCTTCTTGTTCCTGAACAGTGTGGTGAAAATGAGGAAAGCCAGCTAAACAGTTGTAGTAGAAGCTTCTTGCTTGCACTGCATATGGGGGCATGTTATGCAAATTCCTTTCATCCTCAGTAGCTGGAATTCCTGGAACAACCTTAGGCATTGTCTCCTTTCATGCTTTTCATGTGAGCTGGAGAATTGCTGGAGGAGATGAACGCCCAGCTTCAATTGACTTTTTGAGGAAACTACTAATGAGGTCAGTTGTTCTCATGATTTTATCCAAGACCTGTGAACACCAGCAAAGCAGTCGGAAAGATGGGGAGAGACTCATCTCAGCATATGAGCATGCACTGCACAAAAGAGGCCCTTTGGCTGTCAGAAGGAATGCTCATTCTCTAAAGCCATTTTGCCTTCTGCAGCCACGGAACTTACATGCGAGGCTGAGAGACCTGCCGTGACAATATAGGAAATAGGGACAGCAGAGCTAAAAAGTGAGACTATGTAATGGAGGGGGCAAATGTTTCCCACCTGCCTGATGCACATTTCATATGCAGCTCCCTGAAACCTCACATCGCTGCATGGAGCTGCTATGGCTTTGGTCGCTTGCCACTCATTTGTCACAGCCATCTCTGATGGCTGCTGACACCCAGGTGAGACCTTCAGGGCTCCAGCATGGTGACTGGAAAGTGGAGGAGGCAGGGACCAGTTGCAACTTTCAGGCAGCAGCCCAAGAGCAGCTTTATGCCTAGGGGGTGGGGGGGACAACTCTTGCCTTTACTGAGAGGCTGGAGCCTAAGCCAGGAATGCCAGAGCACACAGGCTGTCTGCAGCCCTGCTGTGCCGAGACTAAGAGGAGAATCTGTTGGGTTCTGTGGTTTAGTCTGAATCCTTGTGGTTTGAACCTCTGCTTGACAGTGGCTGCCTGGGGAGATGGCATTCCCAGGAAGGGCGCTGTGCCCTGCTGCATTCCCCCACAGCTCCTTAGGGAGTCTTTGGCCCAGTACCACTTGGTAGCTCTTTGGTAACATTTACAGGCATTGTATGGAGAGAATTTCACTGGGTAGTTCATGCTGCTGTACAGAGACATAGGGAACGCTCAATGGGAAATGTATCTCCTTCAGTTTCAGGCATTGCGGTGCTTTCTCACTAGCAGGGAGAGGAGAAGTCTGCCGCTACTGATGAGTCAGTAAAAAAACCTCTGTGTTTACAGTGTTCAGTGTTTCTAATATGATTATTGCTGGTTTGAATTTGGAGTTTGGCAATACCAGAAAGCTTTTGAGTTTTGTGGGCAGGGGGGAGGAACCAACCGAAAAAAGTAGTGACTGATGTCCCCAGACACACTGAGACCACGGTCTCCTGCAAATCCTATAGATATCAGGACTCACAAGGTTTGTTCTTGGCCTCGTGTCTTCCACCTGGCATTGAAAAAAGTCAGTCTCAGGCAGCTGTGCATTTTAAAGCTGAGCCCTTAATGTAATTCCAAAATATGCTAATTGCCAGGCTTTTGTTTTCATTTGACTGTTTTGAAAAGCTTAGAAGACAGGAGGCAAAATAAAGAAGTATTGTAAATACCCCAAGGAAAAACCTCAACCTGCTGCCCATGTAATTTCCTTTAAAAACAAACTTTTGTACTGTAGGAAGCTTTATCACACAGCAGATTTGCACACAATCCTATATGCCCGATATCTACATGATTTTACATCATTTCTTAAGCATGTTTGTTCATTGTTAAAGTTGTTCCTAAGGTTACTAAGCTGTTACTAAAGAAGGAAGAAGTGCTTTCTTACCCCAAACCTTGTCCGTGTTTCCCTGATATCTGTGTGTCTAATTAAAAATACATTTGTTCTCTCTCTACAGACTTTGCTTAGACTATCGTGGTTATAACACTACTATTTATCTGGGATTCAAACTCACAGCCCCTCCTGCTAGATCTTCCCTTATTCTTGCTTCTTTTCAATCACTCAGAAGTGATTGAGCCTGGAAGTTAGTTACTAAGCAAAAACTTGGAGCTGCACAACCTTCTTTCCCTTGGCAGTGCAAGAAAGTAAGACTCTTTCCAAGAGCAAATGTAATATCATAATTACAGGCCAAAATATGAAGGTTTCAAGCTTATTTTCTTAGAGTTTAGTGTGACAAAACTGAAGCCTCTGGAAATGAAACTGGGGAAAAGACTCAACCCACGCAGACAAAAATCTTTATTAAACACAGATGTCAACAGCAGTAGCATGTAATTAGTGCCCTAATTGTGACTGGGCAAATAATGTTGGTGGCTTGGGGAGGGTCCAGATAGAGGCATCTAACTGTGGGTATGCCTCTTTTTCAGCTAGTTACTAAGGCTCCCTTTAAGGTCAGTGAAAAGAAAAAGACACTTCTGGAGCATAGGGGATATGAATCCCATCCTTAAGGATGGGATCGACTTGTTCTGCAACTTTCTTAAGGTGCCTACAGGAATTCCTGGACTCTTTCTGTCCTGTTCGTAGCTCCCCATACAGACCCCTTCTTTCCAACCGCCCTTCCCACAAATAAGAAAAAAAGACATGCAAACGCACCTATTGAGCTGAGACAATGGCAGATATTTTGTATTCCCATTGGCTGGGGACAAGCTTTGGGAGATTTGAGTCCAATTCCAGCCCTGCTGCTGGCTTCATATACAGCTTTAGGCAGATTCCTGCTCTGTTTTCTTAAGTGAAATTCAGAGATTTAATACATGTTTGCATCTGAATGACAATGTTTAAATGCTAAATTATGGGTGAGGGGGGGTGGAGAGGGTTGACACACATTTAGTTTTATGTTTCTTTTTAAATTCAGCCCACCTATGTTTTCCTCTGAGACCAAAATCCACATAATCCTGGTAGTAGCCCAAGAGTACTTTGTTTTCTACTAACAATTAAAAGCCTTAGTACTAGGTGGCTCATCACTCCTACAACAGGAGAAAAAGGTAGAAATGAGAAGTCTTTTAAAAAGGAAAATAAGATTTGTGGAAGCCCATTATATGAATTCACACTGGCTAATAATGCATTTCTATGGTCTATCTAACAGGAAACTTATGTCTGGGGCTTCATACCTTCAAGGTGTTTAGGAAAGAGCTGTAGTGTTCTCAGTGACTTGGTCTTACCTACAGCATCTAACAATAGCAAATGCTTTTTTTGTATTCTTGCATTTTTCTAACGCTGTTAAAGGCACAGACTCTCAGTGCTGAATGGGACTTGAAATCTAAATTTAATTTTAATTAGCTGCTAATATATGCTTAGTATGCATAGGTTGCTGGGATTAAAACCCATGTGAGTATCATGGACTGTTACTGCCTCTGCATGTGTGCACTTATTTGGAAAAAGCAGGGAAATTTTTTTGACAACAAAAGGAAAAAACTAAAAATCCCTGTATTGTGTTGACTGGACATATATAGACATTTACAGCATTAAGAGTTGCGGTTCCTTACCTTGGAGGGCAGTTTTCAAAGTGCACAAATAGACAAAAACGCCTGATTGTAATCTGACACACAGTCACAACTGGGAATTTGAGCTGTTTGGCTACTCGAGATGTTTGGCAGAACACTGCTCACCTTTCTTCTCATCATCTTTTTGATTTGTCTGGAAAGATCTCAAAGCTTTACACATCTTTGGCATTTTGGCAAACTTTCTGCCATTGCTACAATGAATTGAACCCCCCAAAACCAGCAGCATGGGGAATTTACCTGCAGACAGGCTGCTGCTGTTGTACTGTGGGACAGTGTTAACTTAGTTAAGCTTGGAGTAGAACAGAGCACCTTTATTAGTAGATGTCTTCAGAAGGTAGGGATGTGATTTCCCCCAAATAGTAGCAGACACTTCCAAAAGCAGTCAATGATAATTCACTCAATGAAGAGCATTCAATGATATTCTGGCAATAAAGTAGCTACAAACTTCATGTAATGTCGGAGGAGACCAGATCGAGAAAGAATTACAGGCGTCGGGCAGATGAGGACACTGAGGCCCCGGGATCCCAGGCACCGCGTGCAGCGACAGGATCGGGACCATGAAGGCTTCTACATGGACACTGTACCCTTAAAAGATGGCTATGATCCAAGTTTCTTCTTCCCACAATCCCTCAAAATTGTTCCCATAAACCCTTGTGTTTCTCCCACCGACCTCATTCTCCCTATTGGTNGAGCATGAAAAACCCCTCCACTATATTAGTGGAATTATTCATCCACTGAGAATGTAACAGCTTTAGGAGGGCAGAGAAGGCAGTGGGACACCTACTCACCAGACTGGTCACTGCTGAGGTGGACCCTTCCCTGCCTCAATGTAGTTCACTTAGATCAAGCATGGGCACCTGCAACTGTGCATTCACACTGTTGTGGAAGGTACTGGGGACACTGAGAGAAATGGTCCAGACAGTCCACTGGAAGGGCGTGAAAGCCAGGAATAAACAGTGTGATTGCTTGGACAGGTTTCCCACAGCTGCTGTCTCTCCCAGGTGCTCCTCATAAGTGCAGGGTGTGAAGGAGTTCACCAGATTGCAACAAAGTGCATCCCTTTTAGGATCTGCTCTTTGGGGAAGCATGAAGCCAAGTGCACACATGCAAATCAACTGTAATGTGTATGTGTATTCAGACTAAGGAGGTGAGAGAGGAAGAGGTTTATCCAGGGTTGGAGACAGCTTGTGTAGATGAAATAACGAAGGGAAGACCTGAGCAAAGGTCTTGATCTGACATTGTTGTTCATTGCATAAACCATTCTTTGTATTTTAGGTTGCTTAAGGCACTCAAGTTGAAGCATGTGCTAAATATTGTGCTGAATCAAGGCCTTCATTTGCTTAAAATCTATTTTTTTCTTCACACTTCATCAGTAAACTTAAATAGTACATTTGTAGTTCACCCCACACAGCAAGTCCAGCCTTGGGACTCTGACTCTAATAGTTGCTGGGATCTGGGAGATCAGACATATGCTTCTCCATTAGTTGTGCTGTGTACCTTTGTTGGGCCTGATGTCAACTTGAAGTGAAGGTACTAAGCCACAAAGAACTGAAGTTTGTGCTGTTAATTTGGCCATATTTAGGGCAAATCTGTTATTGAGTGCAGTCTGGCCTTTAGCCCATGGCAAATAGCTCTCAAACTGTGCTCAGAATAATTTATAACACATCTGGGGCACCCTGTACAGTCCTTTGATTCCTCGAGTCTTCAGAGATCTTCAATGATTCTACATTTTTTTTTCCAGTGTTGGCAATAATTTGTATTGAAGCCAAAAAATGAAGGTAAAGAAGAGTTTGTTCCATTGTGTTCCACCAAGAAATTTTGAAGCAGAACAAATTATCATATCAATGGGTCCCTTATTCCTAGTAAACTTAATGGGCCTCATCCCTAGAATTGTTCAAAGCCAGGTTGGATGAGGCTCTGAACAACCTGGTCTAGTGGGTGGCATCCTGCCCACGGCGGGAAGTTGGAACTGGATGATATTTAAGGTCCCTTCCAACTGAGACCATTCTGTGGTTCTGTGACCTGAGGGCTTCAGTGCTGCTCATGACTGGGCCATGGGTTTTGTCCAGGAGTCTTTCACAACTGCTACTGCCTGCATTTGTTGAAAGAGATATGCAAAGTCATGGCAAACAAGCAGTTCCTGCACTGTTCTTCTTTCCGAGAGATGGATCAAGCTGATTTTTTTGATCAAGGAATTGTTTGGCTGAAGGAAAAAGCCTCTTTTGGATTTCTCTGACATAATTTCTATTTTAGAATTTTCAGTTATTTGATTTTATTATTTATACCTTAGCACAAATTTACTTCCCAATTCATCTGTCCCATGCCTGTTTTCTCCCTTTTCCCAAAAAACATGTCTCCGTAGCATAATGAAAATTAGAACTTAGAAAAAATACAAGTGCTTTCATTCACTACTATGCATAGGATTAATTTCCCTCCCTTTCTCCCCATGCTTGGGTCTCCTTTGCAGTGCTTACTATACTGTTAATTGTTTAACCTGTACTTGGATAGCCTACAATCCTTTAAAAGTATTTGTCCTAGCAAAGAACTCTTCAGGTCACCTGTGTCCTCAGACAAGGTGCCCAGTCAGGCACAGGGGACAGCTGGGGAAGAGTAGGCTAAATTCACCATTTTGTTTGCAGCACAGTATAAGTTGATTCACAAGACTTTTGTGTGTTTGTTTACTGTGTTAGTTGTGGAAATCCATTAATCTGATATTTAAATTACTTCCAAGTGAAAGTTTCACTTATGATGTTTTCTCAAGGGGTGACTAAAATGAGTGGGCTTGAACAGGGACAGTGTATAGACTATCTGGCTCTCGTTTCCTTCCTTTTGTATCGAATACTTTGCTTTAAAAAGCATGACCTTGCAATTAGTAGTGTGGAAGAATTCCTGAAATTACTCACCCCACGTTGATTTGAGGAACTGGAAGATGCTGCTTAATTCAACTGTGGAATGAGTAGCCATGTTGCCATGAGGTGGTGAGAGCTGGCAGTTAACACCAGTGAAATGAATGGGAGGCAACTGTGCCATCCCCAAGTTCAGCCTTCTGTCAGCTTGCTGTCAGTCTTGCAGACATCATACAGGCTCTGGCAGTAAAACAGATTGAATAGAACCCCACAGTCCATGGAAACTAATGTTGTCTTTGGGGAAGTTCTGTCACACTTTCACCACCTTTCTTCAGAGTTTCTCCAAGAACGTTCTGGACTATTATGTTATGCACATAGACTGTGCCATGGCAGTATTTTGTGAGCAACTGGAAAGTAATTTGCGTGCTCTAAGCATAGGAAGGGCTTTTCCCTTGCAGGTTAGATTAGACAGGATTTTAGTCTGTTGGTTCTGAAATCAGAAACAGAGTTCTTATTCTACCAGTGCCTTAATGATGAGGAAAGCAGAGGCTGTATCAGAGAGCTGCTCTTCCTTTGTAGAGCACGAGAACTCTTTCCTGTCCTAAATGCCCCCTTGCCAGGCAGGCAGGGTGATACCAGCACTCTTCACTAGCCTGCTATGGCTTGTGACCATCCAAGGATGAACTGAGACAAGATTTGCCCCAGGAAACCATTTTTAGTGTCACATATGCAGTTTAAAGAGCTAGTGAGTAGTGAATGAGTAACTATGGTGCATGTGCAGCAAAACTGGGTATTGCTTGGCTGCTTCTTAGTTTAAAACTCAAGAGGTTCCTCCATTTCTTTTCTACTCTAATTAGAAGAAGTTTTTTGGGAGGTACAGCTTTAATAATCTGCAGTGCCTGCTTTTTATCATTATCCTCCCTCCTGTCCAGATACAAAGCAGATGGGGAATGTTTTCAAAGGGTGAAGACTTATCAGCACAACTCCCAGGCAAGTCAATTAGAGGTTGCCTGACTAAATCCTCAGAACATGCTTTGAAAATGTAGCTCCTGCCATCTGTGAGGACAGACAGCGTGGAGCTCAGCTGTTGGGCATGAGAGGCAGGACTAGGCACTGCCAGCTCAGTGGTTCAGCTCTCAGGCTCTTAGCACCTTCATTAAGACTTTTGCACAAACAGAGGAGTGCTGACACTCCCAAAGTGTTGAGGTTACTACTTTGCCACTGTTTGCTTTATTGGGCTGGAGTGGGATTGAATGGGATGGATCTGAAGAGGAGGAAGCTGTATAGATCATACACTTGGGCACGAATGCTGTTTCACAGTGATGACAGCATTTCACCCCTGAAATAATTTGTGCTCTAAAGTTCAGTTAAACTTGCTATGCAATGTCTTTGCATTCAGCTTTTCTTGAGCTGTTTTGGCACACATCAGCATCCCTACCTGGCTGACTGAGGGCAGGTGGAGTCACTGCATTTACCTGATTTGACTTCACCACTGCTGTTGCTATTTTGCTCTCATCCAGGGCCTTTGTTGTTACCCTTCTTGCTGGTTTTCTGCTTGATTTCCCTGTGTGATCCAGCTCCCACTGGTGGCTGGGAGCCTGACAGCTGGCTGGGGCAGGCAGCTCTGGTGAGGATTTTGCACTGCTGCCTTTGCATCAAAGCACCTGGGACTCTTCACTGTCAATGCTTGTGAGAGCAACTCTTCCCGTCTGACCAGCCCAACTAAAATGCGAGGAAGTGGATTGTTTTCCTCTCTGTTAGCTCTTTCAGGTTTAACTGGTGCCCTGATCATCATCATTATTATCAGGGGTCATTTTGTTCTTCCAGTGACCTGACAACAAAAACAAGGATGATGACAAGAGTCCCAGTGGCCCTTCGCAGCTTGCGTAAAAGGTGAAGGTTTCACCCCCTTTCTGAGGCAGAGGTTACTATGTGAGCCTGCACAGTTGAACAGGTTACTGGCTAAGTTGGCAGGATGAGGTTTTACCTACTTCAAACAGGCTTCACAATGTGAATTTCCTGCATATTTGAAACATTGCCCTGGCCAGCAAGAGCTGGGCAGGCAGGCCCAGCATGGAAGAGCACAGCATGTGCTTTAAATGAGCAGTAGTCCTCCAAAATCAATTTGCTACGTCAGGCTTCATCCTGTGAGTTAGCAGGCATTGGTGCTGTGCTTTCAGCAGTGTGAGGAAATTCAGGTGGTAGGGGAGTGGTTTGATGCGTGAAATACTTTCATTTGTTGGAAGTGGTGATATGTAGCCCACCTCCACTTCACTTGGCCACTTGTCTGAGTTCAACTCCGACAGGGTTTTTAAAAGGCTGTCCCGCGCTTCCCACCATCTCTGTGGAACACCTGCAGCAAGTGTCATTAGGAGGCTGCTGTGGAGCTGATGGACCTCAAATACTGGTGACAAGATGTGGCTGTACCTCAGGCAGAGGCACTCTTTGGCATTGACTTTTGAATGACAGTCTCAGAGGTGATACAGTAAGGAAGAATGTGCAAAAAAAGAGGAATCCTTTCAAATGTTGAAGTTGAATTGCTGGCATGCATATGGCAATGCTGATTATTCCTTACTGATCTCAGATGCCATGGTTATGGTCATTATGACTTTGCTTAGAAAAACTGTCATGTCAAATTCACTTGCTTAGTGTCACTTCACAGCCACCCCTAGGATGCTTCCTAAGTTGTTGATAGGATTTGAGTGCAGCACAAGAAGTTAAGGATCAAACTTCATTCAGTCTTCAGGGTGCAGGCTGAATTGGAGTGGTATTTGGCAGAGCTTGTGGTAAGCACTCCTGTTGGAGGTGGAGGGTGTCAAGATCTGTCTGGAGAAGCTCTGAGAGAAGAAGGGAGAAGAAAGGTGAGGTAAGCTTAGGAACATCTGGAAGAACAGGTGCTAAGCCAAACACTGCTGGAAGGGAGAGTTGAAGCCCTGGAGAAAGGGCCAAGACTGAGTTATTGCCATGGAAGTGAACTGAAGGCCATATGAGCAAGGATGGGTGACTGGTGAGTCAGGCTAATTCAACATGAAGAGCGGACAAGATCAGTTTTTAACAGAAGGAGTTACAGAAGAGCATGTAGAGAAGATGATAACCCTTTTTTTGTAAACATGCATATTTTCTGCAGAAGATGGATTTGAGCTTCGTCTAGTTTCTTTGCTTTTCCACAGGGAGCAAAGATAGCTACAGAGCCTTTTATCAGAGCTGGGCAATGAGTTTGCCAGACCTCTTGCAGTTGCTCTTGCCTCATATTGAAGTGGCTGGAGCTGCCTTAGTTAGAGGAAAGTCAGAGGCAATGTGTCCACTATGTAGCTGGTACACAAAAGCATCCATAAAAGTGACCCTAAGCCTCCTTGTCTGTGGCTTACTGAGTAGAAGTGGGCCTGTGTTAGACCCTGTGAATAGTGCTTAGCCTGTACTGGCAAAGAGAGAATTTAGCCTCTTGGCTTCCCCACCTCCTGCTCTTTTTCCTCCCCCCCTCTTTTTCTCTTCTTTTAGGAGCAATGAAAGGACTAGTCTGCTGCCACAGCCCTAGTCACTCCCCATGGATGACTGGAACAGCCGCCCACCAAAGGCAGCTCAACAGTGGAGGATGGGCCGGCAAGTGGCTCGGCTGTTGCTATAACAACAGCACCTCTGTCTCATTTCTTCTGAAAAATGAATTGCTGCTGGTGAGATGAAGCGGAGCAGATTCTTCTCACAGATGAAAGCCCTGCCGACAGCCTCAACACACTCTTGTTTATCTATTGGGTCTGTCACGGCATGTCCGAGCAGCTCTGCCGAGAATTTCAGGATGGGTTGGATTAGACCATCCGGGTCTGCCTGTGTCTGTGTGGTTGCATGCACTGCCTCTGTCCCCATGCCTCTCCTCCAATCAGGAGTCATTTACAAAGTCAGCCTCCCAAAGTTTGACCTTTTCTTGCTTTGCAACTGGAGTTTCTCCAAAGGCATATAAAGAATAGCAAGTCCTGCTCACTGTCTTCTGCTTTGGGATAGAAAAGTGCTGTGAAATGGGTTAGGGTTAGGGTTAGGGTGAAATGCAGATCCATCAGCCAAATATTTTGTGTGAATAAAGCTAAAGGCTTATGAAGCTGCAAGGAGGTTATTTTATTTTAATATTTTCCTTTTATTTTGACATTTCCCTTTTACTTTATGCATCAGCAGTCTTCTGGTCCTTGACATAAAGCTCCTGCTAGTATCTTCATGATGAATACTGTAAAATATACGCAAACTATATACTACTACTAAGAAGGAGAGGGAGGGTACTGTAAAGAAGAATATCTTACTTCAGGGATTGTTTTTATAGGGGGAAGGGGAAGTGGTGGGGTTTTAGTCTAAGACAATGTGGAGTCTTGGTGGTGGCAAACTATTTGCCAGTATACAGTCTGTACATGATATTCAAACCATTCAAGAGTTAACATGGTGATTGGGAATGAAATGGAGATACAAAAATCAGTGTTTGCATTGAAATAATTTGATATTTCTGTGTTGTACCGCAAAAGAGGAGAAGCATGGTTCCCAACCCCCTTAAAATGCTGGAGCCAACGTGCTTCACCACCTGCAAAAGCTGTACTCAGCATGCTGCCTTCAAATAAACCTTTCATGCTAAGAGTCTGTCTACTTACAGTTTTCCAATGAGCAAACACACAAACAAGCAAATTAGTGCCTGTTAACCCCCTAAATCCTAAAACCTCTGAAGGAAAATAATGTGGAGCTACAAACTTAGAATAGGTTTAATTTAATTGATTTTTTTTTTTTTTTTTGCAACAAGGCACAGCTTCCATGTGTTTCATCTCTACTGGAAAATAGTTGCCCTGTCAAGCTTAAATAAATGATAAACGTGATCCTGCCTTTACTTTCACTGAAGTTACTGTATATTTGTACAGGGGGACATCCAAGTTCCAGCACATAATGGAACTTTAGGAACTGATATTTTTAGGGCTGGTTATTTGCCACTAGATAGTTTTGCATCTTTTGGTAAACATTCATGTACAAATAAGGTGATGGATTCAGGATAAATTAGTAAATTATGTGAAACCTAAAAGTGTGAAACCATGTGAAAATGTATTTTCTTTCCAATATTTTGTAAAGGATTTCTTCAAACTGTTGCAAAATATATGGAGTAAGTTCACTTGTATTCCTCAAGAGATTCTCACTAATGCCTGCCTGGTAATTAGGACAATTTTTTTTTCACATCTTTTCCTTATATGAACTTTTCTTCATGACTAGAAGCCTGCCACCAGCTCCTGTTCTTACTTTAGCTCAGCATTTGGTCAATATGAACTCGGTGCAAAGGGCCATGACAAATTTTGAATATTTCTACAAATCCTGGTTTTGTGTGTGCATGTCCATTGAACTTGGTCTTGAGTCACTTGCCATTTGGTCAGTGTTTTTCTGATGTGGAAGGCAAAGAATGATAGCAACTTTGTGGTGAGATGGCTTAGGAGCTCAAATAGGTGATTTCAGCTGTAAATTGTGTAAATGGCCCATTAGGGGCAACATTTAAATATGCTATTTTAACCTGTTATATCAACTGTGTTGCTGCCCACCTACACTTGAGGCCAGCTCGTGCTCTTTTTTTTCATGCCCTAGAGTTGTGCTGCCGTTCTTGTGAAGTGGTGCCATTCTGCATCGTCCATTCCTCATCTGCAGGGTCTGAGCCAGGGTTGTATAAAGATCAGGAAAACAAACTCAGCTGCAGCGTTCTGCAGCATGCCAGTTACACTGGTCAAAAAGCAGCAGTGAGCTGTGATGCCGTACATTGATGTTCAGCTTAACATTGGTTTTCAGGGGAGGGAAGCTGCAGAGGTGAGAGCTGTATCATAAGTCTTCTTGTGGGATCTGATTTTGATCCTTCACACTAGCCCTGGGTGTTGGGTTACTTTCCACATGGCTGCTAACTGGCACAGATTCAGACAATTACCACCCTTGCACAAGAACCTCTTGGTAGATCTCTCTGCTACCATGGCACTGGGGGATGAGCTCTGCTGTGAGGCTTTGTGCTCTGCAGCCTGGTGCATTCCTGCAGACCATGGCTGATAAACTTGACTATGCCAGGCCTTAATCAAGAGAGTACTGGTGCAATGTGCATTCCTGCCTGCATCTGCTGCCATGTGCATGATCCCATTCCAGGGCATCTGTGGAGCTCCTGGGGGCAAGAGTTGGGAAAGGAGTGGGACCCAACCATGGGGACTCCACACAGGTGATGAGGAGGGCCAAAATGAGCTCATAGTCTTCCTCTCGCCCATAGTGCTACAGGCTGGTTCCCTATCACAGCCTGAAGCACAGGGGAGAGGAACTCCTTGATGCAAACCACTGGCCCCAGAAACTCAGGGTATGGAGAGACTCAGGGTATGGACAGCTCCTGTGGAGCTGTGCAGGCATAAAATCACAGGATAATTTGAGTTGGAAGGGACATTAAAGATTATCTCGTTCCAGACCCCCTTCCATGGACAGGAACAACTTCCAGTAGTCCAGGTTGCTCAAAGCCCCATCCAGCCTGGCCTTGAACACTTCCAGGGGTAGGACATCCACAGCTTTTCTGGGCAACCTGTTCCTGTGCCTCACCATCCTCA
Source organism: Sakesphorus luctuosus (assembly GCA_013396695.1). Lineage (NCBI taxonomy): Eukaryota > Metazoa > Chordata > Aves > Passeriformes > Thamnophilidae > Sakesphorus > Sakesphorus luctuosus. The sequence goes on from VWZD01005296.1 coordinate 518,612, forward strand.
CAGGGTAGAATTTCTTCCTAATACCTTATCTAAACCTGCCTTCTTGCAGTTTAAAGCCATTCTCCCTTGTCCTATCACTGCATGCCCTTGTAGAAAACCCCTCTCCGCCTTTCTCGTAGCCCCTTAGGTACTGGAAGGGACTCAAAGGACTCCCCTGGACTCTCTCTTCTTCAGGATGAATACCCCCAACCCTCCATATTTGGAGTTTTAAGACCAGCCATCTTACACCAGAGGAGGAGCCCAGCTGTAGGGCAGAGGCTGTGGTCAAGAGCAGCTGGTGTGTGTGTGGCACCACAGAAGCCAAGAGGTAAAGGAATTTGAGCCTGAGGGAGACTTGGCACATGCTGGCTTTGTGCATGGCGGAACAGGCAGCAAAATCTCGGTCACACATGCCAACAGGGGAACCCCTGGGGACTCTTAGTCACGTGTTAATTATTTTCCCATATAAAAAAGCTCTTCTGCTCCAGTACCAATCAAGGAATTTATGATCTGCTTAGACCCATAGACTTGCCTTTCTGCTTTGTTGTACAGATCATACATCTGCACAGGACCAGCTACATCAGTAGCTTGGTGTCCCATGCTGGTTCAGCTGTAGCTGCAGCAATGTGTGTGTGGATCATGTCCCTCTGCATTGTGTGCTGAAAGGGCCTCACAGGCCTGAAGGGGCACAGAGGAGCACAGCCCTCTCAGAACCACTCCCTCCAAAACCAGGACGAGATACAGATTTGCTTGCCTGCCTTACACATAGGATAAAAGGGGAACCAGCCCCCTTGGGATGGGAGAAATAAATGGGATCTGGATTGTGAGAAGAAAGAAGGTTGAGGACCTCTAGGTTAGGGAAGGGGTGGGAGCTACATGTCTGGGACTTTCATATCAGTAAAAATACTTCAAAAATTGATAAAATCTTTCAGTATTTTGTATTCTATTGTTCTAGTATCAAGGATGCGAGTGTGTCCTGAAGGCGTTTGCTAGAGCTGTGACCTCTTTGCTTCCTCCCCTACCCACTATTGTTTTTTGCCTCAGCTGGAGAGGGATGCTTTTTTTAGCCTGGTACATAAGTGAAGGACTTCACTTTGGTGTGATAGGGGAGGACTGTAGCTTGTTACAGTTCTTTGCTATGCTTCTTTTAACCTGAATTAAAGCTTATGTTAATACACTATTTTTTTTATAAAATTGTTGTATTCTAGTTTATTTGCTTTCCTGGAGACTTGTCTTGCTGTCATTTCTGTTAGCTACTTATGTTTTATGTTATCTCCTAACACAGAGCTAATTTCCTTTTTTTTTGTTATTTGATGGAGTTAACATAATGCAAAATGCTTTCTATTTTCTAGGGTGGATATATTTTTTCCTCCCTTAAAACTGATTCTCAATATGTTTTGTAGCCAAGAACAGAGGGCTAATCAAATGAAACTATGATAATGAATTTTTTAAAAGAAATTTAGTGTCAACAGCACATGTTTCAATATAAGTAGTCAATCAATTGTATTGCAGGTATTTTTCAAGAAGCCTCTAGAAACTTCCAACAAAAAAAATTCAAAGTAAATAGTAAAGTTTAGTGATTTTTTTTTTCGGTCTAGTTTAAGACTTCTCACTGTGTTAGGCACTGTGTAAATCTCATCACTGTGTGTCATTTGCTCCCTAAAATTCTGCTAGCTTAGAAAGCACAGATTATTCTACAGTTCTGCTCTCCTATTCAGGAGAAGTTTGGGGGTATGGGGGTCAGGAGGTGTTTGGCTGTTTCTTTTTTTCCGTTTTTTCAAATTGATTAAGGCGTAATAATGAAATCAAAGAAACTTCCCTGGTAGGCTTGATGGGGAGTATCGGTCATGGCACTCATGACCATTTTTTTGCATCTGCAAATGCTTAATTTTTTCTTTCCTCTTGTTTTTCTTTCAGCTTCAAGAGACAGTCAAAAGGAAGTTAGAAGGTGCACGTTCACCACTCAATGGAGAACAGCAAAATGGAGTTTGTGATGGGAGCTTTTCTCCAACCAGCAAGCGGACACGGAAGGATGTGTCAGGCATCGAGGCAATCAACAGCTTGCCCAATAATTTGCCTTTGCCTGCTGTTTCTCCTCTTCACCAGCTTGACATGAAAGCTCCCCTGGCCCTGCAGAACAGTGGAAGTCACAACAGTGGACTAGAAGACTTGGGTGAGAATGGTGGACTTTCTGAGATAAAGCTCCCTGTTAATGGCTGCAATGAGATAGATGATAGTTTTAACATCCTGCAGAACAAGGAACTAAAGCAAGAGCCTTTGGATGACTCCAACTGCATAGATACTTCTGAAACATCTCTTTCAAATCAGAACAAGCTCTTCTCAGACATTAACCTGAACGATCAGGAGTGGCAGGAGCTAATAGATGAACTGGCGAACACCGTTCCAGAAGATGATATACAAGATCTGTTCAATGAAGACTTTGAAGAGAAGAAGGAGCCAGAATTTCCCAGACCTGCCACAGAGACTCAAGAGAGTGCAAGTGTGAAAAGTGACCCATCTCATTCTCCATTTGCTCATGTCCCACTAGGGTCTCCCCAGGTGAGGCCATCTTCTTCTGGCCCTCCCTTTTCAAATGTCTCCACAGCCTCCAGCATCGCTTCTGTTTCCAGCGCCCCACCAGCCCCAGTCCCTGCCGGGTCACCAGCAAACTGTGTTGTCCAGTCACCCCAGACTCCCAGCCAAGCCCACACTCCAGGCCAGACGCAGACACGCTCTGGAAATGGCTATATTATGAACCCAGTGGCAGCGACCGTGGCAGGATCAGGGCCTGGACTGGTGAATATGCCGAGCGCTGACTTGTCTCCAGCTGAGCAGCTCAAGCAGATGGCAGCCCAGCAGCAGCAAAGAGCCAAGCTCATGCAGCAGAAGCAGCAGCAGCAGCAGCATCCAAATCAGCCCTCAAGCTGGTCACCTGTGGGGCCTCCATCTAGTCCCTATGGAGGACCCTTCAGTGCAGACAAACCAAATAGTCCAATGATGTATCCTCAAGCCTTTAACAACCAAAACCCAATAGTGCCTCCTATGGCAAACAATCCCCAGAAGACCACAATTAATAACTACCTCCCTCAAAATCACATGAGTATGATCAGTCAGCAGCCAAATAACCTGGTCACAAACTCCTTGAGCAAACAGCCCAATATGCTTTCTTATGGCAACACCAAACCTCTGACCCATTTCAATGCTGAGCTGAGTCAGAGGATGACCCCACCAATGGCAACTCCCAGCAAGAACCCTATGATGCCATACATTCAGCAGCAGCAGTCCCAGCAGCCACAGATGCAGGCTCAGATGGCGCACCTGAGCGAGGAACAGAAACGCATGCTCATCATGAAGCAGAAAGGGATGATGAATCAGCCCATGGCATATGCAGCACTTCCTGCCCTTGGTCAGGTAAGCATGAGTGCATGATGCGTGGGCAACCAAAAAGAGGCTGACACAAAGGCTTAGTATCTCTTTGTACAGTCTCCTCCACCCTCCTCCTCTTTCTTCTGGGAAATATGGAACGTCATTGCAGATGCTTTCTGGGCTTTTCATGTGGTATCGGAGCTTGATGATTTTAAGAAATGATTTAAACAATGTTGCATTATGCTTTAGACCTGTTGTTAATTCACTGTATTTTTCAGAACTAGTGCTCTTTCCACCTGCTTCTACTGATGAGTGCTTAGGGCCACTCTGGGAAATTTTGGGTCAGAAGTTGTTCCTCCTTGGAGGGTTTGTTTCATTTTTTTTCATTATCTAAGTCTTGATGGTTGTGGATCCCAAACCACTGCCTGGCTTAGTTTCCACAGTGTAGTTAGCATTGTAACAAAAAAGAGTGGCTGGTTCCTTCTTCTTGGGGCAGAGATAAAGCCAGCTTTAAATGGCATATATGGCATTTTGGCTTCAGGAACAAAGGAAGGACATTTTGGGTGCTGAGCACCTTTGGTTTCCACTGGAAGAAGTAAGGACAACTGAATGCTTTTAATGGTGCTCAAACCATGATGATGATATGAGATGGTTTGTTCTGGGACTTCCAAGCTGTCTTTAGCAATGTCAAGTATTTTATTGTTGTGAATCTGGAGAGTCCTTCAGCAAGAGGCTAAAGCCATGTTGACTTGAGTTGCTTGGCATCCCTATCTCACACGTGTTCCATGCTAACCTTTGGAGCAGCTGTTGCCAGGCTTGGAGAATGCTTTGTAATGAGTTAATAACCAACTTGAATAATGGTTACAGTAATGCCCTGTCACCTCCTGGGTCAGCAGGGTATTCTTAGTTGTCCAGTCCCGGCAAAGATCTGCCCACTGGTGTCATGGAAAGGATCAAGAATAAAATTTTTTAAAGTTGTTTTGAGAGTTTTAAAGTGAATTAAACTTAATAATCAATTCCTAAAGTAGGTGATGTCTTCACAGAAGTTATGTACCACCTAAACATGTCAGGAATTCTGATATAATAGTACATGAATAAAATTATTGGTTGATGGTCTCAGCATAACAGCTTTTCACCAAATTAGCTGTTTCGCCTACAAGGATTATTTCTTTCTGAGCATGGTCTAACTGTGAGTCACACTGTAATGATGTAGAAATACGGCAAAATTTGTCATTGCTTCAGCTTGTGGAGTTTGGGGATCTACCAATAAGGAGGAATAAGAGCTTTACGTGGTCAGAGCCCATCACATATTATTTTAAATTAACTGCAAAACAAAAAGAAATGTTCATCTGCCTCCTATTTTTGATTCAGGATGTATGGTGAAAGCTCAAAGGTTTGTATTTTTGTATTAATTCTGCTTGCCTCTTGCATTAGACATAGCTAGTCTAAAGCCTCTTCTTTTGGGAAGGCTTATCTAGAGAAATACTGTAATAATGACCTGGAACTCAGACTGTAATTGGAGCTACAGATTTGTCAGGTTGCAACAGAGAGGCAGGGAATGTCTGGTCATGCTGCCTAATGTTTCATCATCTTTTTCTTTTGTTGTTGTTAAGTTTGTTGAACTCAAAGACACAGTAAACATGTGAGAAGATGAACTGTCTGTGTGAAAGAGTTAATGGCATCTCTTCCATTTCATAGGTTGAGAAATTCATATTAATATCTCACTGCAATTCCTCAGTATGAATGGGAAGCTGAGGTTTCATATATCTAATCTCACTCAGTTCCTTTTTTTTTGACGTAGGAAAACCCAGATATTTGAATATAACTAGACATTCTTCCATAAACAAGTCCAGATACTACATAATTTCTGTATCATATAAAGAAGAAACCTAAGAGAGAGCCATACTTTGTTATATATTGTGAGCAATTCACATATATTGATCCAGTTGGGAAAAGGGACTTCTTGTTTTTGTGTAGGCGTAAAAAGGTCTCTTTAGTACTTGTGGAACCCACTTGCTTACCCTGAAGGGATTTTGTTTGGTGAGGAAAGTTGAAATAAGAGATTTCTAACTGTGATGTATTTCTTCCTTCTTTCTCTCCCTGATTCCCTGAAAAGCATTTTTCTCTGGAAAATTGGAAAGCTTATTATTGTAAGACGTGCTTGATGGAACAGATTGTTTTTGCAAAAGTGGTGAAAACAATATGTTGATATTGTTGAGTTAAATCCAGACTATTGCAGATTATCTGATTCTACTACTTACTGCAGGAAGCTGATGGTCACATATGGAAAATAAGGAGATTGCACTTTTAGTTTGAAATACATTTCTGAATGTAAAATGAGTGTATCTACCAGTTTATAGTTTCTACTTTCTTTGTATATTTGGGGTTTGGTACAGAATTGTAAAATGTGTGTTTGTGTTAAATTATCATGATGTTTTAACAAATGACATTCAAGGGGAAAAAGAATCTACCTATTGCATCTCATGGTTAGCAGTGACCATATATTTCTGTCAAGTTACTCTTACAAGGGCATATTTGAGAACCAAAAGCTGATTTAGGGAACATCAGATGTGTGCATAAACACCTTGTCTTATTTTCTGTGTACTGCTGTAAAATTTAGATATGGCTTAGTGTTGTGCATAGTGCACACACTAATTAAACCCATTCCCATTTGTGCCTGAGGTTGTAATAAGCAGCATTTTTACATGAACTCATTGCTTCAGTTGTTGAGCTTATTTTAGTGAGACCCACCACTTTTTCAGTTCAGCTGGGACCTCGCAAATGCTCTGTGGAGGTCAGCTGTCCGTGACTGTCCTATTAACGTGTCAGTGCTGGTACTCTGGGCTTGTGTCTTGGGCATGCTGAGCATCACCGTGTACTCCTGTAAAGAGAGGTGGGCAGCCAGAGAGGAAGCCTTTCAGTGCAATATATCTGTGAGTAGTTGGACAGGCAGAGTGCTAAATTAGCAGCTTAGCTAGCAGAACCAGTATCCAACAGAAGCAGGATTTCTCTAAAGGCTCTCAGCACTGTCGGTGTTGAAACTCTTCCTGTCAGATGTGTTAGTCCTTCACTTTTCTGTGTAGATCCAGGGCTGGTACTGGCACTGGAGTTGTAGCCCTCAAGATATTATTGCTGAACAATCCATATGCCCTGAACCATTATGTCCTATATCTTATTCAATAGCTTGTTTTTCTTCAAAGGAGCATTGGATGTGGTGGTTTTTTCCCAAAGCAGATACTGGTTTGGATTTTTGAGTCAGGAATTGTCCAGGAGTGGCAGTTCAAGGTAATTCTGATGGGGGTTTTGTAGAACTGAGTGTTAAAAGCATGGTCAGATCCTGACCCATCTATATGCAGCAAACCCCTCAGTGGATCCTGATCCATCTACCTTCAACAAGAGTCTGTCTTCCAGTGAGTGTTCCCTCATGCTTGACTGTTCTCCACTTGGTCAGGCTTGTATTTAGAAATCCCTGCCCTTTGCCTTCTCCCACATCCTCTGATCTGCCCTAAACCCAGTTGTTAGTTTGTGAGTATGTGGCAGGTGTTGCCCTTTAGCCTCTTGCTTTTTCTGGATGTTTCTTTCATTCTTGCTTAGCTGTGGCTTAAAGGCTCAACCAGCAAATAGATTTTCACAGGGCTGGTAACTTGTTAGATATTTGAAGGGTAGAAGTCTTCTTCTCTTCTGGTTCTCAGGTCATTGTAAAAGAAATCAGTTTCACATCAAGATGCAACAGGGACTTTGTTATGTGATTTAAGAAATAAAACCAAACAAGCCCGAACCATCCTCCTCTCAAACATTAGAGTGTTGTTTAACCTAAAATGTTCCATTAAATTTTTGAGGTGTATATAAGGTTTTATAGGATGTATTTCTTTCTTTTTTTATTTTAAACCAAAACCTAATTTCAAATTGAGGAAAAGTGAAAACATTTTCTTTGAGAAATTTCTGAATAATTAATTGTGCCTTTTCTAGATTCCAGATGCTCAATATGCATGCATAATGGTAAGAGAAAAATGCAGCCCAGTGGAATAGATGTTGAATGGCTGAGACAGAATTTGATGTTTGGAGCCAAGTGTGTGTGAGAGAGTAATGAGAGGTTGAAACAAACAAAATTCTCAGTGGGTGTAAGAAAAATAAAACTAGACTACAGCTCTTTGCCTGCACGGGACTGTGAGGATGCTGCAATTATAGTTCCTATTGAAACCACTAGTTATGTTGTTCGAAATTGGAGGGATGTGAGTGAAGGGGAGAAATGGCACCATCCTGCAAGAATACCCTCACATTTTCTTTTCTGTCTTTTGTTTTAATCTTACAAATTCAAGATGTGTCATCTGCTCAGCTTTGTTTTGCACACCAAAGATAAAGGGAGATGTATGTCCCAAGAACATTTCCAAAACATAATTGTTGTTGTCTTTTCGAAGCGAAAAAGTGTGTTTCTCTTTAGAATTGTAAAAGAGATTTTACAGTTTTTTTGAAGTTTATCATTGGGATAGCAAGAAAAAGAGGTTGTTCGTGTTTTGGGATTTGGCCTTTTTTAAAAGCTTAACTGAAAGTAAAGAAGAAAGGCTACTGATTTGTATTCACTGCATGAAAATGTGGCAGAATCACAACTGTCTTGCCAGATTTTAGGGGAGACAGGCTGAAATGGAAATAGTGACAGAGACAATGAGGATCACTTGGTGAACAACCTGTAGAGTCAGAGCGAATGCCTGTCTATGCTGTGTTTGACTTGTAGACACTGTTTTCCACAAGATGCAGTGCCTGCCTTTTTGACAAATGTCAAAATTTGCTCCGTGGAAGATTTTTAAGGACTGGCAGGTTAACAAAATGTGTTTGGATGGTTTCTGACCATCTCATCAGGCAATCTGTAAACAGCAGCCTATCCTTACCATTTCTGCTCTCATCTGTCCATTGTGCTGGGAAGGAGGCCGTCTTAGCATAAAGCACTACAAACAAATGTTGGACAGTACTTGGCTGAGGTCGGATCTCCATGGCATCATCCTAAAAACCAAATCTGTGGCATAATCTCAAAAACAATTTTGTTGGTATTTCCTCATTTTGTGACCTGTGGTTCTGTACTTATTAATCTAATACAAACTTGTTCATTTCATATGGTAATGGTTTTCTTCAATACCAAGTTTTTTCTCTAGTCTAAACCTTGCAAAATTGGAGTACAAGAACACTGTTCTCATGCCGGAACCAAACCAATCATCCTGTCATAAGGAAACAGGAACAGTGGTTGATTCACTATCCCTGGAGATATTCAAAAGACATGTAGATGTGGCACATAGGGACATAGTTCAGTGGTGGACTCAGCAGTGTTGGGTTAAAGGCTGAACAAGATGTTCTTAGAGATCTTTTCCAGCCTAAATGACTCTATGATTATATGGAAACCTACTTCACGGAAAGCATGCTGACCAGTATGCCCTGTTATATCCTCAGAGTCATCAGAGGTGAAACTGTTGTTCCATTGTTTTGCTCCAGCATGTGTCAGAATAATGCGTCTTTTCCTCTTTGAATAACACACCTGTGGTAAATCCTCAGTTCACAGAAACTTCTCCACTTGTTCAAGATTCATTAAAATACATTGTAGTGCAATTTTCTTCTTGTCTAGTTTCTCAAAGACTCATAGTGTAAGTTATTCCCATCTGTAAAAACGATGCCCCACATTACTTTTAGAAGCAGATAATTTGTATTACTGACTGCATAAAGCGTATACAAAATGTCCCCTATTTTACTTTTTTTTCCAACTCTTTTCCTTCCTGCATCATCTAGATTGCTGTATAAAGAGCAGTTTGTCCTGTTATTTAGTGAGGCCGGATAGTTTTATGATTCAACATATGCCAATCAACTCTCCAGTTTTGTTCATTATGACTCCAGTTGCAAACCACTGTGATTCTGAAACATCTACACCAAGTAGCAGCATATTTTTGTATAAAGTGCTGCCCTTTCCTGGTGTGGGTTTTTGGTTTATTTGGTTGGTTTGGGGGTTTCTTTTGCCATTTTCTCCTGAAAGTGCAAGTTATCATCATCAGTTTTATCTTTCCAGTCTCATGACCTGTTCTACCTGCTTTCATCAATATCAGCCATAGCCCACTTCTTGTTTTCCAAGAGCCTTTCTAACTCTTCCTGTTCATTGTATATGCTCATAATGTTAATATACAGACGGTGTAAAGCTGTGTTGTTTCCACCCTCTTCAATGGCTGCATAAGCCACTGACAGCATTACTGAACATGCTGGGATGCTCATACCATGCTCTCTCCAAAGCTGTGATCTTTTGTGTGCTGCCATCTGAGCATCAGCAAAAACAATTTAGCACAAAAAGGATGATGTTTTCAGCACTAGACAGTGAAAGATCCACATAGCATTCTAGTGTTCTCTGGAAAATCAAAAGTCCTCCTTCCTGTCCTACCTCCTCCACCTGGGTGGTCACCTCCATGAATCAGCCTATTAACTGTAGGACAGATGACACCTCTACTCTTTGTGGATCCGGGAAAGTGTTTATTGCAAACTAGTAGCTGTTGTGTTTTGATGTAGACAGTGAGCTCAGCTCATGAGTTATACTCCATTTTTATGCTGAGAGAAGGCTTAAACCAAAGACCAAGAATACTGTACCCATCCTCTGGAGCACTTGGTCCGTTTACCCTTCAGTGCCTCACCACTGGCTGACAGAGCTTGTAGAGCGCTTGTTTGAGAATTCTGGTGTGACTTGGTCTGATCTCTTTTTCTCCAGTATTTTGATCTTTCATGGCCCAACCATGATGCAGATTGAATCATAGCTTGCACTTAGATAATATTTCAGAGTTTTAAATTTGTTCCTGTGTAAATTCCTGAGTGTCCTTAATGTTGCCTTTTTCTGAAATGTAGACATTTAGAGTATTTCTTGCCCCTGTATTCATTTCTCTTCTGTATTTCCCAAGTTTGCCAGTTTGCTTCTCAACATATCAAAAATATTAATCTGACCTTAACTTTGCAGGAATCTATCTTCCTGTGTTTAAATTCATGAATATATGTCTGAATATCTGAAATGTCAACTCATGCCCCAGAACACTGGTGGTCAGAAACACACAGAAATTCTATAATTGCTTTAAAATCACAAGCTCATAAAATTAATATGTCTTGGTGATGGTGGTGGTAGTTATCTTCCTGTTTTCTGAACTGCTGGGATTCTTGATTTCCAGCTATTTTTTATCCATCTGGGCAGGAGTTAGCTTTTTAAAGTAAAGCTTTGGTTCTCCCCTACCCCTTTGACTCTAGAATATGAAAGTGAAGGGAAAACATGTCAAATTATAAATGTTACAATGTCATCATAAATTAATGTAATACTGGGATTTTTCTTACCCTCATTTCAGTCCCATTCTGTTCATGTGGTACTCAGTTGCATCATTAAGGTTATGATGCCACTCCAAACCTCCTACTTGGAAGGTTCTCCTTGGTTGTGCTTGTATTTCTAAGGTGTCACGTAGTCCTTTTAGAAAAGAGACATCACAAAAACAAATTACACTTTTTCCAAGTTACTGTCTGTACTGAATACACAGGTGAAGTACAGCCTCCTTGCCACCACCAAGGAGGCTGTGTGTGCAGTGGATTTTACACCTTGTAGTTCACAGCAGTGATAGAATCAGCAGCAGCTCTTGGCCAGATTTAACAGTACAGATCCAGGGCTAAGGAAGTCTCTATTTCATCTCTCTTTCAGGGGCACAAGGAAGATCTTGTCTTCCTTCTCTGCCCAATCTTCCAGGTCTCATGTGGATCACATCAAGGTTGGTAGCCTGCTTTCCCTTGCTGCTAATGGGAGTCAAGCAAGCCTTGGAACTAATTTAGAAGAAAAGAGGCTTTGCTGGAAAGGCTGAGGAAGGCTTTGCAGCAATCCTCCCAGTTTCTGTGGCATGGGTAGCTCTGCAGAGGACACCTTCTGAGGCAGCTGACTGTAAGAAACAGCCAGATACGTGTTGTGCACATCTGCTGTGAGGAAGGATGGGGCATTTCACAGCAGCCTTCTGTGCTGTGCAGTTTGGATCTGAACTCAGATCTACTACATTCCCACAGAATTTAAAGCGGGAGTTTTTCTCTATATTTTCTGAAGATCCAAATATAAATAAATAAATTATTAGGCTTCATCAGGCATATAACCATGTACTTTTGATTATTGAGAGCTGGACCCTTACTGTTCACTGTACTGATTTTAAGAGATGAACCAAACTGCCTCCTTTCAGGCTGCATTTCCACCCTCAGCAGCATTTCTAAGCCTCAGTATCATTTCATGTATCTGTGCTGACATTAGATTTAAAGTTGCCTTTTGACTTTTCTGTTCTGCAGGGAACAAACTGTTAGCAAATCCCTTTGCTAGGAAAGCCTCTTCCGAGTAGTCAGGGAGTTTATTCTCCAATTTAAGAGTAGTCTCATTGTCTTTCCCACCCTTTGTAAAGAGAACAGGAGATGGATTAAAAATTAACCCTTTCCATCTCTTTTTCCATCTCCCTTCCATAGCCTGGGCTTATACAAGCTGAGATTCAATTCCAAGCAAACCTGTATGGTTTTTTTTTCAGTACTATTTTGGAAAGAGTTTCATTTTACATACAGAAATATTCTTGCAACAAGAATCATTCTTGAATAAACAGTACCCTCCCCCACGCTCCCTTTACTGCTGCAAGGATGGAATATCTTTGTTGCTTAACTTGGTTAAGTAGGTTTCATGCAGTTTCTGCTCCACTGTTATCACCCAGCCTGCTCAGCCATGGACCTCCTTTCCTTTCCCTGCACTCTCCCTCTGCTCTTATTTCCCTCTGTTAAGGAGCTTACGGCAATGAAAACTGCCAATCAAATAATCAATCAATAAGGGTAAAGTTTATAGGGAACCCTTTAATTAAAGCTACTATTTTGAACTATTAATAGATTGTGATTATCTTAAAAGTAAACTCCATCCTCTTCTTCCCTTTATTTTTTCTCAACCTTCTTTTTCTTTTTCCATGACATGTGGATGACTCCTTCCTGCCCATACTCAGGTAAACAGAAGAGACACTATCGGGGGTAAATTATGAAAAGTCAGCATGGCATCCTCCTTCCCACAGAGGACTGTTTGCTGATGCCCCATACTGTACACATTCTCCTTTGCTGTCTCCTGCACCATCTCCTCTTCCCTGGGAATGGCACACCAGAAGGGCTGCCATGTTTCCAAGGCTGAGCTTCAGTGCATGGAAAGAGCCAGGGCAAACTGCTGGGTTCCCATCTCAGTGTGCCCATCACCAGTGTAATGGAGAAATGAGATCCTTTGCAAGTGGAAGAATACATGGCAGTCCTTTCCAACTGTTCCTGAACGCCAGTCCCATTCATCTGATCAAGCTGATAAAAAAAATCAACCAACCAACCAAACAAAAACATTGCAAAGGAAGAAAATCTTAGGATTTCTGCTGTGGTGGGGCTTTGTGCGGGGTGTCAGAGCCACATGTCAGAAGAGGTAGTGCCCACCTCAGAGGCCTTGCAGCTAATTAAACATTACACATGGCAACAGCTTCATTTTGGGTAGCACTGTGAAGAGCTCATTAAAATCAGAAATGCCACAGCTGAAGATGTCCACAGCTGTGCTACTCTGCAAGGTGCAAGAAATTGTAGAAGAGGAGGAAGAACCAGGAGAGAAGGTGAAGCATACAAACATCTTGTGGGAGACTCAGCACTGCCAGAAGGAGAAAATCCCCTACTCTGTTGTAATCCCTGTGTTCTTTAAATGTCTTCCCTCCACCCTCCCCCAGCAGCATTTTGGTGGCACTGAAAGAGCCTGCTTGTTTATCTTGAGAGCATGAATACAGCTCAGCTCTTTTGCTTGAGGAGAACATCATTAATCCCGACTGATGTTCCAACCAGTAACTTAAGACAGCGTAAGGCTCACATTTTCAGAGGAGAAGTAATAGTCCGTTTTTAGGGGCTCATTTTCACTCATGTTTGTTTACTGCAGTTCATGGCTGTAGCTCAGGAGTGTTCTGAACTTGTGAGCAGACATCACTGTGTTTTGTGAAGTTATGTGTGGAGCCCTACAGCCCTTTTTAAACTTGTGACTACATATTCTTTTGTGGCTAATATAGCTTTTTGGACACATATTACCAGGAGGTTTTAATATGACTTACAGCCTGCTTCTGAGCCCTCAGTGAAGGGCTTGGCCCCCAGATCCAAGAGCAGCACTGCAATGCCAGGACCAGTGTCAGTGTATGTTCTAAGCCTTGAGCTCAGCCTCTGCTTTCTCTGTCTCTGCCTAACTTCTGTCTGCATGAAGGAGTGCTCTCTGACGATCAGTCTATGCTCCCTGGAAGGCTAGGATGTTCTAGCTCAACACGGAGGGGTAACTTCCACTTCTGAATTCCTATTTTGTGTGTTATTTTATCTACTTGGATTCTAATTCTGGTGCTTTCCAAGGCATTTCTGAATATTCAAGCCTAGTGCAACCTAGAAGCATTATGTTATTGGCATGTGTGTTTGTTCCACCAGAAAGATTTCCTAGTGTCTGTGATGTGCACGTGTCCACAGTAGGAACACTTAATACCTCTTGAAAGACTGTCCCAGTAAGTGGTTAAGTGCAGATTTGGAGTCCTGCATTCAGAAGGTTCTGCCAAATCCCAGCTGATGCATCTAATTTGCTAAAGAATGTGGCTTCTGCTCTCTCAGCAAAGATTTCATTCCTCATGGGCAGTGGGAAACTTGCCGTCTTTGTATTAATGTTCACCAGCTTAGTGTTGTCTGAGACAGCCAAGTTTGTTACTAAGGAAAAAATCCACTCTGTTGGTCCCTGTGTTCTTTGTTCTCACATCTATGTGTGTGTACACATATTCTGGAGTCCTCCCTCCCCCTATTTAGCCCCTTTTTCATGTGTGTGAGGGACATTTTGGGTGCATTAGCCTGCAAGAGTATCTTACACATCGGGCGGAAAACACCCATTCTGTGTCAACACATCTTCCAAACAGGTGGCTTCCTCATTTACACCCAGTGGGAGCTTGTTATCGGCTCTTCCTCTGTACTAAGAGTGGGAGCTGCCTAGAGAGGGTCAAGTGTCTCATAAGAAAACAAGACCAAGTTCAGCAGCACTGTCACAAAATCATGTTTTAGTGTTTTCTCTGTCTCCTTTTGACTTCTGTTTCACACTTGTGCAATATTAAAGTCAATTCCTCACTCCAGAAGCTCTGTCTTTGGCTGCTCTTGCTAGCACCCTTCTACAGAATCTGTTCTGCCAGGTCCCTCACTGTTAGCTAAAATCTCCTGTTTTGAAAAACAGATAAACCTTTAAGATGTCTTTTGTTTCCTTGTGGTATTTGGAGAAACTTAGGGAGAGACACTGTCTTTAAAAAACGGAAAGAAAAATAATTCTGAAAGTCTACCTAGACAGTTTAAGGTCTGTCCTGAGAAGATGACTCCTCCTTTTTTTGACGTGATGCTGCCTGTAGGCTTGAGACTTAACACTCTCAAAAGAATCTGAATTTTAAATTCATTTTTATACATGCTATTGCCTAGAGAAAGCAAGATTCCTGAGATTGCCTAACACTCACTTTCCAGGGAAATTTTTTTCCAGTATGTACTTCTTTCCCTCTGAATCCAGCAACTGAGGATGGAGGGGATTTTTTTTGTGGGGTTTTGGGTTTTTTTTAATTGGTTGGGGGTTTTCTTTGTTGTTATTTTTGTCATTTTTAATCTGTCCTATATTATTTGTATGTTTCTTTTCTGCCAACCTCTACTCCAGGAGCGGTTTTTCTTTCTCTCCCTGTAGGTTTTCTGCTCAAGTTTACCCTCTGTTTTCCCTCATCCAGTTTTTGTCTGCCTCCCCTCCTTATCCATTTAAAAGCACAGAACCTTGTTTTTGGTATTGTTGCAGTGCACAGGAAATCACTGTAGACACCAGAGATTTCTGTGGTTTTATACCTCCGGCAGATGGAAATAGAATGAAATATTTGTCATCATAATAAATGGGGTTTTAACCAGTCATGGGGCTGATGAAGGACTGGAGGATCTTAGCTATAATCTCACTAATGTGCTGGCATCATCCATGTGATAAATTTGGCCTCTCCACCTGCAAGTCTCCCCACCAATTCATCTCAACCAGGACTTGAACGTTGTGAAGTATGGAACAACATCACTGGATCAAGATTGTTTGTAGTGTGCCCTTACAACAGATGGCTAAAGCAAAACTAAAATCGTAGGAATTTTCTACTGTTAAGTGGCCAGTGACATGTAGTTCCATATACCTTGAGGATTTGTCTCTGGCAGGAGAAGACAGTAAATTAAGGTTAGAAAGCCTTGCAGTCTTACAGATGGAAATGCAATTTGAAGTTGTTTTGGGGGAGGGACTTTTAAGTTTCTGTTGCCCTTCATGTCATGTGAAACTGGTCTCATCACCTGACAATAGCTTCACTGTTCCCACAGAGACATGCATAGAACAGAAATTTGAAAAATTTCTGATGTAGTTACCATGTACATCACAAACTACACAATACACATGGGTTAATAGTAAAATTTAATGTATGTGGTCACTCTGAGGCAGTGTTTACCTCACTGGTCTCACTGCATGGGGTTGCTAGTCCAGTATCAAGGAGAAACTTTTCTGTGGTTTTGAGAGGTACCAGTGGTTCATCACACACTTGCTCACATCCCCCAGCCTTACTCAACACAGTAAAGTAGAACATGGTGAGGAAACTTTATGGGACAGTACAGTATGTGTGTCTGGAGCAGGTGAAGCTCTGGGTGTCAGCTGGAGACATTTCACACTATGACACAAGAGAAGTCCCCTGCTGTGCCGCTGTAGAAATTTCCCTTTGCATTTGCCCAGTTCCTGTACCTGCTTTGCAAAAAGTGCAGGGGTAACATCCTCAGTCCTTTCCAAGACACGGACAGGAGCAAAAGCCACTAGCAAAAAAAAATAATCCTTGACTCTGGTTACGTAAAGGGTGGGCTCTTTGTCAAGGGCTCTGCTGAAAGGCACAGGTGTCACCTGTAGGCACACTTGCAGGGAGCCTGCTTTGGCTGGGGAAGGCCAGCGTGTCAGACACACTGCATGCCTAGGATTTTTGTGCTAATGGAGCAGTGGAAAAGGCTCTAGTTTGGCAACAAGGAAGGGGGAAAACACGAGTACCAGTGTAGCCCTTTAGGAGAAAACAGCTTGTGGAAAGAGCAGGGTCCCTAAACTCTCCTGCCTTGGAGTAAAATCTGCATTGCTCACAACATGCATGTGTTTGTGCATTGCTCTCAGCAGGATGTTTCCCACTGCAGAGGGGCAGGGAAGGCTGAATAAAGACGAGCCGAACCCAAAACTCTTAGGGCTTATTATCCACTCACCTGTCTGGAGCATGGTGCTTGCGTGCTCTGCTTCCAGCCACTTCACCAGCCTCGTGTCAGAGAGGGTGCATGCGCTTTGGCTTCTGGGCAATGCAGGTCAGAGTAGAGTGGAAATGTCAGGGCTCTAGCCTAAGCAGACCTCCCAGAATTGTGATTCCTGTAGCAAACAGCAGCTGTGGAGTTGCCAGCATAGACTGGGAGCTCCCCTGGGTGCACTCCATCATTTCTTTTTCATCACAGGCTTATGTGTCTGCTTTCCTCTGCTCAGGTTCTCTGTTCTAGGTACAGTGCACTGGGTCAGAAACCCCAAACATTAATGTCAGTAAATAAGTTGGTTTATTAAGGCTCATGAGAAACACATTCCTCTGGAAAAAGCATGGACTTTTGAAAAATCCTCATGGTAAGTCTGAAATCCACAGACTACAGGGGACATGGCAGGACACTGTTTTGTTTTTAAGGTGGTCTTTTATCACCTCTTGGATTTCTCAAAGAAAAGAATGGGAGTTACTGTGATTGATTTTCAATTAATTGAGAATTACGTGGTCTCTCTCTGTCCTCCATTTTTCTTACCAATTCCACCACTTTTATTTTCCTATTAATAGACTGCGCTTTGCCTTTTCAACTTAGTCAGAGCTTTCTCACCTACACAGCCCTAGTCAATGGGAGCACTTACGTAAGGACTGCACAGTCTGCCTGTGTGTCTTAATGAAATTGGAGAAATGGTGGGGTTTTTTTTCCTAGTTCTTTGGAATTACTTTCTTCTTTCTCAAAGACTTTTTTTTGGCTTCACAAAATTAGATCACCACTATGCAAAAAAGAACCCACTGTGATCACAGCTTTGTTGCACAATGCCTGTACTTTCTTGAATGTTGTTCCCATCTCTTCAAGATTAAGTAAGATCCAGTGGGTTGGACCTTCGATCTGCATAATAAAGGGCAAGGAGGCAGTTTGTAAATCCTGCCTTTCCATCTTTATGCTTTGCAGTTTGGGACCTGAAGGCTTGAAATAATTTTTGCTTGCTAAGAGGAAACTTTATGTAATATATGTGGAGATACTATTATGGTAATTAGTGTTGTTAGGAAAAATCAATGCGTGTAAGTCATCCAACAGCAAGCAATGATCTTCTCACAATCAGCAATTTATCATGCATTGCCAATGCAGGAGGGCTAGGACTATTTTATTCGGATAAATTTCTCATTCATTGAGTCAGTAAATCATGGTACACTTCATGATAGTAATTTTTAATGTGACTGCATTTTGTTAAGTTTTAATCACGCATAATGGATTTTATCTGACAATGAGGTCAACCTGTAGTCTCTTCCCCTGCCATTTGTATCTTACCATCCCACCATGGGCAAGATCACAGTCATACCCGGAGGCCCCAGATGCGACGGGGGGTAGTGAAATACAGGAGGTCCAGGAAGATGAGCTCTTAAGACTGATTTTAAGCAGTTTAGGCTTAGGTGAAGATTTACCCTGGGTGGAACAACACCAGATTATACTTGCTGTGTTTTTGCATCTGAGTGTAACTGAATTTGTTTGAAAACTGTTTTCCCAAGCTCTCCAATTATACTTTTGAGCTGTTTGAGTCAGGGCTGTGGGAGCACCTTTAATCCACTGAATACTCTGGTAGGGATGCAGCTGATGCTGTTCTTTTCTCTGCATTCCATGGTGAACTTTTCATTGGAAAAGCAGTGGAAGATGAGCTGTGGAAGTGAGGCAAGAGACCCTTGTGGTTTTCAGTGGGAGACAAGGCCATCTCTTCAGTGTCTTCATCTTGAGTTCACCTCTGCTGTGACTTGCCCATTCTTAAGCTAGTAGAAAAATCCCTATTGTCTTCATCTACAACAGGAGCGTGCCCTGGATCTGCCTTGCAGCTTCAATACAATCCTGCTGTTCTTGCTTATGTTTCTGAATGGCTGTGGAGTGTTTCCATTTGCTTTTTATATAGGTGGTTTGATTTGATGTTCTTCCCCCCTGAAGCAAGATATAGCTGTCTTTCCTCTCTCTTTTTCTGGTGGCTTCCCTATGTTTTGGTTGTTTCCTTTCTCCCTACTTCCCCTTACAATCCTTGTTCATTTTCTTTTCACTCTTGCCTTCACTCTTTTTTTCTTTTTTTTTTTTCTTTTTTATCAACCAAAAAGACTCTCACTCTTCATTCACCTCTATAAACATAGCAAGATCTTGTCCACTGAAAGGGGAAATGGGAATACAGGGAGGAGTGTAACAGTACCAGAGATGCTGTTCAGTTTCAGGTTCTAGTACTGTGCCGTTCATGTGGGGGTTGAGCAGTCTCTGATGAGCTGCTTGGGCTGGATTTGTTGTTCTAGGCAAGAGGAGGAATGCTGTCAGTCCCCACTGACTGCTACAGCAGTCCCACTGCAGCAGAGATGATGTTGCATCTCTCTCCTCCTGAGATTTGCAAGTCTGTGGTTACAGTCTGACCCAGGCTTATTACCCTCTCCTGTAGATACTCCTATGCTCCTCTGACACTGGGGCTGCCTCTCACTGTCACACAGTCACCTCATGGGCATGGCTTTCCCTGCTTCCTTTCAATGGATATAGCCTTCATGAGAGATCAGTGTATCATTTAGAAAGGTGCTTGAGTTCCTTTGGGATGAAAGGTACTATATGAGTATAAAATCCTCTTAATGTCCCAGAAGGCTGGCCATCGATCTTGGAAGAGCCATTTCAATTCTCCCTCCAGATCCCCTGTTTTCTTTTGTTTGCTGTTCCTCTGAGACAGTGACAATCTGGAGACTGATGACCCTTTCTCTTACCACAGTACTGGATGGGGGAGAGGGAGAATTAATTGTCCATGATTTTTGTGGGAGGATTTTCCTCCTGTATCCAATGATTAGGATACCTTGTGTGTTCTGATGCTGTGACTCACCAACCCGTGATGGCTTCCATGTGGAGCCTGACCTGCTCTTTCTAGGTCAGACTCTCTCTGGTTACACTGGTGCAAGTCAGGAATATTCATTGAAGATAATGAATTTATGCAGAAACCATTTTAGAAAAAATCTAGGTTGTTTGGTAAATGGAAATTAAGTAAACCTCCTCTGTTGGGATTTTTTATTTGTTTGTTTGTGCTTTTTTTGTTAATATGGAAGAGAAGAGCAACCTGAAAGCATTTACTGTCTTTGCGGGTTTTTAGTATCTCTCTGTGTCTTTGTCTCTCTAATGCAACTTTGCCTACAGCCTCATGCATTAGCAATGCAAAGCAGATTTTGAAAGCCAAGGGAATCCAGGCTCTTCCAGATGAACACTGATTTTAAAAAAGATAAAAATCTAGAAATAATAAAGGTTGTCCAAGTGGCATATGGTATGACAGTGACCCTACTGTAAGGACAGATGTACAGAGCTAATGGTAATCCTATACTGGAGCCAGATAACATTCTGAGGTTAGGAAATCAAAGCCCCATGCTTTGGCTTAGCAGAGAATTAGCATGTGGAGCCTGCATTAGTTCTGGAAACAGGGCAATTCAGTTCTTAGTCATGTTGCATTTGGGGCTTTCAGCTTCAATAGCAGCAAGATCTCACCTCATCCTGTATAGGAAAATCGGTCCCATGCAGTTTTACCAGGGAACAGAGTGTGTTTAGTAAAGCTTCTGTGTTTAGATGGATTTGTGGAGAAGGTGTATACTGTTTCTGATAATTATTTCAGAGAAGTTCATGTCTGTTGCTGCAGAAACAAATCGTATGCTGCTAAAGAGCTTGTGAAGTTGGGGAGTAAGTGCTGATATTCAGAGCAGAGACTGCAGCAGTTGGTATTCAAGGGATGTTTGGGGGGCTTTTGCACATGGGGACCCCAGAAAGTATCCTACAGCAAACTAAGCCTCAGGCTTGTACAAGAGCCACCTCTGCACATGGAAGGTTAATATCCTTTAATGACACAAGCAAGTCCCATGACTTGTTATTGCAGATGTAGTTCTCTGGAGTCCAAACACAGGCAATTCTTTGGCCAGTAGATTTTTGGAGCAGCTTCAGGTGGTCAAGCACTGTGCAAGGGCATGTTCTTCTACCAGAGAAAGAGGGGAGTACAAGTGATGTAATTATTTAATTTCCCAGTAGTACCTGGCTTGGTGTTGAGTGAAAGAATTACATAAATTCTGTGTCCTTGTTAAAAAAAGTCATGGTCAGTAATGAAAACCAAGAATTTTTGCATTTTCTAGCTAACTACCTCTGTCTCACCCAAGCCCACCTCTCTCTGCCCTACTGCTTGTGATGTCCCTCTCTTTCTTCTTGTTTTTAAATATATTTAACAATGAGAGCTTCCGTATGTATATTTTCTGATAGAAAGTAGGTAATGTCTTCCAATACATGATACCAGTGGCAACCCCTGGAGAACAGAAATTATAGGGTAGGATCATCATTTTTGGTGCAGTTTTGGATATCTACATTCATTTAGGCTCAATTTTTAAAATGGCGAAATGATCTCAGTGTCAACTCAAAAGCTGATCATCACTGAGACATTTTGACCATTCTCATTACATTTCCTTTTATATTTACTTCTATTTTCCCACAAAGGGAGAATTTGGGTACAGGAAAAAAGCACAAATCTAAAATGTCTAAAGACAACATGTGATTAAAAAGAAAAAACAGAGTTTTCAGGCTTATTTTGGAAGGAAATATCCTGGCTCAGTTGCAGAAGGTAGAAAAGGATTTAAATAATTTGGTTTTGTTCTTAAAAGCCTATGTACATGTTTTATATTAGATCATTATTGGTCAGGAATTGGGACCTGTTGTATTTTTTTCCTATTTCCTATCAAATGTTTTCTAATGAGCCTGTCATAGGATATGGATCCAAGTACAAAAGTAATGTTACGGCAAAGTTGTATCTCAGTCACTCCAAAGTTGAGCTGCTTTATCTCTTTAAAAGACATATCAGATTTTTTTAATACAATCTTTTTGAAGGATTTTTGGGCTTATTCATTCCTTCAGAAGCAAGCTTGGGTGTTTATATTGTCATTTCTGTTTGCATTTTGCATTCAAATGATGGTGTTATTAAAAAAATATATTTTTTTAATTGGCCTCTGTGCGTATCTGTCTCTGCTTTCCTGTCGCATCATCTGCTGCTTGTTTCCCCCCTGCAAGAAGAGTTACATTCTCTTGCTTAGAATAATGCATGATGGGGGAAAAGAGGAAACTCATTAAAATACTTAAACCAGGAAATAGTCCACTTACACAATCCCCTCTTGTTTTTGATGGTGTCCCTGGAAGCCTGAGCACAGTTAGTCATTTCTGCACACATGGGCAAACAACCACAGTGAATATTTAAAATCCAGTCTGTTAACACAGTATCTGTGGTTGGGGTTTGTTGCAAGTGATGGATCACTAATAGTTTAAAACTCAGAGGCCTGGAAATTCTTTTGTAAATTGAAGAGGATTATTTCATCCTGTTGGGCGTCCCTGTCAGAACATAAAAGTCTATTAACAGAGATGGTATTGAGCACCCAGGGGTTGCTTGCAATATATAATTTACTGAAAACATACATGCATAGCAAAAATCATACCCAACAGCCAAGATTTCAGCTCTGTGCTGCTACTCTCAGATCAAGCACATGTACAGAAAACATTACATAATATTCACCTTGCAACTGTAGTCTGATCAGGTTCTTGCCTTGTGAAATACTGTTTGGCTTCCTTAGTACTGGTGCAGTGAAAATTCTTTTTATTATTATATATAGTTATTACTGAAGTTTATGGCAATTCTGTTTGGAGTGCTAAAAATTAATTTAATAGAATAATAAGAATTGAGCCGGTCCATCTGTTCTTGTTCCATCCTCTTGACAGCATGTACAGTATTTCAGTTCACATAACGGTGTTCTTCACATGCAGAGGAGAGTTTTCAAAACAGGAGAGATACCCCCACATCCTACAGAAAGTGAGTTGGTTTCAGGTTGCTTCTCTAATCCTCATTTCTTTCAGAATTTCTCTCTGCATCTTTATTATTCAGATTTGACTAGACAAGAATGCCCAAACATCTTCCAGAGTTGGTAAATTTGATCAGAAACACTGACAGATAAATATTATCCCTGCTACCATTCTATATTCCTTAGTTTCATAGGCATTGGGTATTAGCCTTTAAGATTGTCACACCCAAATCAGAATACAAAAAGAAAATGTAGTAAATATTTAGTATTCTCCTGTTTATCGTCCTGTTTCTATCTCTATAGACAATTCAGGGCTTGTTGTAGCACTGGCATTTTGGAAAATCCCTGTAGTTCTGGGAACTTAAAGACTGTGCTTAGGAATCCTAGCCCCTTTCCTTAAGTCAGTGATCTTACCAGAGAAACCTAGATACTCTTGGAAACACGGTTGCAATGTTTTAGAGAAAGATGGACAGCCAGCTGCAGGGCGTTTTCCCTAGAACAGAAGAGCATTTATTGGTCATCAGAGTAGTCCAAGGAGGCTCCAGAGTGGCAGAGCTGTCTTGGCAAGAGCTGAACTGCTCAGAGTGGCTCCAAAACAGATCAAGTGCTTGCCAGCAACTCAGTTTTTGACATACTCAAATCTTATCCTACTTCTGTGTGTATACACTCCTTCTCCTTTGAACATCCCAGTGTTTCTTTGAAACCTTGAAAGGGTGAAGGAATCTAGTGCTAGTTGTTTCTTTCTCCTGAATGATGCCCCTAAGCATCTTGTGAGAGAGACAGAGGGAGACAACTTTTCTCGGGGTTATCACCTTTTTGGTTTGGAATGTGCTTTCGTTTCGCACTGAGTTGGTCAGGGAGGTATAAATGTCCGTGGGTGTCTTGCCTGGCAGCCCAGGATAAGCCTTTGCTCTCTTCCTCTGACAAAAACATAGTGAATGGAGAGAGAGTGGGGCATTCACAGCTGGCATAGAAATCTTATGAAATATTGAATCTTCCTTGAATATGGAATAACTGGGATCTCCAGAGTTCTCACATGGATGTCAAGTGGAGGTCATTTCCCCTCTTGTTCAGCAGATAGATTATTACTGGGAAGTGTGTGCCTTACTACAGTTCTCCTTGGGTTACTCAGTCCCAATACAACTGCTAAGGACCATTCTTAAATTGAAGAGAGATTTCTTCCCCTCTGTACACTAAGGTCAGTTTTGCAAAGACTTAAACAAAGGTGAGATAGATAAAGGCACTGAGGACCAGGCATTGTCTTCCAAGGTGGAAAATACTGGAGTACACTTCAAACCCCAGGAGAGAAAAGGTGCTTTTCCTGCGTCATCTCTGAATGTGCAAATCCCAATCCTTCAATCTCCTTGACCTTACCTATGATGAGTGCACATCTTTCTAATTTCCAGAATTCTCTAACTTTAGGAAAGGAACATTTGATCCTGACTAGCTGAGCGACTGGAAAACAGCGGAGAGCATATAAGGGGTACACAGGCAACTACTTCTTAGTTTTCTTACTTGTGAGCTAGGATAATGTGTAGCAATACCAGCAACTTCATATCAAAATGTTTTAAATTACAGAGCTTCCTATTGGGCTTCTATTGAGCCACATCTCCCCAAAATTCAGCCACCCACAAATGAGGCCTCAACGCCTTCAGCTGAACATTTTTAAATTTAGTGAAAAGATTTGAGAAAACTTACAGAAGAGTGTATATTTTTCTAGACTTGTGGATCCTTTTTTCTCTGTAAGGAAAGGCTGTTCTGTGCAGCATGAACAGAAGAGTGAAGCAGCAACAGGAATTAGACTTAATTTTCTCCCTTCAGTGGAGAGATCACTTTAGAGTTTCTACCTTGTTAAATGGCCAGCTGAAACCGTGCATGATTGATGGACAAAATGAAAATTAGATTATGTATCTTTACTCTTCCTGTGACCTCTACTTTCTCCTATAGCAATTGAAAGCAGCCAGGGGGGCAGGAAAGATCAAAAAAAAATAAAATCCTGCATAAATATCCAGAAGACATGGGGGAGAGGAGAGGAAAGGTGCAGAGCCCCTCTGTAAATTGTGTGCTGTCCCCCAAAATCGTGGCTTCCAAGGCATGAATCCTACAGTACTGAAACTTGAGGAATTAAAATGTGGAACAAATGCCCAAGTTTCAGGCTGCCTGTCAGTAATCACCACGTATGTCAATCACCCATGTGGAACTGCATCTTATGGGGAATTTGGTTTCTCTGCTGCAGCTGCACACAGGAGGTGAGCTGTGGTTCAGACACAGTCAAGTTATTGGAATGAACGCTTTCTGCCTCCCAGAAGGAAATTCCAGTGTGTTGCCCATCTTTGGACTCCTATTTGGTCTGTAGATTTGAAGATATGAGTCTTAGAGGCAGAGGGAAATCACTTCTTGCCTGCAGGCATGGGGTTCTTTGGCAGTTTTGACATCCTTCAGTGCTGTCTTGTGATCAGAGCATGGATCTCTGCACCCACTCAGGGGCACCTGCATGTGTGGAGGCACCAGGAGCCTGTCCTCCTTTCATGCCTCAGCCTGTAATATCAGAAAGCAAAGGTTTTCCGTTCCAGTTACAGACTGCTTTGACAGAACAAAATGTGTCTTGCTGTGCCCTCTACAACTTCATTCTTTGAGGGAAAAACACACATATAAATCCTATGTTCACTTCAAATAACTAGAAATCAATGTGTTACATGAATTGCTATCCCAATAACCTCAACAGCAAAGGTTAATACAGTGAAATTAAGAGCAGGAGTATAACACCAGACTGCAAGAAATTGCTAATTCCCCCATTTTTTTCCATGTGTGGCCACTGGCCTTGGGAATTCAGGGAGTGTGGTTTCATTTGAAGATACCAAAATCCACATGTAACTTCTGCCTAT
This sequence comes from Sakesphorus luctuosus, assembly GCA_013396695.1. Lineage (NCBI taxonomy): Eukaryota > Metazoa > Chordata > Aves > Passeriformes > Thamnophilidae > Sakesphorus > Sakesphorus luctuosus. The sequence continues at coordinate 544,026 of VWZD01005296.1, forward strand.
TCCTGACTCTCAGAAGGGTTGGTGAGTGAGAGATGTGCTTTCAGTTACAAGGGACAATCCATGTTTTCCAGCTTACATTTTAACATGGAGTTGTTATCTCCTGTCTTTTTTGTAAGGCCTCAGACCCTACAAGAGTCTTGGTTTTTGTGTTTTGAAAAGACATCATCTAGGAAAGGAAAGCTTGAACATGGTACCTGCAAAAATAGGCAAATGGAGAAAAACACAAAGTTTGATGAACTAGGAAGAAATATTAAATCTTGATCTCTGTGGTGACCAGTGGCAGGACGCAAGAGAATGGCATGAAGCTGTGTCAGGAGAGGTTTAGGTTGGATATCAGGAAAAGGTTCTTACCCAGAGGGTGCTTGGGCACTGGAAGAAGCTCCACAGGGATGTGGTCACAGCATTAAACTTGGATGAGTTTGGACAATCCTCTCAGGCATGCAGTGTGATTCTTGGGCTGTCCTCTGCAGAGCCAGGAGTTGGACTTCGATGACTTGCAGAGATGACTCCTTCCACATTAGGATATTCTGTGATTCTGTGATTTTAGAGATTTGCTTTCTGATGTTTAAAAATTCAGGGTTGGCTGCTCTGCAATGGTCTTTTAGTCTTTCTAGCATATGAGTAACAAAAATACTATAAGAGACCTCAGGGTTTCCCTTGGGAATCAGTAACTAGGTCATGGGTATTGTTTCTGTGAAGGTACATGTATTTTCCTTTAAATTGATCTGAAAATCAGAGACTTAAAGAAAGAAGAGATGGTTCTGAGCAGAAACTCTTTTTCATGATCAGTGTATTTTTCCATCCTTTAATCAACTTGTCCAGAATCCATTTTGTTGTTACTTGAGTTATCAAAGTTGGGTAGTACAAAATCAAGGTGGGTAATGACACATGTAATGAGGGCCTCACATGACTCACTTGTGCCCAACATTACATGATTCTCAACAGGTTGGTTTGGCCACTTTCTGCCTAAAGGCTTCTGCTATACTGCTGTGCTACAGCAGGAGATCCTGTCTCCATGGCATCATGCTGCAGGGGCACATTGAGGAACCCAGGACATGATGCACCTTTGTTCTTTGTTTCATTCATGCCATTTTTTCTTTTGATTTTCATGTCAGTTTTCTGGGCATACCTTATCATCCTCTAATGGTTCCTTCTGTAAAGAGGGAGGCCTCTGAGAGTATGTCTCTGCTAGGGCTGTCTGTCGCTACAGGGAGAGACATAACTGAAGTGACCCACTCTGAAAATCATAGTGGGAGACCAAGCACTGTTGAGTCCAAGCAAATTTATTTTGAAGTTACTCCTCATGGTCAGTCTGGTCCCTGAGAAATCTGTCTCGAATTTGTGCTACACTTCTACAGTGAGTGTGTGATCTGTAGTTCCGCTTGCTTCCTGTTAAAAACATCCTCTTGTTTGAGAAGGAAGTTTAGAGCCTTAGAGAAGTGCAGAAAACAGTGGCCCATGTCTTAAATGAGACTTGGAAAGGCTACCACTTTCTTATGAAGCCCATTCATTCAAATGCCTTAAACAGCAAGCTGAGGACCATATTCTTTGCAGAGGTGTAGGTAGTCCTGATATGTGGCTGAGAGTTGAAGACATGTATAATTGAACATACATTTCCACACAGGTATTTTGACTAGACAGTCATCTAATAGCTCTGAATAAGATACTCTGCCCTCTTACATGAGTTCACCTGCCACTCAGAGTTGCTTAGGAAGATATATGCTCCTTTTTATGCATATAACTCTTGTTAATGCTAAGGATCATAATGAGTGTGGCTTGAGAGGTGTCCTTGCTTCATCCTTTCAGGATGTAGTCTCTGAGGAGGAGTTAATGTTTGTATGACATGGCTGTCCAGAAATGCTTGCAAATCAAATGCTTTCATTTGCTGTTTGTGCAGGGAGGGGGGAAGATGGGGGCTGCACACCTTAAAAATTCTCTCACCCAGCAACCTGCTTTAAAGAACAAAGACTTTCAAGGTTTGCAGAAGCTCAGAAAGACACTCACATCCACTTTGAATAATGTGATACGAACCTGTCTTGTCAGTTCGATATCTGTCTGCAAAGTCTATTTTTAAAAAATTAGTTTTGGTTTGGTGCTATCTCCTGTCTAAACAGGGAGGGGGTGTCAGGAAACCCTAAGTTTGTTTTCAGCATCTAACACAGCTGGCCAGATGACATACAGTGAGTCACTTAACTTCTCTTTTTCTTCTCTTACTGGTAGAAGAGTTTCCCAATGTATCTTTTCTTTCATGTTGTCCATCTGTTCAGTTCTGTGCTTTATTTTTTTTTTGGACCAGGATTGGCATTATTCCTCCAGCAAGGCATGTACTTGGGGCATAAGGCATAGCAAGCGGTGATTGCCTGTTCAACATATAGCAAATGGGAGTGAAGAAAAGCAGAGCTTTATTTACACAACAGTTCCAGTCTGTGCCATGGCACTACAGTAAGTGCGCAGGAGGCTCGCAGCGACACAGCTACACATGTTCTGGAATATGGGGACTCCATGTGTTGTTTTTCAGCCTCCTGTGAGAGCTTGCCTGCTAAAGTTCTCCAATCTGGATCTGCTGTGTATTCAGTGTTATTTTTGTACCAGCTGATCGAATAAAGGCTGAATAAATTTGCTTCATGTTAGACGTAGCCTTCTGCAAATAAACATATATGCTAAGAAACCCCTCCATGACATAATTAGTTGTCTGTAAGCCACAGTATCATTGTGTGGAGTAATTAGTTCTGTTTATTTAAAGGAGCCCTGGAAAGCTATTAGCAGTTGCCTGTAGACCAAAAAGAAGAAAAAGGAAAGATAAAAACTCATGTGTGGTGGTTATTAGTCTCTTCATCATACTAATGGACAGCTTGCAAGAAATCCGACTTGCTGTCGGTGGCCCCAAGTACCAGCAATCATGCAGGGGCATTGTTTCTCCTCACTGGTGATAAGGGCGACTCGTGGCAGCTTTGATAGGATGCTCATTTTTATCTGCTAAGTGCATGATGCTTGTAAAAACAGCAGTGGCCTTGTTACCACTTGACATGACACTAGTTTTAGCTGTTTACGCTGACACACCACTATACTCTTTTAGAGCTTCAGCCTGGGGTCTGATTCATTAGAGGACTTCAGAAATGATACTGTTACAGCATCTGGGCTGATTCTTTATGCTCACTGCTGCTCTAAGCTAGAGGGAGAGAGTCACTATAGCCCAGTGGATGGTCTTCTCTTGCTTGTCAGATTTACTTTCTGTGGTGAAGTAGCAGCTTTTGGAAAAGCAAATGAGGTACTTCATTTATCTGTAGGTTGACTTACACAAGGGATAGGGAAGAGAACTCTGTCTATAACCCCTGAGGGCTGGAAGGGAAACAGGCTCCAGCATGGATTGTGTGCAGCTGGCTGGTGGTCCCAGCTTCCAGCACAGATGTTTCTGAGAGATGCTGTGGTGACTAGGCTCAAATGGATCTTGTGTAGATCTAGGCTTTCTGAACTCAGTAGGCTTAAAAAGACTAGCAACTACAGCATTTACTACTGAAACCTGTGGCATTTAATATATTGGAGTTTTTTCCTTCAAGATTTCTAAACGGCCTTCTATGGGCTATTAGTGAATTATTTCCCTGTTCTGTAATTGGCTTATAAATTTTACAGAGGGGTTATTAGCTCTAAAGGGTTGTGACAAATGACCTGGGAGAAGGAGGAAAACTTAGTTAAACTTTTCTTCCCTGCCTCCACTCCTAGATTTAGCAGCTGTGCTAAGTCTAGGCATGCTCTCATTCTTCGTAAAAAAGGGTACTTTTGAGGAGATCAGTTAGTTATCCCAGGCTCCAAGGAAAGGGCATCTCCTGCTAAGGGCAGAAAACTTTCTGGAGTTCCCCACCAGGACTGCAGTAGCTATCAGTGATGAGCTGCCCCAGCCAGCTAAATAGACACTGTAGGTGATAGTAGGAGCCCCGATCTGAGCCTCTGTGCTAAAATTGGGCCCATTTGCTACCCCAAGTCCACATGCAAGCTGGAAAGGTTCTGGTGGAAGTAAAGCTTCATCTCCCTGATTCTGTTATCTCAAGAAAGAGGATGTTACAGCCTTCAAAAAGAGACAGCCTTTTGAAAGTGCTAGGAAACCTCTGGCAGTGGTGTGTGACTATAATCCATCTAATATCTGTCAGGGATCCTTTGTCTGAGCTTCAGCAGAAGCTCATTTTCAGATCTCTGCTTTTCAAGGTGTCCTGGGTAATTTCTGTGTATAAACCAAACCATTAAATAAATAAGTAAATCCTATCTTCTCAGTACCCTCAGGTCACATTTTACATTAGGGGCTGCTCCTTGGATTTCTTTTACTTCTGAATGCTCTCACTTCTGCATACCATGTGATATAAATAATACTGCTGGGAGTCTGAAAGCTGAAGCTTTTTATGGCCACATTGCAATATTATGCTCTGAATTCACATTGCTGATTTTGCTGCTTGTGGCTCGCATCCTGCCCACCTTTATATGTGGCCATCCTGTCCTGTTCCACCATCAGCTGCTCTGGGATTGCTGCACATGTAATGCACCTGTAATCATTCAACCTGAAAGTGTGGGGGAAGGTAGCCAGCAAAACATATGAGTAAGATTTTTACAAGCATATTTGAGTCATTTGTCAGGAGTTGCTTGTTTCCATGGGAATTAGTGAGTGAGAAAAGACATAGGTGAATTGTATTCCTTGCTTTAGCTTCAAGTCTGGCTGCATCAACCTGCAGGACCTATAATTTAGACCCAGGGGTGACTGAGAGAGCTCATTTTCCTTTTTAATTATTATTGCAGTGAGTAGATGGTGACCTATCATGGGAGGAGAGGAATTGTGTGCCTACTGGTTAGAATAGCCCGACACTGCAGCCCAGACTTCCTTGCGTGGCTGTAAATATGCCAGGCCTGCCTTTGTGGCAAACTACAAATGCTCTCAGACTTTTGAGAAGCCTGGGGAGAAAATTCCAGAGCCTAAGGAAGAACAATTCATCTCTTTTCCCATCCCCCTGTACACACATACACCATCCCCTTGTCTCTTTTTAGGTCATTTATAATCAGCAGTCATGGAGCACTGGCCTCATTAGTGATATAGCCATTCCTTCAGTGCTTCAGAAATAATCATTTAGAAAAAATGCACGGTTTTCTTCCCTTGAGAGCCCATGAGTGATGAATTTATTTCAGTCTGGCTGTCTTGGCTGTCTTGCTCAGCCTTATCTTCATATTTATTTCAACAAATAGTGTACTATGGAAACAACAAAACAGAGTCTGCAACGTAGAGAGGATAGCCTGGGCAGGGAGGGGTTAACCAGGGAGATGGCATTGAAAAGCTTGGGCTCAGAGGGAGAGGTTTTTATTCAGAACCATATTTTAATGTATATACTTTCTGAGTGTTTGTGTTTGTAGAGGTTTAGAAGTCCTGGGATTTGGACATTGATCTATTCATAGGACAGCATTTAAAGAACAGACATTGTTCCCCGAGTGGTCCCAGCCACCGACCTTGCTCCTGAAAGGACCATCCCTTTTGTAACTGCGGCAGGTGATTAACTTTCCATGCCAGATAATGACTCGGGTCTCTCACTAGCAAGCACCAGTCATTGTGACCGGCCTGGAGGGCTGGTGTACTGGGACCCGTGTCCTCATCCAACAGGCAGTCAGCAGCCCCGTAGCACTGAGGGTCCAGCTGCATATTCCTCCATCTCCAGGAATCAGCACTTGCAGCTACTGTAAACCAGGGTTACAAAGGACTTAAACTCATGATTTTTATTCTGCCGGTGACCATTTCAGTAATTGAGTGTTCCGCTCTGGAAGCCGAAGCTCCAAGGTCAGTGGCGAAGGACTGGAAGGCACAACTCCCGTCTCTTCCTCCCAGTGCTTCTTCAGACACCCTGGGCAGCCCAGCTGTGCTGCCACTTCCCAGCGTTCACATCACAATTAAACACAGCTCTTTCCTCCAAGCTACCACAGTCACACTAGGTTTATTTGAATAACATTGGACACCTTGAATTCCTTGAAATTATGCTTTCTAAAGATTGACTTTCCTAATGGGTAAGCTCTTCTCATTAGACCACTTAGCACTCCTGCTCTGCCCTGCCTGTTGGGCAAATAAATCTAAGTACATGGCATCTCTTCATGCCATGTGATTGCAAGTGCAAGTCAGCTCTGCAGGCCGTGTGTTATATTTGAAGTTTGGCTTTATGGGTTTTTACGAAAAGGAACACTAAGCCTATCTTCTGCCAAAATATAGCCCCTCTCCTCTTTCCTTCTTCCCTTCTTCCCCTGCTTGGGACATGCAAGCTTATATAAGAAGTGTTTTTTGCTGCTCAGGCTTGTGTCTGTGTTTCATTTGGGATGGCTTTTCTGAAGCATCTGGAACTTGTCACTTCTGAATGCAGCTGTAAAGTACTTGTAATTTGCCTTGCTTTGTTTTCAAAAGCAGTTCCTATTCAGATGTACTTACAGGTAGCATTTGCGCATGGAAGACCCAGATTGCCAAGATCCAAGAAGTTATGCAGCAGCAGCCTTGTTGTATAGTTTGTATGTGTGCACACATATACTTAGTGCCTCTTCCAGGTTTTGTTTTCCTTAGCGAGTACGGCGTTCATTTGCCTTATCTCCTCTTGGCTTGTTAATAAATAGATATTCCCAAAGTTTTCTTTCCCTCTCTATCCCTTTTATACTGAACTTTCAAAGACCCAAGCTAACCAGTTCTCTACCAGTGTAACGATGAGAGGTGAGGGACTAATATTTTAAAGCCGGTTCCAATGCTGCTTGTGTCAACCTTTAAAACTTAGAGACAAATACCCCCCTACAGCCTTTTCCATTAAGGCAGAATGATTGTTTAGTTATTTTCAGCTGATTTCTCTATGCATTGCTGTCTAATCACCCTGGTAGCAGGACCATAACCAGGTAATGGGGGAATAAGTAGCAGTGGGCTTGCTGTCTTCTTCCCTAAGAAAAATCAGTGCATTCATCTGCCCTACTTTAGGGATAAGCATCAACAGCTCAGGAAATCTGGGGGGTGGTGGTATAACCAGGAAGGCTCGTAATAGTGCCATCTCTCTGTGAACAGGGAGAGTTCTCAGGGGAGGAATTTAGCACTTTGTTCTTTCCAGCTGCTGGTTGAGAGCGCTTTCAGCTTTTGCAAAGTCATGCCTCTCTTGCCTTAGAAGAATTTACCTAAGAGGAAGCAGAGAGCCGTATCTTTGAAATGCTGTGCTGGTCACCTTCGTTTTACAGGTGGGGAAAATGTCTTAAAAAGACTTTCACATCAGGCAGCAGTTGGGGGAGAAGAGACAGATTCTGAAAGAGAGCAGGTAGCTTTCACTTTGCTGTATAGGCCTCAAGGATATTTCTGCTTTCTGACAGAGAAACTCCTGAAAGTCTCAAAGATAGTTTTTTCATCTTTATTGAAGCACTGGAAGCTTTGCATTTACAGAACAGATGTCCTTTGTTACAAATATTTCATTCCTTATTGAAATAGATATGAGGAAGAATTCATACCACACAAACTCAGGAGGAAGCAGCATTTTAAATGGAATGATTAAAAACCTTGCCTTATCCCGTTGCTTCATTTTTCACTTGTGACTTTTGTGATGTCACCCATTTGCTCTACTCCAGTTGCTGTAGCTTTTACTGGAGAAGAGAAACTCACCTTGGGTGTCCACATTCTATGTGAAAGGTAAGTGAAAAAGAAAATAGAGGGGGAATATCTCTTTTAATCTTTTCAGATCAGAATGAACTCAGGATCAATCCTGGGCCTGCACCTGATATGCTTTCTTGATGCTCATTAAGTTGAACTTGTGATAACCTACTGTAAAAGATTTAGGCTTCAGACACAAGAGCAGGCTAAGACTCTGTGCAGACCATCACTCCCAGATAAATGATCAGAAGTGATGGGTCAATACATACAACAAAACCATGGCTGAAACCAAGTTCATCATTAAGGAAGTGTGGGGAGGATCTCCTTCTGTGCAGGCAGGGAGTGAAGAACGTAATTGAGGTTGCTGGATCTTACACCTAACATGTTAGCCAACTAAAGCACAGTTTACACCAAAAGGTTGTAAGCATCAGTGAACTATGTGGTTGCTCATGATATTAATTTACTTCAAATCCTTCCTGTAAGCTCTTTGTAGAGTTACACACTGTGAGCTTCTTTTTCTGTTAATCTTTTCTTTTGTGAGGCTGAGTTTAGTGCTGGTGAGGAAAGGCAGCCTGATGTCCATGGAAAATGAAATCCTGTATTTATCCATAGAGTAAGAGCCAGCTGTTCCAGCAGTGGAACCCACTGCAAGATTGAATTCAGCTCACTCAGCCCTCTCCTTCCCCTTGGTTTGCCTTCTCTGATTGCCTGTTGTGCAGTGAAATTGGTAAAATGGATGTATCATCCATTCTAAATTAGACCGACAGCACTCAGTTGGCCAGATGCCTTTGAATAGCTTTTCAGGTTTTGTCAAGTACAGTGAGACTGAGCCGCTTGCTTTAAACCTGTCAGTCAAAGCAGGTGTTTTGGAAGAGCTGTGCTTTACCTCTGAGGCTCACAAACTATGGTGTATGATAACCACTAGCAGACTTCAAAGATGTAGAGATTTCTGTATCTACCCATAGAGAAACCCTTCAAAACCCTGACCAGTCACCCTGTCCATTATAAAAACCCCCACACACAGATCTAAGGTGCTGCTGCCTTCACACAGGAGAGATGTGATGAACTGGATATGCTACCCTTCCTCATGTCCCAGGAGAAGGCCCCCAGCTGGAGCTGCCGACACAGAGCATGGAGCTCTCTACAAGGCTGAGCTCTAGGATCCCTGTTTGACCACAACCAGATGTTACAAGCTTTGAGCACAGGTTACTGCCACAGTCTGTGACCTGTGCGTCACAAGCAAGGTGCCTGTAAACGTGCATGCTGGCCTTAAAAAGCATTGAAACTTTTGTCAGAAAAGGAGGATTAAAGCAGAATCAACAGAATGTAGACTGAAAGTTGGAGGAAGTGGTGAATGTTTTAATGAAAAACCCATTAAATTTTCCAGTTACTTTTGCTCTCAGCACTAGGTCCTCATCCTTTTTTTATCCTGGTTATATTGGTTTGTCAACAGCTACTGAGGCCAGTTTTAAAGCTGGGGCAAAAACATCCAGCTAACACCACTTTTCCTGATACTTCAGCCTGGTGGTTTTGCTTTAGGCCATGAACACAAACCAACCTCCTGCAGTGCTTCCCTTTTTTTTTTGCATCTGTTCATGTATCACGTAAGCCAACCTAGATTAATTGTATTTTTCTTCCTCTTTAGATGTGACCATCTTGAATGGCCATAACACCTGCAGGATATGGTTCAATCAAAGATTCAGATGGATTAAAATCTTTCTTTAGCCCATAGCAAAATGCAAGAAGAAATCCCATCCCAAAACGTCCTAGCTTTCTTTAATTTGGCTGTTGCAATACTGATTTTAGACATCATCAGATTTCCACAGCTTTGGCTTGTGGATGATACAAGCAATCCTTCGTCCCTGTACACTTAGTTTTGCTGATATTTGGGGATTGAACAGTTCATCACACTGAGCAAATTTTGCCCAAATCCACAAGGTGTGATTGCATTAATGGGAAAATGATTTCCACCAGAAATCATGGAACAAAAGCAGTGTTCCCCAGTTACCGAGCTACTCAGTTGGCATTGAGCAGCCAGGTTCTGTTTTTAGCCTGTGTCCAACTCCTAAACCATATTTAACTGCCTCTCTAGCAGTTTGACTGGCCACTTTCACCACCCCAGCACGCTCTTTATCAGAGACACCAAAACATGCATTTTGCAGAAATCTCTGCATCAGGATTGTTGGCTGGACATGGGATCAAAAGTCAGCAACTGAAAGCTGCTGAGAGCTCTGCAAAGCCACTATTCCTCTAACAAAAGTTACTGTCAAATCTTTGCAGCCTTTGGCTCATCTGATGTTTAACCCAGCTTTACTGAAAAGTTTTCAGGTTTCCTGACAGACTTACTAGGTTCAGGATATAACCTTTGGTAGCTGGTATGGTGCAGAATGCCATACTTTGGCTTATATACTCTAGATATGGGAAAAAGATTTACCTTGACTGGCAGGCTGGCAGTCCTTGAATGCAAGGTGCATTTTGTCACATGTAGAAAAGTTGAGGTGAGATTCATTTTTTTGCAGTGTCTTTCAGTTGTCTAAAAGTCTATGGGAGGTAGTGGCAGGTAAGTCTGTGGTTTTAATTCCTCTAAAATTAAATTTATGTATAGGAGAATAGCCTCTAACAAAGCTGTGGGACCAGCAAGTAGGGATGATGTCAATGTCTGAAACCAATGTCTGAAATGCTGTAGAAATCCACGCAGAGATGCAGGTCTGGTGCAATTCCTGCTGCTGGCACCATCTCGCTCCCTCTACACGTGCAAAGATGGGGAGTGAGGAGCTTCGGGTTAGAGCAGGGATTGCAGCCCTGCATCAAAATGGCAGTGCTTTGTTCGGGCCTTTCTTGCACAGTGCCCTTTACCAACTGACACCAAAGGCACAGGAGAAACGCAGCGTGTTTTATCGGTGCTTCGCCTGTGCCGTTCTCCCATTCTCCCCACTCCACGCTCCCCCCTCCCCTGCTCCCCTGCACTCCTCTTACTCCCCACTGCCCACATCGAACATGTACAGATTTTACGGTTCACTGGAGAATAAGTGGCTGTCATTTCACAGATGGGCCAGGATGTAATTAGCCACAATGCATCGAAGTAATGGAACAGATGTCTCTTTGTAAACTGAGTTTGCTGTTGCACACTCTGTGTGTGTGACCTGCCGACTGCTCCGGGCGATTCCTCCTGGCCCCCTCGCCCCCTCCCCTCTCTCTGTTGCCGAGCCAAGGGCTTAGCTCACATCAAGTGTTTGTGTGTTTGCCGTTTTGTTTTTCCCTCTTTCTCATGCACTTGTCTCTCCTGCTGTAAGGCCACTGATTATGTGACGGATTGTTAGCAAGCAGAACCTGCATTTATCGATGGAGTCATTCAAAATAGAAAAGGTGATACCCCTCTTATGAGATAATTGGCAGTTTCAAGTTGCTCTTATTACCCGATGATAATACACCACTAAAATCATAAATTACTGTTATGATGCCCAGCCTTCTCCTTTCTTTTTTTTCCTTCTTTCTTTAACTGAAAATAAAATAGCTGTTCTCCCTGAGCCCTCAAATTAGTATTTATATTTTAGATAAGAGAGGGGCTGTTGGACTGATTACAGTGTGATAATGCTCACAAGCTGAAAACAAACACAGCACTCTCAGAAAGGTGCCTGTCTGGCTCAGCTAGGAACTGCAATCCAACCACCAATCCAAACATAAAGGGGACAAAACCAGAACCTGACTTCCCTATTCTCATTTTGTAGAGCAAGCTTGTCTCTGTCTGGGACAGAAAATGGATAACTTTAATTTAATCTGGTGGAAGGTGTCACTGCCCATAGTGGGCTGGAACGAGATTATATTTAAGGTCTCTTTCAACCCAAACCAATCTATGACTCCACAACTCATGGAATTTTCTCCCTTAATATTCTTGAGACATATTTTCAGCCAATATCTATGCAGGTTTTCAATTCCTTTAGTCCATCCTGTCCATGCAGCTCCTGAACCCTGTACATCTGAAGGCTGGAAGCTCGCCAGCAGTACTGCTTTACCTGCTTCTGCTAAGGGTTTCCTGCCAGTGTTCCACACCATGGCAGGGGGCAAAGGGACCAACTGGAGCAGGCTGACTCTGGCCCTCCAATGCTGAATTTGGCTCCCTTTACAGCTCAGCCAGGCCATGGAGGAGCTAAACATCATGACCAGGCACCAGCTACTAGTGGCAGAAACCTAATAGTGTCACAAACAGGAAGGACATTTAAAGAAAATACATGACTGTGTTCTTGTTGCTCCAGGGTGTTTTCATTGTTTGTGTGTCAGAATGCTCATAGTCAAATCCTGTAGGCAGTCCCTCTGTGTGTGTATGTGTATGCTGGTGTGCATATAGGGTTTATTTTCCCACAAGTTTCCTGTAGACCTGCATTGTTTCCCAAGGGCAGTTTTGAGGAAAAGGTTCCCATTAGTTCCCCTGGTTTTGACCCAGCAAGCTTAACTTCAGATTGCACATCTTCTGAGCATTAACAGTGTGGGATACATTCATTAATGATGGTAAAAAGCAGGTCTTTTGTGTAGGGAGGACCAAGTTTTTACTTTGAGCTAAAATTATAAAGAGGCTGAGGAGCATGATGGTGGAGTGCAGAGTGTAAATATGCTGGATAGGTTAAACATAGGGAACAGTGTCATGACCCAGAATAATCCTCTGTGACGCTGGACAAGGCATTGGCCTGCTGCCATCTTCAGCTCACGGAGTGGTTGACTGAAGATTTTAAAGGACACAAGCATTTGGGGTTGGTCTGCAGCTTCATATGTACATCTCAGAAGAGCCATAGTGAAACATGAGAGAGAAATAGTAACCCAGCCAGTGCCAGCCTTCCAAAATAAATCACTCATGCAGTGGGTTTCTCTACCCTACCACGTGCTCAAAAAGCTATTTTCACTTGTGTGGACATGTGAATTAAGCAATTCCCATGCTGGCTTGAAAATCACAGAATTACAGAATATTCTGAATTGGAAGGGATGCACAAGGATCATTGAGACCAACTCTTAAGTGAATGGCCCCTATGGGGATCAAACCCACACCCATAAGTCAGGAACACAGAATCTACCAACCATTCAAACACCCATTGCCGGGGACACCACAGTTTTTCAGTAGTTTTTCAGGTCAGCAGGGTATGTCGCAGAACTGACACTGTTGGAGAAGACTTCGAAGGCATATCGGACTGGAGGCAAATTTTACAAACACAATAGTGTAGATTCCTTTGGGTCAAAGACCATATTATGATGCATGAGAAGTAGCCTGTAGTGCAAAAATATGCATTTCCACAGGAAAAATAATAAAGAAAATTATGCTATGGAATTGAGATGGTTAAGCAGTAAGTATTTTGTGAGACAAGAAATATGGGGTTTCGACACTGTTTGTAGCCTTCATCTCTCAGTCAAAGTGGTTGTTGAAAGTGGCATCAGAAAGAGAAGTGGTAGTTGAGACTCTTTATTAAATATGGGTTCTCCATGGAAAAGACCTAGTGATTCCCAGGACTTCCCAGCACTTACAGTGCAGCGTATTTTATAATCTGTAATGACATTGTAAAATTCCACAGACCTATTTAATATGTTCCCATTCTTGTACACAGGATTTAGGAAAGTAGGAGACAAGGGCAGCTCTGGGCAGCTAAAATGAAAGCCACTGCTTGGTCTTCTTCTCTCTGGCTCTGGGATCCCACCAAACGTGGGGAACCAGCAGGAGACACCTGCGACTGCTTTTGGTCCGGGGCCACTGGAAAGATGCCAGTCCTGATGGGGATTACTTTTGAGGTCTTTTGGACAAAACCAAAATAATGCATTTGCTTCAGTTCCACTTGTGGCACTGCCCACATTCAAGCCAGTCTCCACAGGTGACTTGCTGACTGTCAACACTATGGTTTTGTTGTGCTGCTATTCCTGGTCACGGCTTATTTCTGCATAACAATTAGACAGGCAAGAGAGGAAGGCACGAGAGTGCAGCCCAGGCCTGTGACCTCGCTAAACTGACTGACCCAGAGCTCTGCAAACAGGATTGAGTGTGTGGGTGTCACACTTTTCAGCTGAGTCGCTCATGTCTGCAGGAACATTTCCACTAAAGGATGTCAGGGCTTGTTCACTGCAAACCTCATGTCCCCCTGAGCTATCCACTTCCAGCTTCTCCTTTTGGGTTTTGATTTATTTTTTTCCCTTTTGACACCCAACTTGACATATTTATCTCAACTGCATTGATGGAAATTACTCTTAACCCATGCTAATGGGAGAACATAATTGTCATTTGTTATAACTTTTTAAACTTATTTTAAAAAAGAAGGTCCTGTGGGTTCCTTGGGTTTCAACCAGCATTGTAGTCTGCATGGCTGGCCTATGATAAAGTTGATACATGCATGGAATTTTTGGCTGGTTTTATCTGGTCCCTTCATTTCAAGAGACAAAACTTAGGTTTGTTAAGTGTTTGCAATACAGTAAAATTGCAAAGCAATTGATTGAGCTTTTCCTTTGCCTTGTGTCAGAAGAACTAAGCATAGTGCTGCAAAGGCAGGATGGTGTCATGTTTAGGGAGAAAGAGGGAGTTTCTCTTTGGGTCTAAATGAAGGCAGTCTTTGGCAGCTTAAACGAGGTGGCTAGTCAGTCCCTCAGCAGCACTAACTGCACAACATTTGGGAAGATACTGTACAGCAGCAAAAGCTTATGACAATGAACTATCTCTTCCAAACTTTTTAAAAGAATGTACAGTTTATTTGATAAGAATTACTTTTTAGCTGTGTAAACCATAGCTTTCTTGCTCCCAAAGCCCTTTCTCAGGCAAAGCTTCCCCTGATCCAGCAGAAGGAAGACTGAGTTGAAACCGTTACAACAGCTATCACAGAATGGTTTGCATTGGAAGGAAACTTAAAGAATACCTAATTCCAATCCCCCTGCAACAAGCAGGGACACTTTACACTAGATCAGGTTGCTCAGGGCCTGGCCTTGAATGCTTCTAGGGATGGGGCATCCACAGCTTCTCTGAGCAAACTGTTCCAGTGCCTCACCACCCTCACAGAAAAGATTTTGTTCCTAATATCTAATCTAAACTCACCCTCTGTCAATTTGAATATGAACTCTGGAGGCTTTATGCCAAGGCAAAGGTCCAGCTGTGCTGCAGGGAGAAGGGTGTGGATGCCAGGAGGAGGCAGCCCAGGAGCCAGCCGAGCACCCAAGTGGACATGGAAGAGGCCTGTGTCAGCAGGGCAGATGAATGCTGGGCACAGGATAATAGTCCATCAGGACAATCATTCAAGAACATGCATTTCTTTCTCTCTCTTCACATCTGACTGGTTATCTATTGCTCCTCTTTACTGCAGTCTGCTTATAGAGCTTCATAGCTTTTGAAGGTATAAGAATAGGGCTTTTTTTTTTCCTCCTCCTTTTTTTTTTCACTTGCCTTGAAGTAATCATCTATATTTAGGTCAGTGACATGATGAAAGATGTTTATGTGTTTTTACCTAAAGCTGGAAATTGCCTTTCCGGATATCACTGAATGGAAAAAAAAGCTAATGGAGCCTTGTTGCACTTTCATTGCTTTTGCAGTGGTGTTCTTGTTTTAATACTATGGCACGCAAAGCATCCTTCCCCACCACATGGCTCTCGGCTTTCAGCTCCCTCTGCATCCTCCACTGGCTCCCCTGCACAGAGTGGACTTGGAGAAGGGCAAGGGGAAGGTCACTCCAAGTTGTTTTATTCTCCAGTTACCTGGAGCAGGCATCACCAGCTCTGCCCTATCAAGTAGAAAATGTGGCACTGATAAATCCTGTCCGCTAAGGAGCTGAGCCTTTTTAATATGCAAGTGCTCAGTCAAAGAAAGTAAACAGACATCTCCTTCTGCTGGGAATTACTAGACAAATGTCTCCCTCCCCTTACCCTCCTTCCTTCCTCCTCCCTTCCATTTAAGTGTAGGAAATTCTGCTTGCTTTATTTGATAAAGAGGAGGAGGGGAAAGGACATGTACTGAATCATGGTTAAGCTGCTGTCTTCTACCTCAAGACCTTTCAGTCTAGATGTGCTTCATTAGTTTGATAAGCAGACACCAAAAAGGGGGAGGGGTGTGAGGTTTGCATGAGGGGATCTGCCTAGGGGCTGCCCGGAGGTTTAAGAAGATGAACTGCTAATGATGTTGAAGCTGTACCTTTTTGGGACCTTGGCTCCTGGAGGAAAAATGAGCCCTTTTCACTAATTGTGTTGTGCTCAGTAGTGTGATGGAAAGGATCTCACAGGGGAGAGAAACAGAATGAATATTTGCTGGGCTCTTCCCCTGGGCAGCCCCCGCTGCACTCCTCCCCCAGCCCAACTCTCCCCTCTTCAGTGAGGTATCTGGCATGAAGTAATCCTAAATATCAGGAGATAACATTAAGAAACGAGATAATTCAGTGGGTCATTTATTTGGCCAGTCTGGTGTGAGACTTGTAAACTGAACATAGATTTTTAACGAATGTTGTCCAAATTCGCAATGCAAATGTTTTGATGAATAGCTACCAGAAAGACTGTGAACCTTGGATCTGGCCCCATGAATGTGCAAACACAGGATCTGAGGACTTTGAATGTTGCTCACTCTAATCCCGTGCCAGCCCCTTTCCTCTCTGACGGACTCATGTCTCAGAAGTGGATAACTGTATCTCCCCTGTGCAGTGGGATGTGCAGGTTTTCACCTGAGGTGCTGTTGCGTGTTCCCAGGTGTACCTATTTTCTTTTCAGCAGCTGGATGCCACCCCGGTTGAACAGGTAAAGTGCAATTCCCAAGTGTGCCTGTGGAGTGCCCAGGCATTTCTTTTCTTCTGCAACCAGTGTTACCCCGGCTCAGCGAAATCTGGGGTGAAACTGAGTTCTCTGTGAGTTTTGGGGTGGGAAGTGACTGGTGGTGGACAGGTTGTCACACAGTATGCCTGGGAGCCTCTTTCCAGACTCCTACCAAATGCCACCCCAATGAAGCCCATGCTAGCTGGGCACCTCCTCCCCTGGGAAAGAAGCCAAAACCAGCTGGAGATGCTGCTTAGAACTTTGCTTTCTCAAGCACCAGCAGGCACAAAAAGCCAGAACCCTGCAAATTAATGGGCCTCTAGGTTCAAAAGAAACCTTTTTAACCTAAGCATAGAATCATCTTAAAATTGTATATCCCTGCCATGACTAATGGCTGGCTAGTCAGTGACAGACAGATGGGAATCACTTGAAAAGTCGTTCAGCAAAGGAGACATGGGTGGAACTTCAGGATGCAGGTGTGTACCCAGGGAACTGCCCCAGACATGAGATCTCCCCACTGTCAAGGAAAATGAGCATGATAATGTAGTCTCTCTGGAGTACTTCAGCAGCACAGGAGTAGGCAGTAGGTTTAAAGCAAAAGAATGTTTTGGGATTTTTTTGTTTGCTTGGTTTTTTGCACAACATCTACTTAATGTCTGAATTCCCTGCTGTATACTGTTACAGAGATTGTGTCTAAAAGGAATTGTGTAAAGGCACAAACGAGAGGTTTGCAGCTGAGAATGAGAGTGCTAGATCAACACAGTCACCAGCACAGGATGCTCTTAATCCTCTGATTGCTGGATGCCGGGAGAGATGCCAGTGACAGGCCCACTGCACATCCATCCTTCTTCCTTTTACGCTTTCTCTAAGTATTTGTGGCTGGCTGCTGTCAGAGATGGGATACTGGGCTAACAAAACCTTTAAGTTACATTATTATGTTACGCTGACAGGACAAGGGTGGAATGAACACCGGGACTGGGACATGGTTGGATAACCAGGGCAGCCCAGGCTGCAGAGCAGAGCTTTATGGAACTGCTACTGGTCATAAGCAGTTCCATACGTGACTTCCTCAGCATCCCTTTGATGGTGATGGTCAAAGGAGGAATGCTGGTAGACAGTGCAATAAATGCTGATGTTATATGTGTTGTAAACCACTTCACAGAGAGGGGTGAACATTTCCCAGGGTTGGTGTGGTGAAGCCTAGAGACAAACTGTTTGAAGTTATGAGCAACTGCATCTCTTCCTTTCTTTTCAGAGACAACTTTACGTAGTGGGCAACATGGAAAACCACAACCAAAGCTTATTTGAGAGTTTTTGCCCGCCTTCCACCCTGTTGCCTCCTGCCTCAGCCTGTCCTCTGACACTGAGAGGGACCCAACCATGGTGCCCTCCCATGGAAACCTCTCATTCTGTAGTGCTGCTGGTCCTTCCTCTCACTTAGCATATGTTGTGTTTGCACCTCTGCCTTGACCAAAATCCCTGCTTTTTCAGCTCACAGGAGCGTGGAGGGAGGGAGTAGGATCACCCCCACTCATGGAGGGGATGCAAGGCAGTCTATTTCTGTAGAGAAAACGTGCATCGCACAGTGTGGCGAAGCAGGGACTGTGCCTTGGTCCCTGTAATTATACCCATCTGTTACTTCCCTGTCTCTGCTGCCACTGCTGAAACACACAAAGAATCACAAGTGTGATTTAAGCCCCTGGAGAATACAGTGGCTACATTTGAACAAGCCGAGCTGGCCTCCAGTGCCCTGCTTTTACTGCCCTAGTGCTGCATGCTGAGCTGGGCAGGGCCACTCTGATACCAAGCCATCAGCTCTCGCCTCCATCATTATTAACTCGCCGCCTTTTTGTTGTTTCAGACTGGTGTGGAAGGGACAATGTCAGAGCTGTTCCTCCTTTCCCTATCAAAGTGACTGTTTCAGGAGTTCAGTGCCTTCCACATTAATGGGACTGGTAAACTGGTTTTGCATTGCAGTTGCTCTTGTTTTCTGTGCCCTCTTGTCATTGCTGTTGACTCATCAGGCTGAAGTGTCTGAGCTTAATTGAAGCAGTAACAATGCAATCAACATTTCTCTCTATTTTTATCTGCATCTCCTCCTCCCCTCTGGTTTTTCTGCTCCTTGACATGCTATTTCTGGGCTGAGAGCTTGGCAGCCTTTCCAAGGGTTGCACTGGGAGGGAACTGAGCCACAAAGGGAGTAAACCCACCAAAAGTGTCAGGGTTTTTTTCTTTCTCTCAGTGATGCTGGACTCCTCGCATTACACTCATCCTCACTGTGCCTGCTAACCTCCCCCTGTCATCCTTTCTGCACATCGAAGAAGGCCTGGGCAAAGGGAAGCAATTCTACAGCAGGGCTGTATGGATGCACCTAATTAGCATAAAATTAACATAACTCTCTTTGTTTAACAGGATACCCTGCTCTCCTTTATCCAAGTGATGTGACCAGAGGCAGAGAGGAATGACTGCTCTCGGTGCAGTGTTTATAAGAGATTGGTGGTGAAGATGCTAGCTTGGTCTTTGAATGCCAAAGCATTCTCCCTGACTTCAGGAGAAGAGGGCATTCTGCCAGCTGCAGGCTTAAGTGGCAACTGTTCTGCAGCAGGTGACTGACACTCATGGTTTCAAACACAGGTCTCCGGTGTTAGATAGCTGTCTGTATATCGTAGCGTAATTTGTCAGGGATGCAAGTCCTGGGAGCAGCAGTATCTTTATCAGTCTGAGATGCTGCTAAGACCTAACAAAAATCCACCAGTTTTCCTCAGGTGCTTAATTACAGGCTCTGAGATGTGACTTCTCCTGTGTTAGTTTTGAGGGCTGGGATTTGGGCGCTGCTGCTTGGACCAAGATAACAGTGTTCCCAGCATGTCCCACAGCCAACCAAACAGCCTGGTGTGATGAGTGTATTTACTGAAAGTGCCGTAAGGGACAAATCCACAGCAGTGAACTTCCACAGGCTTCTTACATTGATTTCACTCTGCTCTTCCCTCTACAAGTGCAAAGAGCGTCCTGCCTGTGTCAGCCTTTATTTTTCCCCAGCAACAGCCAAAGAAGATGCATCTGCATGTCATCCGGTGTGCCACCCAGCTGTGCCTGCACCGTTCCTTACTGTACCACTGGGAAGCCTAGAGAGGCCCATGCAGCTGAGTCAGGGACCTGACAAAGGCATGTTGCCTCTTTGCAGAGAGGTTGTGTTCTCTTCTGCTTTCTCCATTCTTTTTCCTTACTGCTTCTCCAGTGCTGGGGTTGCCCAGGGACAGGCAGAAAGCGTATAGCTGGGAGAAAAAGCTAGGGTACAGGAGCTGGAAGCTATTAAGTCTCTGTAAATGTGCCCACTTAGGGGAAAATTAGTGATGGGAGGCAGGAAGAAGTAAGTAAGGAAATGTGGCCATTTTGTAGTAAATGAAGTGGCATCTTTTGAATGCAGTTTTGCGTGGGCAGAGTAGCAAGAAACACATGTAGCTTAAAGGTTTTGCATTCAAAAGGATGCCAGCTGGCTTTAAAACGTTTCTTCTTGTGTAATCAGCTAGGGTTACTATTGTTGATGGCAAAACCTAAAATGTCAAGAGGAGAAAGTATGAGGCAAAACAATGGTTTTAATTTTAATCCTGTCTAATGTCTTGGTGCACGAAGGAGCACAAAAATGTTGATATCTGAGTTTTTTCCACAGAGTTTTTCATTCCCTCAAATGTATGTTTAGCTCTTCTGCAAACTGATGGCAAGCACAGAATCATCTAAAAGTATGAAAATGTAAATAGAAAAAAAAAGAGAAGTGAGGGCAGGCATCTGGGTGGGTGAATTTATTGAAAATACTTCATCTTGTGTCTGGGAAATGCCTGGATTTAAGGTTGACAGAGTCCTTTGCTGTGAGACACGCCTCTCCTTTGTGTGAACCATACCACCCTGCATCCTCTTTCTATAACCTTTTTGGCGTTGTTATTGGACTGCTCATCTGTATTTTGTAATCCTGTTCCCCTTTTTAGATGCAAAATTAACATACTATTCTCCTCCCCACTCCCACCCTGTGCTACAGAAAAAGGCTGCTGCTTTGTATAAACCCAGAACTGGTTTTGAGGCAATACATGCAGATCTAGACCTCTCAGCACTGATGCTGTAATCTCTGCTGGCATCTTCAATAATTTTATGTCCTTGTGTTAGACTTTGCCGCAGAAATATATATACAAAGCCCAAATTGTGTTATCTAGAGAACAAATGCTTTCAAATCTGTTCAAAGGGTGTGTGAGAACCAGCCACTGAAGCGAGGAAGGCAAGAGGCAGCTGACTTTGTTAAACGCTTGTTAATACTTCTAGCTGTTGGCAGTGCCCGAAGTTGTAATCAGCTCTGTCTGTGTGTCTGTCTCTGCCTTCTGCTTTTGCATGTGTCTTTGTCGGCACATTTTTGGGCCGTGCGAGTTGTCTGTAGCTCACGCCTGCTGGCGTGTGTCTCGCGTGTGCGCCGCCCTTCGCCGTGTGTCCGCCTGCGTGCTCCATACGGAATGTGCTCCGGTGTGTCCCAGCATATCTGCCTGTGTGGGGTCTCTCCGACGTGCCAGCATCCGCCCCCCTCCCCATGCGCTCCTAAGTTTCATGTGTGGATCTCCCCGCGGGTGCGCCTGTCTGCCTGCAGGCATTGCCCTCCCCGTGCATCCGTGTGCTTCGCTGTGTTTGCGCGCCTGGACATGGGATGGGCTGCGGGAGGCTTGGTTTGTGGCGGGGTAGTAAGATTTTGAGATGAATTCCGTGACTGCTCTTGTTGAGATGGAGGCTCTGTCGTTTTCCTCTGTCAGCCTAACAGACACTTGTACCAGGGAGGAAAAGCTGTTGCCTTGGTGGCTTCACTGAAGTGAAATAAAATGCTGTTTCGAGTCGGTGGGAGTGGGGATGATTCGCAGATGTCAGCTCCTTAAAAACAGCCTCACTTAAAATATATATGGAAGAAAGAAATTGGATTTTTCTCTTACGGGAGGGGCTTGTACCCTTGCATGGTGTTGGATTTCATTCCCACCCCACCCCCACCCCCAGATCCAGGCAGAATGCTGTGCTCTGAAGGGAAGGTCTTTAAAAACAAAACAAAAAGCAGCTGTCAATTTAATCCAAGCTCCTTGATAAAATTCCAGCAGAGTTCCTTTTTTCAGAGATGAAATAAGAACCCTGGCAGGCCCTCTTGACTGGCCACATAAATCATTTGTGGTAATTGCTCTGAGAAGGACGAGTGCTTCTTAGGTGCAGGGAGTGGGGAAGGTCTCCATAGGCACTGCATCCACCCTGGGCACCCCAGTTTGTGGGGGCCACCTGCCCTGGGCCTGGGGGCAGCTACCTGCAGCATGGATGGGTGCTGTGAGCCCAAGGGGAGAATGTGCTGCAGAGGATGAATAATAGTGTTTCCTGTCGCCTTCCCTTTGTTGTTGGTCCTGCTTTTAATTGTCCTAGAGGGATTAGAAGTCAGACGGTGGCGGTGGCGGGGAGTCTGGGGAGGGGGGCAATTTGGGAAAGCGGGCTGGGGGCTGAGAAGGAGGAGAGGGGGAGGGAAGACTGAAGGCACAGGGAAGGTGCAGGGAATGTGATAGAGGTGAGATGAAGAAGGAAGAGATTGATTTAAGTGACTAGCATTTAGTGCAGTGGCGGCACAATTTCAATTAGCTAATATCTCCTTGGGTTGGTGCATGACTCTGCATGCTCCTTGTCACTTCGATTAGAAGTGGAATGGCCATAAAAAGCAGAGTGCTGGGCTCCTGGTGTCGGCTTGCTGGCTGCAGCGGTGCAGGAGGACAACTGCTCCGGGAAGCCGCAAAGCTGCAATTGCGCTTTCCCTGAGCAGTCATAAAAGATGGTGATAATAAAATAACAGGGATCTAAAGCAGCACTACAAGAGCAGCCACCAGCCACAAACTCCATGTAGAGGGTATGGCTTAATTCACCCCTTCGCTTTCAGGGTAGCAGCAGTGGGGTGTAGGTGTTATTGGATTTAGATTTATAAATCCGTAACTGCTGCTTCAAAATGAGCTTTCCTTAATCATTTGTCAAAGCCCAGTGGCCTGAGTAGTTTTGGGGGCATAGCTGCAACTAAGAATAAATATGTAAATTATATCTAAAATCATATCGGTACATACAAACAAGGGAACTAAAGGTAAGGGGCACAAGGAGCACAGTAGGAGCCTGGAGGGCTTGCTTGTGTTCCTGCTCTGCCACTGGGCCTGCTGGACCAATCTCCTCTCCCCTCAGCCCATCATCACTCGGAATGTGGCTGGAGTAGCCCCTGCAGCCTGGGTTATGTGGGGGATACATGAGCTGGGCAGCAGAGCAGCATGGTGGCATGAGAGCTGCCAGTATGGGGCCAGCAACATGTTGGCTCTCAGCATCCTGTAGGTGTGCTGCTGGCTCTCTATATTTGCCTGTGACTGCTGCCTAGCTGTTCAGCAGCAATAACTATTAGTTTTGTAATACAACCTGTGCCCTTTTATTCTGTGGCACCCACTTATTTCACTGGTCTCCACAGGGGAAACCCACTTCCATTTTCAGTGGAGCACCACAGCTGATATGACCTCTTTTCCTAGCTGCAAACAAGCTGCTCTGCCAGTATATCAGACATCTCCTTCCCTTCCTTCTTTGTGGGCATGTAGCCCAGCTACTGAGCATGTTTCAGCCTCTCTCTGAGCAGGGCCCTAAGAGAAAGACTGAGGAACAAAGGAGTGCAGCCAGCGTGGCTGACTGGCAGCTGGAGTCACTCTCCCAGACAAGTTGTTTGCACCCTTTCCAGCACAGGCTCTGGGCTGAGAAGAGGGGACAAATGTGTGCCCACCATGCACTCTCCTGCTGCTGGCCCCCAGGTTCCAAAAGTGCCTGGCACTCAGAGCCAGCAGCATCCTTCCCTTTTTGTGTTGCAACTCTCATACTCTACAGGCACTCTTCTGTCTCTTTAAGACACAAGCATTTTCAACAGTGAGGAAAAAGGGTGAGGTTTGTCTGTAGGTGAGAATGGGTTAAAGTGTATGAGAGAACAACTGCAAAGGGATGACACATGGCCTTACACATGTATGCACTACACACATGTATGTATCTGTCAGGGCCTGTATTAAAACAGGCTATTGTGACCTGTGGAGTCCCTCAGTGACCCTCCCTCCTTCTCAGGGCCATGGCATGTGTGTAAGTTAATGTGCAGCAGTGGAGGAGGTTGCTGTGCCTGGCTGTCATCCGTCCCTGATCCCAAAGTAGCTGCCCTTGGAGTGAGAGCTGCTTAATCATTTTTGAATCAGCTCCTGAACTGCCACAGCTCACAGCCCAGCACATTAAGGTGAACTGGCACAGACTGCAGTTTGCCTTAATGGACTGCAGCCGTGCAAGAGAGGCTTTTCCAGCAGCGAAGCTCTCCCTGCCACACAGGTAGCCTGCTGTGGAAGTGCAATGGGATGGACACAGCCCCAGCTTCATTCATCAGTGATTGAGAGCTGACTGATAGATGGAAGAGGAGGGAGTTTGCATGCTGCAGGGAAACTCAAGGATTTCAGCCTGCTTCCCTCACACACTGGGCCAAGCTTAGGGAGCCCTCCTGGCTCAGTCTCCCTCTGCTATCAGCACTAGGTGTGCCAACAGCACCAGTTAGCGACAGAAGGACGTTGTCCTCCTAATTATTAGAAAGGAAGCACTTAATTTCCTTTTTAGGAAAACCGGGACTCAAAGATGTAAAGGGCCAATGGTGAGGAAGAAGGATAAAGACCTCTGTGTCAGCAATGGCATCCTGGTCTCTCTATAGTACCACACTTCTTGCTTTCTTAAACGCTCTAATGCTGCTAATCAGCTCTGCATGAGAAGTACATAGTGTCTTGCAGATACAACATTCAGTTTCCTGTTCCATTTATTCTCCCAATTGCCTATATTTTTCCCTTTCTGTTCTTACCACTTTTGAAAAACATACTAAACTACATTTCCTGCTGTTTAAAAATGAAACAGAAGTAAAAAGCACCTTGCCTTTCAGGGGAAGCTGTTAAGAATCATAAAATGGTATTAAAATATCTGCATCCGCACCCTATTTCATGGCAGGTCTCAGTCCTAAGGAACCTGCTGACTTGGTGGAAAAAACGGCAGTTCCCATGTGGAGTGATATGGGAGGGATGATTTCCTGCACTGGAGCACTTATGATGGAAGTGATGAAGCCCTTGTGTCACTCAGTGAGGACTGTCATCTCGAGAGCTGCACTCCCACACTGCAGAGTGGTTCATTGATTTTGCGGGCTGGCATGGGCAAGCAGCCCCTCCGCAGAAGGGGGAAGGTGAGCTGTCCCTGCTCCCTGACACAGCCCACTGGATAGCCTCCCTGAGTGCCACACTGTGCCATTCAGTCACTGACATCCCTCACCAGCTTTCCCCTGATTTCACTGGGGAGAAAGATGGAGGGGGAGGGACCATGGCAGTCCCCAGTTGGAGGGGAAAGGAGGATCACCTGGAGAAAGGGCTCAGCTATCTCTCCTGGCAGTTCCAAACACCTGTCCCTAGGGTCAGGTGACAGGTGCTTCAGTTATTACCTCAGCTGCATGCAGGGATGCTGTTTCATAGGATGGCTGTCCAGAAAACTGGACCAGATTCCTCCATGAGACCTGAGTTGCTGAAGTTGGAGTGTTCCAGGTACATCCAGAGAGCTAAGTGAGTAGTCCTTTGTGAACACAGCTCTGGGAAGCCTTGGCTGAAAGAACAGAAGAATCTGCATCTCTTTTACAGTCAGATGTGTGGTTAGCTCCATTAACTAATTGATTGTGGCCCCTTGAAGCACTTCTAAAAAGTTTTTCTTTACTTGCTTGATTTTAAAATCATTTTCTTTGAATCTTCCTGTAGAGTTTACTAGGGCTATGGTGGCCACATGGTTCAGCTGGAGCTGTTTTGAGGAACACGTTTATTTCAACTTAGCCAGCTAAAATGTTCACCTCACTGCCATCTTTTCAGGTGAAACATTCAGAGATGCTCTCTAAACCTGAGCCCTAAAAGAATCACAAGGGCTGATAGGATCTCATAGATATTAATAGCAGCTGTTAACATGCAAGTCCATGTAGTGATACAAAGCTGAGCAAGCTTATGTTCCCAGGCCAAAGCTGGAAACTGCCCACAGAGAATAGAATTGGATTTTTTTTTTACAATAAAAGCTGTCTTCTTTTGTGTCTAGAAGCTGTTCAGGTGAGTCCCAATTGCAGTGAGAGCCCTCCCTTAGTTTTCCTGGACATCATAAGAGGTGGAACCGAGGGGAGATATCACTACAGGCAACCTCCTATGTGCTGGAGGTCACAGAGAAACACTGTACTGGCATTAACCCAAACCGCAGTCCTGTTTTTAACCTCTGCAGTGTAAAATGCGTAATCCGAGGTTATCTTTTACTTAAATGTAAGCAATTGCTAAGCTAAGTTTCCAGCTGTGAATACAGCTTACCCTGTGACTGCAGCACTTGGATGCTGACAGATGTGTGTGTTGCCAGCTGACACTTGGAGAGCCAGATTGATTGGTTCAAATAGAAATTCAGAGATTTATTTGAAGGGTTGTGTAGGATCTTCAGAGCATCTCCTCTATTCAGGCTGTCAGTTCTGTCTTATAAGCACATCTGAAAGGTGGCTGTACAGGTTGTGTTTAGATGCAACAAGGCAGACTTGCAGTTTGTTCTAATTTTTTTACAGATATAGTAAAATAAAGTGTAAGGTTTGTTTCAGTTCATTGTATAAGGTTATTGTAAGCTACACATCTAAGAACTGCTGGGTTGGTTCAGGATAATATGCTAGCACATCTAGCCCCTCCTCTGAGGCTGTGTGAGGAATTAAAGCAGAAAGCCTCAGAATCTAAATGGTATTTTAGCGTTATATATTTCATTCTGTTTTCACTGGAATGTCTTTTTAATAACAGTACAGAAATCTCTGCAAGGTGTACTTCCACCTGTATCTCCATACTCAGGTCTCATACATTTATACTCAGGAGGTACATCCGCTTTGTTCTTCCTAACTTGGATCAAGCAGATTTTATTTGAGCACATCTCTGACTGTGTTATACCTTATACCTGAATGATCACGAATTGAATTCCCAATTAGCTTGCCTTTTGCAACTAAAATCCTGTTGATTTCAACAGTATAGCCTGGTTTAAAATACACAGTGAAACTGTTCTAGTACATCCCAGAGGAACATTGTAATCTTATTAGATGCACCTGCTGCCATTTTATTTTAACCTCTCAGTTTTTCCCTGCAGCATAATGAATTCAATATTCGTCTGCCACAGAAAGCCTTCCCAAATGTGCTTTGCCATCACTTTGAGGAGGAACAGCCCTGCCTCCAAAGAGCTGCTGGCAGCACCGCCACCCTCTGCTGCCCATCCTGGAGCATCTGGGGCTCACCTCCACCTTCTGCAGGTGCCAGCAGACCTTTCCAGATCCTGTGGGTGCTCACATGAGCATCCCTGGTGTGTGCCCCAGCCCCAGAGGGGCACTGCAGGTGCTTATGCAGACCTGCATGGCCCTCACAGTCTGCAGAAACTTGGCTCTAAATCTTTTCTTGTGGCTGTTAAATCAGTAATGAAGCAGGAAAGAAAGTGCTTTTGTAGCTTGTGGGATGTCAGGCCTCTTCACTGCTGGCTTCACAGCTGTTACTTCTAATCAGCTGGGCAGGCACCATAGAAATGTCAATTCTAATAAACAGTCTTTCATTTCAAATTCAGTTTAGGTTTTACTGGTGGAGAGGGGGGACTGCTGACCTTGTGATGTCCCGTGTCAGAGCTGCTCACTGAACACATGTAGCTTCCTCCCTCACTGCCCTCCCATGTGAGTGCTGGTGCAAATGGTGCATAGGGGACATTAAGGACCTGACAGTGACCAGCTTGAGCCCATGGGAATGGCATCCCATCCTGGATGGTGGCTATGAGCCAGTGCCTTGGGAGGAATGTGAGAGCATGAGAGGGCTGTGGAGCTTTCCTCAGAAGACTCTCTGAGCTTTCAGTGGTCTGTGTCTCAGGGACTTCCAGAACCACTAGCTATGTCTCTGTGTTTAATTAGAGGTGTTTAATTAGCAGTAGCTCCATTTGGATCACACACTGCTCTGAGCCTTGGACCATGCCAAACTTGATAAGTACTGCTGAGCAGCCACTCAAAAGTCTGGGAATATATAAATGGCAGAGTCGGCATCTTGGCTTTAATCCCTGCTAGGAGTCTGACATAGTGGGACTGAGGTAGGTTGAGGCTTGGGGTCTTGCCTTCGGGACTTACGTTCCTCTCTGCAAGCTCCTTGTCTGTGCTGAGCTATGAGCTCTCAAAGAAGACCTGCCCCCAGCACTGCTCTCCCGCCATGAAGCTTCACTGCCCACCTCCCTCCCCCCTGCCCCTGCTCCCTGCCATCCCCTGGCAGTGATGTGCCCCACCGTCACCGTCTCCAGCCAGGTCATGTCTGTCCTGTCCCACCCCCTCATTCTGATAGCAAGAAAACCATGGGCACCCCTGTAACATTTTTACTACTCTTTGTTGGCCTTCCTAGGACTAGGAAAACTCTCAGGTGTTATCAGAGGCTTGGGGACAGCAGCTTCTTGTGGGTGCAATTTTTTCAAGACTGTGTGGTTTAATGGAAGAGTAAGATTTTTGCATTCTTCAGTCACTGCTGTGGAGCTACAGGCATGGGCATGAATCCATTCCCAGGAAGCCACCAGCAGAATTTGTTAAAGGGCATGAGATGAAGTATTTGCAGCAAGTGGAAGTAAATTACACTGGGAAGGAGACAGAAAGAGTGGAAGGCTGCCCTGACCCCCTCTGCAGATGCTCAGCTCAGCAGCAACTGGCAGCATCCCGAGGCAAACATTGATGTGGTTTGGCTCGCAGGGCTCCGAGCACCATTCCAGACCCGGGAAAAGTGTGCCCCTCTCACTGTGCTGTCAGAAGCTGTTGGCAAGAGGCTGTGCGTGTCCATGTGCTGTTCCTGCGTGTGCACCTCCTCACGAAGGAAGAGCAGGCAAGGTTTCATGCAGAGCCTGGGGAATTTGGCTTCCTTTTAACTGAGGATCTCTGCTTGAATGCATCCCTCTTTGTCAGGACTTCAATATTTTCTGGAAACATGTAATATGTCTGACCATTTCTGTCTGTTGAGGAGAATCGACATGTGGGTTGTAATATATATTAATTCCCTGGAGGGACATTGAACTGTTTCCTCTGCCCAGGTGGAAAGGGATAAACACAGCCACTGACATGCTGTTTAGTCTGAAAATAGCCCACTGAATGCATAATGAAGAGCCTCCTGAGGAGTTACTCTGCATGTTAAAATGGTGTTCAGCAGCCTGTGCTGTCACACAACATAATTTGACAATGAATGTGCATCTAATCAGCCTACCAATAGCTGACTGTCACCGTCTGGCCGTTAGTATTACCTGTCTGTTCAATGGCAGCCACATTTCTGGGAAACAAGAAGTTTGTCGGTCCCAAAATATGTCTTATGTGTGAACAAGACAAATGAGGAACTCCATGTCTTGGCTTTGTGCTCAGCACCCATTTCATGCTGAACAGCCACTTGGCTTTAGCTGGTGAGGACAAAGGAAAATGAACATTTTTCTTCAGCGGAAGGATTTCTGAATGATCAGGGGAAAGAGCACCCCATGTCCTTTGTGAGCCTAATGAAGGTAGAGCTGCTGAGAGTCCTTCAGTGAATGATGCTGCATCTTCTGGTGCATGCGGTCCCTGCCTGCACTGAAATAAAAATCGTCAACCTTGATCCTTTAAAACATGAGCCAGCGTTTGAGCAAAATGGCTCAGGTTGGAGTCAATTGACAAGAGGCTTCTGCTGTTTAATTCACACCCTGGTAACAACACTTTCATGAATGATATGTAGACAACCACTTTTGTCTCTGAACATTTGACAGCAATTAGGGCTTCACTCCAGGGGCAGAACATCATACTAACACTGGAGTGCTGGAGGAGGAGGTTAGGGTAAAGAAATTAGCCATCTGTCTGGTGGAGACTGTATCCTCCAGGAGGCAGTTGGATGTCAACAACAGGCAAAATGTTTCCATTCTCATTGTCCTGCACTTCAGTTGTACACAATGGCATGAAAGGCACACAGAAGCCCCATTCACTTCCAGTTATTTAGGAGTCTGCCACCAGCCACCCTGACAAACGCTCCCTGGCAGTTGTAGTGAGTGGCAGCTGAGAGCTGCTCCCCTCTGCGCTGCCTCCAGAGAAGCCTGTCAGTTTTGGATGTCCCACCGTGGAAAGCCAGGAGGCAGGGACGTAGGTGTTTAGCAGGGGGAAGCAGAGCCTGCCTGCAAATGAGGAGGCAAAGTGATTTTTACAGCCCTTCGCTTCAGGCAGGAGGAAGCCGGTGCCGGCACAGGCTTAGTCTCCGCGGCATATTCCTGCGCTGGGAAGCGGGAAGGCGACACTGCCCCCGCGGAGGGAGCGGAGCAGGCAGATCTAATCAGCACTGGGTGGCTGTTTATCAGCTTGCCCAGCATGGCCATGCTCCACACCGCTTAGAGCGGCGCATCCATCACGTTGCTGCCTGGATCTTTGATTTAAGAAACTCTTCTTCGTCTCTGAGGACAGTTCCCGCTAGATTAGTCTGGTTGAGGGTTTAGGGCGCATGTGTTGACATTTGGTCGTGTTAGTCACACTGAGCTACACAGCCAGAGAGAACTGCCAGGTCTCTTGCTGTCTGCTCTGAAGGACGGTCTTTATAATTTCTACTGCACAGGCATGTTACTTGTTTATTTCTTTTTCTTTTCTTTTCTTTTCTTTTTTTTTGAGTGAGAAACCAGGCAGCTACAGCATTTTGCTATCAGGAATTTAGATCTGATAAACACAGCACCCTTGCTCAACCATTAAAAAGTTCAAATTTAGGAGCAATTTTGTTGCTTTATTTTTGCATGTTTTTTTGTGTCTATAGAGAAAAGCATTTGTAAGAGAGCAAGGGATAGTACTTTCATTGTCTGCTGGTTGGCTTCAAAGGGTAAATTATCAATACCATAACCCGATTCCAGACTACTGTCATGGTAAAAAATGCAGCTCATGGGTATGTAGAAAAGAAACCTTCCTAATGTGCCCAGAAAGCTAAACGTGATGGCCAATGTAGGGCTCTGGTCCCCTGATGTGCCCCGGATGGCAGCTGGTATCTCCCTTCCTCCAGGTTCTTCAAACTAATTCTATTAATTACTATTAATTTCTATTAATTATTAATATTAATAATTATATTAAGTGGAAGACTGTCATGAAATTTAACTCTTCCAAATCTCAAGTGAGACTTGCAACAGTGACAGAGCTAGAAACTCCTCTGTTCCCTTCCTGACTCTCAAGTATGACTTCCAAGGCTTCAGCATTAAGCTGTTATCTTTCCCAAGACTCATGTCTGACACTTCCCTACTCTTACAATTGGGGTATAGGCTACATTGTACTAACTTGTGGTCAACTGGACTGAATTAGGACAAACCTGTTTGACTTCCTTGTAGAAGCACCTGGCCAGTGGCAAACAAAGTTTTCTTTATTAACAGTAGAGACAATCCCTGTGGATAAAATGTATTTTAAATCAGTAGTGCCCATGCACACCTACCTGCCCAGTAGATGATACCACAGGTAGGTTTTTCAGGACAACACAGTCCTTCCCAGTCCTCTTCTTTCATCAGTTCCTTTTCTCTTTCATAGAGTCCCTTTCTGAACTTCCCAAATTTTTGTTCTTGTTCTCACGTGCTTTGTGGGGAGTCCTTCCCAAACCATTTGTTAGCTGGTTAGAGGCTGGCTGTCAGACCTTCAGTGCTAATAGGGTACATTTTTTCTCTTAGCATAACTGTGGTCACTAACAGGTGGTTTGTCAGGACTACTTGTTTTCTTCTTAATAGACTTTAATGAAATTAAATCATTACATTTATAAAGTAAGCATTACTCTAATAGTCAACTGATAGTACTGATAAATTTTTACAGATGCACTTCTGTCATCAAATGAATCAGATTTTGCTGTACCTTCTAGAAGTGGTCAGCAATTGCTTGACCACATGCTTGTTTGTGCAAGGATATTTTGTTTGTTTGGGTCTGTATATAGGAATCTATCAGGATAAATGCTGAGCCATCAACGAAGTTATCCATCTGACTCCAGTTAGGCAGCATCACTAGACAAAAATTGGCATCAAGTACTGCTGGATAGAATGGAAGATTTTTTCTTTTGTATAAACTAGTGACCTCTTGAAAAATGCAGAAGTGTTTTGCTGAAATTCAGAAGACTTATCTGAAGTGTTCTGGTTTTTCCCCTCAGTATTTTGTAAAACTTATTTATTTTCCCCCCCTCCTGAAAACAGGAACCTGTTGTGATGCAGTTGAAATGGTAATTTTCCACAGAAAAGAAGTCTCAATAACAACTTTTTACCCAGTCCCAGTGTCTAAGTAAATCTCTGTTCAAGTTCTGCCCATCTGTGAAAGAGGACTTTATGAAGCCACAGTTTGCAAGTAATGTCACTGTTCCCTCAGCCCACAAGATTGCACATTGCCTTTTTAGTGCCACGAGTGGTATCCACTCAGTGGACAGAGGAGGTCAGAGTGAATCACCTATTTTCCTCCAGAGGTGAGCTTTGTAGTGCTCCTTACCATGGCTGTTTTAGGGAACAAATATCCAGTAATCAGCCTGGCACACGGATTGTACAGGACTGTTCCTGCCTCTTGTATGAAAGTCACGGATTTAGTATTTCAGTGACTAAAAGCCCCCACTGAGTCATTCTCTTGAAACTCACTTTTTAAGTTGAATTTGGAGAGGGGGAAACAGATAGATGGCTGTTTTCCAGGGCTGGAGCAGCCTCTGGTCACAGACAGATTCATCTTCCTTGCACTTTACTTTGCCTTTTCACCAGCGTTTTCAGACCTATTAAGTATTTTGTCTTGCCTCCACAAGTTGTAATTCTCTCTTGGAGCTCTAACATGCATGTACATGGGGTTTTATGGGCTCAGTAGGAGCCATTGGGTCCTGTCATGGTGTGAGGGATAAGTCAGCCAGAAAGACCACAATGCAACCTTGGTGTTTTCTGTGTGACTAGCCAAGGAAAAGCATCTCATCAGCAGACCAGGAGTTTTAGAGAGCAGGTCCAGCACTCATGGGAGGACGAATACAATGGTGTTGTGTGTGTTCATCCTTCAGGCACTGTTTAACTTGTGCTTTCCAGTTCAGCAGCGTCAGAGGTGACAGAGGGAAGAATAATAAACTAAAGTGGTGTCCGGTGGGGTAGGTATGCTGACTAACATTTCCCTGAATAGACATTTATCATCCCTATGCAGGATAGACCCAAAAGGTATGAGATCTATGGAAAAGTAAGAGCAAAGATTGATAGGGACACTTTCTTCTTACCCAGTTGTTTGGATTTAATTACCTATTCCAGTAACAGCCAGTACCTAAAATAAGCAGAGTGCTGATGTGAAATCCTCTGACCTCTTACAGACCTCCACACTCCTTGGTAGAAAGAAATAGGGGAAGCAAAAGATAAAGTGGACAATAATGACAGCAGAATCCATGGTTAAAAATGGGAAAAGAAAGTAAAGGAGAAGGAGAGAAATTATATGACTTGTTTCCTTTTTTAGTGTGGATTGGGTTTGGATGTCTCCCTGCAGCTGTTGCTATTGCTGCCACTGCCACCAGTATTTATTATTCATTATTTTAGCACAGTTAAGGAGCAATAGATGAAATAAACTCAAGAGCATGACATTTTGTAACAAATTATTTTGAATTCTGTCCCCCAACAAAAAGTTTCAGATTCATATTTCAAAGGCTATATAGAAGGAAGATCACACTGCAAATGAAAATAAAATCAAACTGGTGGGTATGTGGATCTGTAAATAGATGCAGATGTTTGCTTTTCATAACCAATCTGGCTGATGAGCCTTTCAGTAGCCTTGGCCTGACCATAAATCTGTCTTCTGACACAGGTACTTATTCTAAGGCTTAACACTGTACCCAATGATTAAGGATGTTTGCAAGCATGAATTATGAGTGAGACTACTATTTCAAAACAGGCGGGTCACAGATGAGCCCAGTACTGCAACAGGGCTTCAAACTGTCCTGCCCCTTCTAGCATCCCAAATTCTGAAATAGCCTCATCTGGGAAACCCCATTTTCTGCAGAAAAAGATGTTAAGTCAGTGGTATAGAAGATGTAAAAATGCTGAGCATCAGAAACCTGCTTAAGCAGTATACACAGTGAATCGAAATTACATGAATAGAGATTCTCTGAGTGGCATTTTTGGTGAAAGTGAGGGGTTTTGGTGACAACAGTAGTTGGATGTTATTGGATCACTTACCATTTTCATTCTAGTTGTGATTTCAGCTACCCAAATTGTTGACTTTTGTCTGAACTGGTTTGTTCAGTACAAATTTCATTCAGCCAAGTTGCTGGTGTGAAGGAGAGGGCCATGTGCGTGCCTTCATGTTAACTCCCTGAAAACAGATATCTCAGTTGAAAAGAGAAACACACTAAGACTAAAAATCATGGAGTGCTTTATGGGCTGCTACAGGCTAATATCAGGAGGTAGGAGAGGGCAAGGATGGACCATGCACTAAAAGAGGGAGCTGTTGAGAGCGGGTGGAAAGTAGTTAGCACAAAGATGCACCATGTAGAAGATTTGAACAGAAGGTTACTCTGGCTTTGCTGCTCTAAAAAGTAAAAATTTCTTCTTCTCCCTTCCCTCAGCCAGCTGACCCTTCCCTTTCCTTGCATTGAAAGTGGACACAGCAGTAAAATTCCTCACAAGCGTTATTTCTTCATGAAAGGTTACTGCTTACTGCCACATCTCCTATGGTGAGAAGTCTGGGATTTGCTTCATGAAATGAAGTAATCATGTGAACCACACAAACAGAGATACATGTGGACAGCAATTTAAGCTAAAGCTAACGATGTGTGCCGTGGCCTGGAGGAGAGACAGATCATTTAAAAATGAGAAAAAGAAGCAAATCCTTCCTCCCAGACCTTGGTGAAGTCCCTCCCTGCTTTCCCAAATGAATCCTCTTAACTTTCCAAAGAGTGCATTTTTGGTTGAGGGAAGCACTTGTAATTTGTTGTTTTGCAGAAGGGTGGTTCCCTGTGCCCTTGGAAAGAGGCTTCTGCTGGAAACCAAATAACAACAAACACTTTCCCTTTAGGAAGCCAAAGCCTGGTGTTTGAAAGTATACTAGCACATCCATTGTTTTTGGCATGGTCTTTGTGAAAGCATCCAAGAACAAATTTTGCTCTGAAAGAAGTGATACATATATTGAAGAAGCAATAATATTATGCACGTGTGTGTCAACATGCTGGAGATGTCATCCCCATTGTATAGATATGTTCAGGATCTCATAGTGGATTCTGGGCTACTGAAGGGCTGCATCTTGGATTTCACGTAATGCTCTGGATTAACACTTAAACACTGGGGGGGAAAAGTCTTAAGAAACGGTATTAAATAAGAAGCAAAGCATATCTTCCATTTCTAAACATAACTAAATGACATCATAATATTTACTTATGTTGGCAATGTTAGAAATTAATTTAATAATTTTCCACATGATTTTGCTTTAAGTTTCTGCCTTCCCAGACTTCTTCATGGAAAATTGTGTCTCTTCTGTTTATCCCTTTTGGAATCTGGCCCAGTATAAGCAGAGTGATAATGATGTCACACCCTGGGATTTTATGTTTTGGTTTTTGTCCCAAGACTTGGGTTCCTGGAGTCAGGTGACTGAGTGTCTCACTGCAGCTCTTGTATTTTTTAAGGAAGGTTCTGTATTTACAGATATGAAGTTTTACATCTGGAGCAGAACCAACTGCAGGTGTATTTTCTGTCCTTAACTGCCCAGTTAAGGATGTAGAGACCAGCTTCTGATTTTGAAATACAAGAGAGCTGCAGCTCTGAGATTTGGGGCATTCCAAAAACCAGGAGCATTCTGTCCTTTCGAGACTTTCTTGCATAAGCAGTGATTTCTGGGAAGCCATATGTTCCAGTGGTACTTAGAGCTTGGTGTTGGTCGGTACATTGCAAGTCAATGGAAGCCTGACCATCTTCTTAGGCCCTTCAGTAGTATGAGAAGGGCATTTCTCTCCCAGTCTGCAGAAGCTTGCAGAAGACTTGAGAGGTGATTGCCAAGCCTCAACAGCACTTTAGAGCTGAAACTCAAAGGCACCTTTTGTCTCTGAGTAGGCACTTTTGGTTAAAGGTAAGCTCCCAGGGCCCCTCTCTCAGTCCCAAGTGGCAGCTTCAGGGAGTGCATCCAGGGAGGGTGGTCAAGCAGCACCTCACTGCATGTGCAGGGATGTGATTTCAAGAGTCATCTGTACCCACAGGCATGTGTGGTGCTTGGTCAGGGAGCTGGCAGGCTTGTGAGTGGCATGGGGAGGGCTCTGATGAAAACTTGCTTGGGAAGCTTCCGATGAAGCTCATCAGATGGGGGCTTGTAGGGAAGGCACCATTCCCCTTTTGTGAAATGGTGAGGCAGTTTTACCCTAGAGAGCCTCTGAGCAGACTGCTCTTCTAGCAGCCATGTGAATGAAAGACCACAGGTAAAGGCTACCATGAAAAACACCCACCACGTTTTTCCTTTGTACTGTCTTTGACTTAGCTCTTTCAGATGTGAAAGAAAGAGCTGGCAGAGAATGTCTTCCCCTCTTGCAAATGAGATTTCAATACTCGAACAAGTTGACAGTGTCCCTCTCTATCTTACATTCTGACACCATGGAAGGCTTCAAGTTAACCCTGTTAGTTAAGCCATAATTGTCTGAACTGAGCCAGGGGGAAGCTGTACAAAAGTGACACACGTATCCTTTTTTTTTTTCAAATGCCACTCATCCAATCGGCTTTTAAAAAGAGCTCTCTCCAGGCCGTCTCAAGAAGGACCTGTCTGCTAAGGGGCATATATCACAAAGTTCTTGATCACCTCCTCTTCCCAGGCAGTTCATTGTTTGTTAAAGAGCATTGATGTGCTGCAAGTTTCTCTCATTACAGTAATTCCTGAATGTTGGGCTAAAAGGTCCTCATGGGAGCCAAGAGATGGGCTAGGTGATCTTCTCCATCAATGCCTTCTGTGAGTTTGCCGTTCGTACATGTCACTTCTCTAAACAGTGCCCTCAGAGAGCACTCCTGGCAATAAAGCTCTAAAACGCCGGGATTATCCAAGGAGAGCCTTTTTAGCACAAGGTACATCGTATAATAGAAAGCATAGACAGCTTAAGCAAGGCAGAGGTTTTGCAGTCAAAGCGTCTGGTGCATGCCTGGGGGACTGTGGCTTGAGTCCCATCGTCTGCCAATCAGGTCATGACTGGACACGGCTAGTTTTTGGGAACGCAGCACATTGCTCTTGGGAGCTGTCACCATCCTGAAGAGACGCCCAAGGCGAGCCGGCTGCTGAGGAGCTGTGTACCCTGGCGTGCTCCAGCAGCTGGACCAGAGCCTTGGTGCAGAAAGGCTCCCCACCTTCCTCAGTTCTTCCAGTCGTGGGAAATCTGCAGGATTGGCCCCTGCTGGCGGGGGCGGGGGTGGTGGGAGGCGGTCTCCTGTTTACCGCTGAACTTTTCCTTCCTGTAGTAGATCCAGCAATAAGCTGGTACTGGTGATGTAACACGCCCAAGAGGCAGCACACCTCCTCCAGCCGGGGGAGCCGCTGAAAGCAGCCAGCCACGGCCAGCCTCGGCCCCCGGTCCGCAGCATCCCTTAAATCTGTCAACAGCGAGCGAGCCCTGAGCCGGCACCGCAGAGATGCCTGCAAAGGTGAGGCCGAGTGTGGCTGGTGGTGTGTGGCACTCAAATGACACCTGACAAAGGGGAAGCAGTTTGCCGAAGGGGGAACACATAGCTGTCAGCTCCCAACAGCCGTGATAGATTCATGGGGCTCTGCCACGCCATCTCACCCAGGCAGAAATAAGAAGTGTGTCTCAGCATCCAGAAAAGCTGGCACTGCTTGGGCCACAGCAAATCCATCATTTTTAGCCAAGAATCCTGCCATCTTCTCTCCTTCTTGCTCCTTAACCTATGTTTTCAGTGACATTGCTCAAAGAAGTGAGAGTCAAATAGGAAAGAGAAATTTATTTTCTTTCTTCTGTTTTGAGGAGCATTTTTTTGCCTGTTCACTTGCTTAGGTGCATGCAGACAAGAAATACAACTCTGGGCTTTTTTTTGAGAAAATGTTTTATCTGAGGATAACTAGATAACTAGGTAACCAGGGCATGCTGGCACTGTAGCTCCCTGGATCCTGTTGCTTTGCTGGCGTTGGGGCAGTTTGGTGGAATCAGAGCAACTGTCACTGTTCTGGCAGGGGACACATTGGTCCAAAATCTGGATTGTGAATGCATCAGGCTGTCAAACCCAGCCTTACAACTAGTCTTCTCCTGTGTAGGGTTAATAAAAACAAATCCTGCACACTTCCTAAGGCTACATACACCTACCTCCCACCTCTCCACTAGTTAATGACCTGTCTGGAGGCAAAGAAATTTGTCTGTTCTTGTGAGACCAGTCAGCTGCAGGCATGGTGACACCCCAGGCTTTTTGCCTGAAAGAAAACAGGTTGATATAAATAAGGCTCTGAAATAAGTTCCTTTTTTTGGTATCAACATCATACAGGACCCTAAGGCTGCAGTACTTCCTTACATTGCTATTGACAGAACACTCTGTATCCGGAGGAGCTCTTCAAAAGAGGGACGGCTTGTTTACATTTACTCCTTTTTGATTTTGCTTCATAAACGTACAGAGCTGTACTGTCACTGAGCAAAGAGGTGAGCTCTGGCTGACTCGAATTACTTGGACGGTACAAAGCATTCCTAAAGTTGAGATGAAATGCAAACAGTCACATATCCATCACTTGAGAGAAAATTATAAGAGAGAGTAAGAAAGCACTTATTAACAGAAAACAGGAGCTGCTTTTGCATCCTGCCTTTTCATTATCTCAGTAGAGAAAGGTCCTGGGTCATGTTCCTGCCTTAACTGTGGTGAAGTGGAGGGACCTGATCCTTCAGGTCCATGTGCCGTGGAGCTTTGCTGAATTAATACACTCTGACGCTTTGCAAAACACTGTACAAAGCACACAAATGAGACACTGCAGCAAGTCTCCCCACTAGTTACGGTTTACTCCAAGGCCCTGTCTTCCCCGATGGTGGCTGTACAAAACAAGGTGGTATGACTTGTTTGGGCACACGGCTGACAACAACTTACAGTACCACAGACTTTTCAAGCTGCTCACCAGGTGTGCTGGTACTGTGGGACATGGCCACTGATTTTGTGAGAGAGACCTTAGAGAGGAGTGCATTTCCATACTTGGGTTAATTTTTAACCATTTCAACTTTTAGCATTAAATCAGTATCAGTTCAGTATTATCCTCAGTAAATTCCTCCCTTGAGTAATGTAATTCTCCAAGACTGAGGCACTAGGTGAGGCTGTGGCTGAAGTGCCCCATGCTTGCCCAGCACTGCAGAGGCTGTTCAGGAGCCATGGGAGCATTGGGCAAAAAAACATCAAGGACAGGCAAGATAGGATTCTCTGTCTATTCACATGCCCTGGAATTGGTGCTACAACCCATGTGTAGATTTTTTTTAATGGAAAAGAAAGCCTGTGTTAGATGTGTGATCTTTTTCATGATTTATCTCTCTTGAAATGGATCTGACAACTGTTAAAATTTCTGAAAGCTTCAGAGGAGGAGGAGGAGGAGATCCCTATGTGCTCCTTCAGCACTAGTCCCCAGTTCCCCCTCCTCAGACTTCCCCCCTCTTCCATCTACTCGTGAGCACAAGCTTGGGAATGGGAATGGGATGTATCAATTCGGCATTATCCCAGCAAGAGAAGAGCCTCCTCTATTGCTATTTTTAGCTCCACGGGTGCACCCTGCCTGCCATGAACTCGGTACAGTGAAGTGTTTAATTCAGCCTCCTGGCTCATTTAAAAGAAGGCTGTTGAGCACTCTGACCACCACAGCCCCACTTTTACAGCTGGCTGTAAATTTCTGAGTGTGCAGTGATATCTTTAGCTCTGACTCCAGAGATTTCCTGTTGAGCTGTGAGATGCAATCCTGCAAGCGCGCTAAAGCTAAATATACCTCCTCGGGCTGACACATAGCCAAACAAACAGGGGCAGTGTCAACACCAGCCTTTTCCAGTGCTGAACAGGTCGGGTTATTCTGGAGGAGGTGAGGCCTAGTTCAATTAATTAGGCAATTAAGCTTGTTTTGGTATTTAAATAATCTTTGGACCTCTCTGTGCTAATCTTGTTTGTATTCCCCTAGAAAAGGCCATGTGACCCACATTGCAGCACTGTGCTTTGCTTTGGCTACTGAGGCCATTGTGGATGAAGGTTTTCATCCTGTAGGCAATGACTTTGGCTGCAGAAAAACGTTGTAGGTTTTCACTTGTTCTAGTCAGCATGGCCACAGCCTTTAAAAAAGATGAGAAAATAAATTTTGAAGCAGTCCAAGATTAGTGAGGGATAATAACAGTAAAAACATGTAAATGAGACATACAGCACTGGTTTGTTTCACATATCCTTGCTAGTGCCAAACTCGTGCCACACAGTCAGAGTGATCCTTCCAAGTACAAGCTGGGGAATGGGAATACTTTTGCTGCTTGAATTTTTAGAGGTGATACTATATGGAGCTGTTAACAGTCAGTGTGCTCCTCTGCCATCTCACACAAGACATAGGATGTATTTTTAGGCCATAGGAAAATATTTTGAGTGGACAGGAAACAGCTAATTAGTCCTTCCAGTTGTACACCTTGATTTTGCCATTGTAAATCTTCAGTCATTTCCTCTTGTAAGCAGCATATCCATGCCCAGCACCCACTGAAAATGCAGCAGCTTTTCTCATCTTCAGGTCGTTGATCTGTGTGAGCATGGAGCTGTTTGGTTTTCCAAAGGAAGGGTACTTCCAGGTGAGCTTCAACTAAGGCTGTTGCTGTACTTATGGTCACTGTGGAGAGCTACAGGACAGAGGTTCCCAGTCAGCTGCAAGGAGGAACAGCAGGAAGACAGGGGCACTCCAGGAGCTCCCTGTACCACTTTTCCCAGCAGCTTTCGAATGCTTGTGGCTCTGCCTTGGCTTATATCTTTGCTGATTTTAGTGGCTAGCCAATGAAGCTGGAGTTTGCTGCAGGATTGTTTCTGAAAAGTTAGGGAGGGGAAGAATGGGGTTTATTTATGGTTGTCCTTTTTTCCTGTATGTTTTCTCTGTGCCATTTTTGGGTGATGGTGTGTTTATATCTTTTAGGAGAAAATGTCTCAGCGTAAGTAGTGAAAACACACACTACTACCTCAGCTCAAAGTAACAGATGAGATTGGAAGGAAGCCAGCAAAGAAAACATGCCACTTAGAGTTAAATAAAAATAATAATGCTAGTTGATGAATATAGGGCAACAATGCACGTTGCTAATGTGTTGTGCTTGTTAAGGAGCTGATGTTTTTGCAGTAACAAACTGAATGCTGCAGTCTGATGACTCTGTTAAAATTTGGTGTTGTCTGACAAAGTTAGATCCATGTCACCATGCTAGCTACAAATCCCAAACCTTTTTGTAAAGCTGAACTGCCTTACTAGGGTGCACAGTTACCCTGAGAGCAGGACATGGAAGTGTGAGTGCTGTGGTTAAGTTGCTGGAGATGTCCAGAGGTGTAAGCAGCACTTGAGAGTCACGATGTTTCTGCCAGTGCTATGGCCTTCCTGCCTGTCTGCTGGGTTTCTCACAGAGGAAATGTCCCACATCACAACCTGATCATTGGTCATCTGTGGCAGTCCCTGAGATATTTTGGAGATGAGGCCTGAAAACTTTGGGAAGAACTGGAGTCAGCCCACTGAAAGCACAGTAACTCAGTGATATGAGCTTGGCATTTATCTTAAGGCAACCCCCCCACTGCATTTCATTCACAGCCAAATGGGTGAAATCTTTCTGTCTTTGTGCCTATCTGTGGTAACATTTCCTTCACAGTATCTTCAGCTACTTGTTTCCCAGAACTTGTTGGTAGCTGGTCCCTTTTGGTGAGGCCCAGGAAGATGCCAGCACCAGTAGGGAAAGTGATTCTGGTGGATACCACAGCTGCCAGTCTGTGTGTCAGGGATATCTCAGTGTTATGGGTATGTTTTCATGCACAGTATCTAGAAAATCAGGTCTGGGGTCATTAGGTTGAATTCCAGTGAAAATTCAACAAAATGTTTCCATCCAAAGGACACAGATCACATTTTCAGTTGCCTACCATGGAGGTGCCTGAATGCTTTGATTTTGGGGCACTGAGAAGCAGATGTGAGTCTGCAGATACAAAAATTGTGACAGTCCTGGTAGCTATGAATGCATCTTTTATTTGAAACATTATGAACCAGCTTACCCAGCTGGGATATGGCACAGGAATTTCACCTCACATGGTTTTTAGGGGAATATTTGATTGCCAAGTTTGCTAATGAAGCAACTGTGTTGCTGAAAAGTGACCCAGACCTGTTAAACCTGTCTGAAGTAAGAATTATGATTCATTTATATGCTTCCTACTATGTTCCCAACCTATTGCAGTGTTGTAGGTAGTTTTGGAGGAAAAGATTTTTAAGATGCTAATGACAGAGTTACAGCTACAACCTTAGGGGAGGGGGAGCTAAACAAAAGAAGGATTCATTAGAGAACAAAAGAAACACTGGAGGCTTTGAACCTAGGAGTCTCCCACACATTAACTAGGTGTACTGCCAATGTGCTACAGATGTGCCTTACATGAACACATAAGGTAATGATATGTCTACAAAGGGCTGAATGCATGTGTTTGATGCTTTGTAGTTAATTATATTTAAGCAGGTGGGAAGCTGCAAACTCCCCAGTCCCTCCATATATCAGAAATAAGATATTAAGAGGTCCAAAGCTACCTTCTGCAGTTTTTGTAGAACCACAGCTGACGGCTGCACCATGTGTTGGTAAATTGGAGCTCTGCTCTGTTATTGGGAGGTACAGCCTGTGGTTTCACAGAGCCACTGTTTGCTTTTCTTTGTGAAGGGTTCAAGGTATCAGCAATCCAGACAAAGCCTTTTGAACACAGACAAAAGATAAAAGAGCTGGAAGGAAGAAGGCAACCCATATTCCCCATAGTGGGGATTTCAGGGGCTCCCTTTTCTCATGGCTGACCTGGTGTGATGCTCAGACAGAGATTCACTTTTGGGACAGGGCACACACGGAGCTCCCACACAGTCCCTGCTTCTCCAAATACCAACTGGTTAGCCTGGGGAGCAGAGGGTGTGCGAAGAACCAAATTCCAAGAAGAAGACTGTGTAGTCATACTCAAAATAATTGGGCCTGCAAATCAGGATGTAGTCACTGGGAAGTGACAGCTGTGCCTGTAACCCAGGGTGTGGCAGAAGGAAGCCCAAGCAGAGCCACACCAGAAAGATGTGCTACAGGCGTTTGCCCAACAGCCTGCTTTGTGCTTCACTGCACAAAATAAAATTGCATCCATGTCCAGGACTCAGACCCCTCATGCTCAGGACTGGGAGTTGTACTGGTCTAGCTGTAGCTTCTCTTACTCTTTCTGAGGAGAGCGCAGCTGGGAGACATGGATAAGATGTGGCTATTGCTAGTGACTTCTGCAATAGTGAGGTTGGACCCTTAGTAGGATGGGGCCAAGAGGGAGATCTCAAGGGAAGTTCAGGGTCAGAATGAAAGTACATTACAGACACTTACTTGTCTGTAGAGATGCAACTGAAATACCCCATTAACATCAAGTCCTTCAGTATTAGATTTATTTAGCTCTAGGTGCATCTGTATAGTTTTTCTTGTGCTGTTCAATTTTTTGCTAGTGCACATTGGTTTCTTATTGAGCATTTGAATAGAAAAGACATTGAGGCTGGTTTGGAAGATCTTTAATTGTAGGTTGTTCCCTTTTTCACATTATGGAAAAAAATGTAGTGAGGAAATGTGAATGCTCAGCTAGAGGAGGTCACTGATAATCTATGCACCTGCCAATCCCATTAGCTCCTTTGGATTTTGCACTGTAGGGGCCTAAAGGAAATGTTGCCTAAAAATAGCCATCTAACTTACAAAAAGGAGTCAGCCAAACCTTCCTTCAGCTGAGATGCAGCTGCCTGAGCATTCTGAGCAGCGATAACAGAAAACTGCAGTATGGATGCTCTTTCCTTTTCACAGGAGACTCGACTTTACAAAGGATAAAGAATGATGGATGGGAAATCTGCCCTGTTTTCAGTTAAATAAGTTCTAATACCACCTAACAGGGAGCAGAGAGATTCTGTCATGCCATCAGCATTTTAGATTCATGCAGAGCATAGCCTTGGTTTGGTGGTTGGGATTGTCAGTCACCAGTGCTCTGCCACTTACTCTAATTTTTTCAGATCCATATGTAGCTTTGCATTGGCACTCTTGAGACAAGGTCAAATTCATAGTGATGGCAGGGCTAGTGGGTATATTAATGAAGGGCATCATTCTTTGCAAACAGTGGTGGGTTTTTAATTAATAATTTCAACAGGATGTTTCTGAGGTTTGCATTTTTCTATTCCATGTCCTTTTTAAGTTATTGAGATAATGAAATTACAAGGATGAAAGTGGGGGCAGGGGGAATCCAACTCAAAGCCTGCAAAATAATTGCTGCATTTTTTTTTTAAAAAAAAAGCCTGTAGTCTTCATTCACGTTAGTGATAGCTCAAACAAGGCACTGCAGTTGAGTGGCAACTGCACCAATTAGCAGTGCTGCTGTTGGTTTGTGAATTGCATGTGAATTGTAGAATTTGTCCAGAAGTGCTAATGCAAATTGCTCAACAAAAATGTGCCCTCTGTGTCAAGTCTTTTCACTTGTTCTGACACACTGATGTCTTCCCAGATTTCTCTGATCGGCAGATCCCTCTCTCAGTTGACAGCTACCAGAGCTCATAAAGTAATGGAAATATTTCTTGTTGCCATTAGCTGTGTCTCTGCAAAGAAGGCTACAAGCTACTGCTGGCACCAGTTACTCACTATACAGTGCAATTCTGACTTTTATTTATAGGGAGTTGCACTT
This sequence comes from Sakesphorus luctuosus, assembly GCA_013396695.1. Classification (NCBI taxonomy): domain Eukaryota; kingdom Metazoa; phylum Chordata; class Aves; order Passeriformes; family Thamnophilidae; genus Sakesphorus; species Sakesphorus luctuosus. The sequence goes on from VWZD01005296.1 coordinate 588,325, forward strand.
CACATTTCTAGAATTAAATGCTAAAAGCCCAGTAAATGCCTAAGATTTTTACCTGCACAGAAGTTCAAAGACCTGGTTATCTGCCATGACAGTAATTTGGTCACTTTGCATGTGTTCAGCATCCTCTGTTATTGTACATGGTGATAACCTTTGTGCTGTGCTGTCTGGGGCTGAGTTACAATTGCCGTGGGAACCATAACTTAGCATTTCCTGACTTTTTCAGCATACGGTATCTCAACCTGGTTACACCCTTTAAAAGGAGAAAAAGTGGAGCAAGGGCACAGTGAAGTGCTGGTGGTTTTGCACCTATAGAGTACAAACCAGCATATTTAGCTGTATGCAAATAGAGTTTGTATTTGTAACTGCTTGCACTATGGTGGATGGCAGCTCTGAGCAGTAGTCCCAGTTTAGGAGTCTCAGTGTGCTGGACTCCCTGCAGATGGAGGATGTAAGTATGTTTCCTTCCCCCCAGATACTTCCAACCTAAGTGTAAGATAAGAGATAATGCAGGGAGACAAACGCACCAGGGAGTACAAGGAAACAGAAGACTGTGGAATGTCATGGAGACAGAAACTTCTGCAAACTTCTACAAATGTAACTATACTGGGGACAGAGTTCATGGTCAGGTTTGTATGATTTGAAGAATGTCCTAAGAATGAGATCCAGCAGGGAGGAAAGTTTGAAGGCACTTCTAGCTAAAATGTAACATGTGGAAAGGAGTAGGTTGTGATGGGGTGATGGAAAGTCTCAGCAGTGAAAGAGAGATGATGTGTGAGGTGGCATATGCTGCAGCTGAATTTGAGAGCAAAGGAGGATGTGGAAATCCAGAGGAAGGGCAATCCAAGAGAGGGCTCCATAGGCAAGATGACAGGCAAAGAAAATGACCTGGACAGCAGCACTCAGGCTGTCTACAAGCAGGGTAAGGATTGCAGCTATCAGGGTGTGAGGCGATGAGAGCCTGGCTGTGGGACTGCACAAAGTGTGGAGGCAGAGATAACAACCAGGTCATGGGCTGAGTGACAGCGATGGTGCTGCCCACGGGGACTGAGGAAACCAGAAAGAGGGGAGACCTAGGGAACTGGATGAGAGCCTGCTTTGAGCTTAAGCTGACAGATACCCATAAGATGATCCCAGAGGCAGGGCATGAATTTAGTCAGAACAGACGGGAAGTGGCTGGGGACAGAGAGGTAGGTTGGTGAGTCACTGGTGCAGAGAAGGTCCTTGAAAGTGTGCAGAGGGTGAGATATGAGTGAGAGGGAAAGGAGATGAGGGACTGAGACACAGAGCCCTAGAACGGCAGCAGGTGGGAGGGTGAGTAGTGATGAACTAGACTAACACTGAGCAAGCAAATGAAGGTGTTGGAGTCAAGTAGGAGCACTGAGAAAGGAGGACCAGATTTCCGGAAAGAACTGGCAGGCTGTAAGACTCACACAGGCTATGACAGCAAGCCTGGCATTGTAGTGCAGAGCTGCCGCCAGACAAAGGATATTAGAAACTCTGCAATCCTGGTTCTGCGACAGGCAAGAAGTAAAAGCCTTTTTGGAAAGAATCTATGTTGGAGATGGAGACTAAATTCAGTCTGAATCATATAAATCAGCAACAGCACATGCAATAAGCTTAGAGATGACAGTGAGAAGAGAGAGAGGGTGAGAACTGGAGAGTCACTAGGAGTCGAGGGTTGTTTGGATTTTATTTTTTTAAAAGCATGAAGATAAAGCATGCTTGTGCTGCAAGGGGAAGGAGAGAGAGGAGAGTGAGATACAAAGAAGGAAAAGGCAGATGGGGGCAATATAGATGAGAAGAGAGGGCACAGTAAGGCTGCAGGGACAAGCAGGAGGGCTGGGGACTACTGATGAGGCCACCACCTCTGTGACCAGGAGCAGAGAGCCAGGCAGGATGTGGAGGAAAGCAAGTGGGGGTAGAGTAAGATCATGTCTTACTTTAAGTCTCTTATGAGAGATATCAACACAATCCTGAGCACAGACCTGTCTCCAGTGAATGCATGAGAAGGCAGGGTTTGAGAAGTGAGCCAAAGGCTGCAAAAGGTCAGCTGGGAGGACTAGTTAAGCTGGCAAATGTGAGCATGCACTAGGAGGATGGCAGGACAGAAGGAGGCAAAAAAGCATTCATGGTGTGGAGAAGAAAAAAAAAGGGGAAAAAGAAAGAGGAGATTTAAAGCTTAAGAGATAAGTCATTGTCTCAGAAGAGGTATCAAGGCTATCCAGAAAGCCTCAGATTGCATAATAAAGGCTTGATCAGCAAAGGAAGCTAGGCCTTAGAGACCTGGAAGTCTAGGGATAAAGTCAGTTCTGCCAAAAGCTGAACTGAGTTAGGCCTTGCAAAAGAAATCAATGCCATTGTGGGTTTTCCTTAGTCATATAAATAAAGGGGAAACCATATAGCAAGAGGCATTTTGATGCTGAAGACCTTAACAACAGCCTACACACAGCCCAAATCAAAATACCTTGTCTCACTTTTCAGTAGGACTAAGATGATTGTTAAAGTAAAGGCCAGGTGGCTAATGTGAACACAAAGATCCCATCCAAGGTGGGAAAAAAAATCAAAAGAGTTTCTAGGGCTGGAACTAGGTGATTGGTGTTGCTTGGATTCAAGGATGTTAAAAGAACTAGTGATGAAATCATACACCTGTGCTGCCATCCCAACCAACTTAGTTTAGCAGCAGCAATGTGAAACCACAAAAAAAATAATGTGGCTTTACCAGGCAGCTGCAGTAGAGGACCACTTCCTTTGGCCCTGCCAGCTACCTTATGGAAATATTTGGCTCTTGATTTGAGCAGGAAATCCCACCTGCAGAGAGGCTGCACAGACAAGCACCTGCGAACAAAGACTAGGGAGTTATTCCAGCTCTTTGAAGTTGCTGTCAGACAGAGGAAGATCATGGAATTTATGCATTAATATGTACAGATGACCATTCCTCATAAGCACCAAAGCTTTTATCAGCCGCACTTATTAACTGCTGGAGCCTGCCAGAAAACGGAGGTACCGCATATACGTGTCACACTCTCACTCCGTGTCTCGTATGGCCATGGAACAGCGAGAAGTCCTCACTTCACCTGATCCTTCTACTGTGTGATCTTCCTCTCATGAGGGCACGGCGTGAATGAGTGAGAATAGGGCAGTGTTAAAGGAGCAGTTGTGTGCCGCACATCGCCCCCTCGCACAGCAAGCTGTGCCAGGACATACCCTTAGAGACAATGCAGATCTACTGTGAGTACCAGGGATGTGGTGTACGCACTCCATGACCCCTCATCGCGTTTCTGCCAGGCCAGAGGTCAGCTACAAGGTCAGGGACAGTGCAGGGGAGGTCCCCAGAGCCATGCAGAAAGAGGGCTACTTTACCAGAGCCCAGAACCATTGCTGTAAATTTTCCTGTGTACTTTTTTTTTTATTTGCCTTGGCAAAAGCAACTCCATGAGGGCGATTGCAGCCTCTTCCCAATTTTTCAGCTAAGGTGCCTTCTGCATATGGGAAGGAGAGCATATGGCCCACTGTGTTTATTTCTCAGCCAGGATTCTTTCAGGCTTGGCAAATTACATGCTGCTTGCTGAGGAGCAACACAAGTGCCAAGTTGGAACTTCTAAAAGCGAAGGAGATTTCATTTATCACAGCACAGAGAAACGGATCTGAAAAATGCCCTTAAGTGTGAAACAAATACCTTTTGTTTATTCTCAAACAAAACAACTGAGAGGAAATTTAACAAAATTTCACCTAGAGTTAAAAAATATCTCTGCAGTCATCCACAGGACACTTCAGGCAGCCTCTGCCAGGCGTGAGCTAGAGCCAGGCTCTGTGAAATACCTCAACAACCAGCGAACTCCATGGGATACAAGGTGATAATGTAGTACAGGCTCGGGCCATTAGAAGGGAAAGGGCTGCCTGGTAATGGTGAGCTTTAGCTGCTAGAGAGCTCCATTAGAGCATCTATTTCTTATACTTTCGCTTTTTCCAAGCCCCACATTTTTCCCTGTGTGTGCTTAGAAGCTTTTCTTTCTCTTATAGCATTTATTTTTATTGTGTCATTTTCCCTCTGTTCCCCCTTTTCATTGGCCCTGTGTGACTGTTTGTCTAAACCATTTGCCTGCTTTCATCTTCCATTTTTCTTCTCTCCCTCTTCCCAGGGGCTCTGTAGCCATGATTATCGTTATGCTTCCCATTAACTTCCCTTGCTCCTGCTCCAGGATGGGCTTGAAGGGGGCATTGATTAAAGCTAAAACCTTTAGCAGGACAATTTCTGTCTGGCTTCAGGGTCCAGCAGCCTCCATGAGCTCAGGTTTCGCTCCTCTTTGCTCCGGGACCAGCTTCCAAAGCCTCAGGAAATTTGCCAAGGCAGAGTCAAGCTGGCATCGAAAGGGCAAGTCACAGCTCCTCTGCAGTGGCTGATTTGTACCTTGGAGAGCCCCCAGCTATGGTAGAAGGCAGCAGGGAGGTGGTATGGAAAAGCTGTGGCGTGGGCTGTTTTTTCAGCTCCCTCCTCCTGCCTTTTGCTCCCCAAAGGTTGCCTCTTGCTTTCAGAGTGGTAGGGCACGCTGTGGAATGCCACGATGTCACAGCTTCATGCAGCAGTCTCTGAGGGGAGGGAATTACAGCCTTCATAATATGCCTCAAATACAAAGTTGGGCACTTTAGTGTTTCTTCGAATCCTCACCCTCCTTCTTCCCTGCCATCAGCCATGCCTGAGGGCCTGTGCCATGGCTGCAGGCTGGTGTGGGAGAGCTTGGCTGCAGAGATGATGCCAAGAGGCCAGATAGGGGCTGGCTTTGCTGCCCATCAACAGCCCCTCAGACCTCTTGCCCCAAAACACAAATGCCACGTCGCTGTTCAGTACTCTTGAGGGAGGGGAGCTGCTCGTGGGAGTAATCTCTGAGTAACTGATGCGCTGTAAAACCACACCTGGGTTTGCCTCACAGGAACTTGGCTGTGCAGCCATTCCCTCTGCAGGTCAAATTAATGGCTTGATTAACCCCATCAGTTCACTTCTGCAAGAAAAGGATGTGAAATACTGCTCTGTTTTCACCATGAACATTGGTACAAAGGGCTCAAGAGCAGGTCAGAGTGCAGAGAGGTAGGATTCATTCCTGTTGCAGGGACTGGGTGGGAGAACCAGAAGCTGGCTCACAGACCTGCCAAAGTCACAGAGCCTCTATGCTTGCTCAGGTCTCAGCTCCTCTAGGCTGGCTTGTAGCCCAGTCACTAGTCACCTCCATACACAGCATGGACAGGGGATATCCATGGGGCCTTGCCAAGGAGCACAAGCTTCACATCCCATAGGCAATGGAGCAGATACTGGGTGATAACCACAGCCTTGCAAGAGGCTCTGCTTGAGCCATGACTTGTAACCCATTAAAGCAAATGAGAATAGCTCACCTTCATTTTACACTTCACAAATATTTTGTATTTGTATACTTTTTCCCCCCCGTCCTTTTTTGTTTTTTTTAAGATATGCATGTTAATAGGCTATTTTGGTTTGAATTTGGGCTGATGCACTTTTGTTTTCTCCTAAAAATAATTAGACCAATAAAAATTGCAATTACAAGGAAACTAGTTATTCGAGATAAATGAACACTTCTCCCTCAGTGCACAAACCAAAATACTATATCGTTATGCTCCATACCATGGACCTAGCTGGTGAAACTGAGGATAAACAAAAGTGAAACGCAGGAGTGATTTGCCCTGCAAAGGTTTCTTTCTTGGGGGAAGGGAGAAAACACTGGAACTGTTCTCTGTAAAAGAGGAAATGAGCCTGGTTTAATTAGGCAGGTTGAAGTTCAGTGGCGTTCTGTTGAAACGCTGAGTTCAGAATCCCATCGGCAGCACTCAGGGTTTGAAACCCTGAGTTAAAACCCTGTGCTGGAGCAAAAGTGGGTCTATGGGGAGCTGGTAAAATGACAGCCCCTCCTGTCTCACAGGCTTTGAGATGAACTTCTGCCAGTCTTTAGCTCTTAAACAGTTTGGGATAAACCATTGCCCATTTTAGAGACCTTTGTTACCTACTTTGTCCCCAGACATAAAGACATTAGAAAATTTCTAAAAGAAAACAAAAATTCATGGATGTAACAGTCTGACAGATCCTGTTTGTTCTGTGGACAGAATAAACTGTATCGAAAACACAGGGAGGGGAGATGCAGGCGAAGGGAGGTGAATAGAAAACAAATTGGCTGCATGCAGAGGTCTGGTGTCAAACATCAGAGGGATCTTGTTTGCTCAGATACTGTATGAAAGACCATGGCAACCAGGGCTTGGGGAGAGAGGAGAGGTCTGCAGCCCCTCCCTGAGGCTGGATGACAGAGGAAATAGGTGAAACAGTCTGCTTTGCAGAGCCTGCTGCTGGAGCTGGAGTTGTGAACCAGCATATTCTGTCCCTTCATCGTGTACACTGGCTCTTTCGAGGTAAAACCCCCAAACAATCCAGAAGTCTGAAATGAATGGATTTGTAATTCCCTTAGTCTGTCGGATGGTACCATTCTGTGAAAGGTGGCTTTGCTGTGGGCAGTCTGATTTAGAGAGAGGATTAAGATCCCTGCCAGACACAATAAGAAATAACATTACAAGGAATTTAATAGAAATATTTCTGGAGGAGTATAGGAATGTGCTTTTGGACTGCCATGAAAACACGGGGTAGAGATGTTTTAGTGTGCCATAGTGTATGGAAATGGAGGAATATTTTTGATCCCACTAATAGGTTGGAGACCCCCTCCTTCTTAACACACAGACTTACACACACAGACACACATTCAGTGCCTAAGAGCAGAAGTAGTGTCTGTCTGCACAGCAGCAGTGTGATGCAAGCAGGAGAGTAGCCTTTGCAGCAGCTCAGAGCTGTGCAGAGGTGAGGGCAGACAGTGCTGTTCTATCTTGTATGTCACAGGCATTCCATTGCACCGCTGTGTTGTCTTTATCCAGAAAGGCTGTCGTCCTTGAAGACATCAGAATGTGGACATCTGCCATTTCTGATGGGTAATGGAATCATAGTGTAAAAATTCAATTCTTCTTTCTGATTTGAATCTCTTTTCAGCTTCCAGCCCTTCTATCTGGTTTTGCCTTCTTCACTGGATAAAAGAGCTCTTTAAGGGATTTCTTCCCTCATGAAGGTATTTTTATTCACCATGGTCAAAGCATCTCTCAGTTCTCTTTGTGGTAAGCTAAATAGATTGAGCTCTTTAAGTCACTCACTGGCAGACACTTTCTGCCTCAAATAATTTGTGTCTTCTTTTCTGCTCTGACTCTGAAATGTAGATGTTTGATTGTATACATTTTTCTAGTATCATTCTTCTAATGCAGTGTGCAGGATAAGCCACCTCCCGGCTTCTATTTGCTCCTCTGCTCTTTGTATATTCGAGGATCCCATTCATTCACACAGCACATAATGGTACAGAGAATTATGTCTGTTTGTGTGGCTTGCACATTTAGACCTTGCTTTCCAGTCTGTGCTTCCCTCAGCTTTTTGGGAAACGCTTTGTTCCCAGATGTGGAATATCCATTCTCTGTTGATCTCTGCCAGTCGTTGCCTGGAACAGCCCCCCTTTTCCCTGGGGTACCACTTTGCCTCCCAGGCCTTCAGAAGGAGCAGTGCCGGCTCCTCAAGATCCAAGAGCTCCGCTCAGGAGACACAGAGGGCTGATGAGTAGGCCTGGCTGTTCCTGCCTGCACTTACCCACACACAGCTGCCCGGCTCCTGGAGCATCAGCTGGTGGTCACTTTGCTTGTTCTGAATAAAAATTGTGTGATTCCTTTAGCTGTAGTTGGGAGACTGAATGACATGGCGAAGGAATAAATTGCTGTATGATAAGGAAGAGGCATGTAAGATTTGAGACAAAGAGGAAAAGATCTTTTCCGCTCCCCTTTGTTCTCTTTTTAAAGTCACTTGTGTTTACTGTGCATAACTGTACATATATATGCACACATATCACTCTGATCTCCTGTGGAGTATCCTGTCACTCCACAGAGCCCTGGAAATGCACTGTGAGGACACAGGATTTATCCTCCTGTTTCTTAACTAAGTATTGGATTATCCACAGGGGCAACTCCTGTGCAGGCGTTAAGTAAGCAGCCAGATCCCTACAAAAGTTCATCTTACTGGATGCTCTGTAGCTATACAAACCAAATGTGTTATGCTTACCATTGGGAAACTGGCCATTTTTGGCCCTGCAAACAGCAGCTTGGCTCTTTCAATACCTCATTCCGATCCCAGGGACCAAGCACTCAATTCTGTCCCTGGGCCCCCTTAAAAGTGTGTGGCTGAGGCTGCAGGGGCAGGAGGGCACCTCAGGAGTCTTAGCCAGGGCCAGCCTGTGTGCTTGAACTCCCTGTGGCTCAGCTGAGAGGCCTTGGCACTATCCCCCTCTCTTGGCTTGTCTTTGCTTGCCCCTTGGTGAGGACCTGGCAGCGGAGCTGCAGCATTGCTGTGCCCGATTGGAGTGCCTGTAACTCTGCGCAAGCCTCTGTTATCAGGAGGGAGCTGTTTGCAGCCTGTGAGTGGCGCGCAGTGGCTTTGGGTGGTGTTAAAAAAAGAGAACGAAAAATCAGAAGTCACATTGTACCATCTTCCCAGATGTCACAGGCTGAGAATATAGCCTGTATTTCCCATTCCAGGACATGGGAATGTCACTCTCTTCAGAGACGACCTGCCTATCCCCCCACAGAACACCCATGTACACATGTGCCCACACACACTCAAGCACAGGGCCGTGGGGGAATGAGCTGGGCTGTCCTCCTGCTCCTGTGGATCCTCTTGAGTCACAGAGTGAGTCAGGCTGTGGGCATGGGCCACTGGGGACCAAGTGCAGGGGTGATGTGCAGCCAGAGGCTGGGTAGCCAGGGTGCTGGTGGGGGCGTCTGGAGAGGGAAGGAAGAAGCAGCAGTGCCAGTTGGGGGAGAAAGGAAAATGCAGAGGCTGGACAGAGGATGTAGGAAAGAGAAAGGAATGGCAGGGAATGAGGAGGAGGAGCAGGAAGTCTAGGGGACGGAAAGCTCAGGGTGCAGTAGGAGGATGAGAGAGCTGGCTGGCAGAGCAGGAGCAAAGAGCATTGGATTAGTTTGGGTTTGAAGCTCTGTAACTGTGTAAGTGCTGCACTTAGGCTGAGTTGCTTGACTCGGTGCTTGGCTCCTGTGGTGAGATGGAATCTCAGCCATGGCTTGTAAGAGGCAGCTGTGTAGATCGCCAGTTTCCCACCACACTGCCAGGCTTTGTCTCCGTTCACTCCCCTCAGAGGTTAACAGCAGCGGTGCCAGGCTGCAGAGATAAAGCTCTTGGGAAAGAGCTCTCCTCCCAGGTGCTAGGAGAGTTTTCCTGCCTAGGGAGACCTTTTGCCTGGGCTATGCTCTTATTTTCAGGTCACCCAACCCAGGTGATGTCATCAGGGCCATTCATCATCAGTTGAGAAGAGCTTTTGCCAAAAAAAATGAAAGGAGAAGAAATGTTCCATGCAGGAGGGTGATCTAGATGAAAAATTCCTGGCTTTAAACCTATTATTAAAACCATAAATGGGAAGTTTTCATGATGAGTAGGTAAATTCATGTACCCTGAAATGACTAAACATACAACACTGGAAGTAACACCTTTGTGCTAATCTTTGTATTTCCTTCAGCTGCTGCACAGCACACGGGGCTCACGTCAGCTGGTGGGGCTCCTTTCAAAGCTTTCTTCCTTTTAAACTCCAGAATTAATTTATAACATAATCCAGTAGAGAATGGAGTGCTTTCTGTGGCAGTACCGTGGGGTGAGTGTGTCCTCAGCCATGCATTAAGAGCCAGGACAGTAGTTCTGTAAGATGTTTTTGAAGGCAATTCAAAGAGGACTTGGGCTTCAGCCCCAAAGGCAGCTGTTCACTGAGGCTCGAAGAGGAAGCTCTGAGGGATGTCACTTCACAGCATGCCCTTTGGCTTCCAGGTTTTTTTCCCCTCCTTTTTTCCCCCTCATAGTGGCTGCAGCAAAGGCTCCATTATTTGGCAGTGTGGCATTGCTTTTGTCTATAAATGGAAGCGGTTGGCCCATCTCCCAGTATAACACAAGATAGTCCTGTGTATCAGTTATGCAATCGGTAGCTTGATGACTTCATCAGAAGTCGGGGGAGGGCCAGGGGGTGGTAGGAAAAAGCCTTTGCCATCAGCTCTGCTGGAGACAGCTGATGTCTGCGTGTCCCCCCCAAAGCAAAGAAAGCAGGAGCTCAGTGACAGGGGTGGATGAAAGGGCTCAGTGCAGGAGGAGCTGAGGGATCCTTGGCAGCTGTGATTCCCTGACTCCAGCTTGGGGGAGCCCCAGCAGCTGCCGCAGCCCTTGCCCTTAGGATGCTGCGTGGACCGTGTTTGACCAAGTTGTAAAGTGCAAAGTGCAGTGCGAGGTGGGACTGGAGGAGAAGTGAAAAGATGAGCAAGGAGGGAATTTTCAAACCAGGGCAGATGTTAAAAAGGGAAAGAACCTAAATATTGGAGAGCTGCCTTTCTTCAGAGAGCCCTTCAGGGAATATCTGTGCAAAGCAGAGATGTGGACAAATTGTATTTTGTTATTTCCTCAGAAGGGTCCTTGAAAACCTGACCTTCATGCAGAAAGCCCGCTCCTAATTTCCCAAGCAAGCATTGATTTTAACCCTTTCACTGACTGGGAGCCGCGGGATCACCTTTCTGTACGTTCCAAACCACACAATAACTGACAACACTCGAACCCGCCCAGGCAGCAGGTGAATCTATACCTCACTCAGGCAGGCTTTGCAGAAAGGATGCTAAAGCGATACAGGTCAAGTTGGTGTTTTTAAATGAGTCTCCATCTCTGTTCATCAATTAAAGAGGTTCTAAGGACTCCTAACACCCAGGGGCACCCGAGACAGGGCCACCGGCTGCTTAGTTATCAACCCCGCACCCCAGATGGCCGGTTGTTAACTACGGGGTGGGTTACAGACCGCAGGCTCCGGGCACCGCAGCGATGCCCGGGAGCGCTTCCGCTTGTCCCGGGCTCGGGCCCCGCGGGCGGGCAGCGACACCTGCCGGCGGGCGCGGGGCTCGCTGATCCACCGGGATGCGAGCTGGGATTCCCCCCGGCCGCCGCCGATGCCTAAAAGGCAGCAAATGGGATTAGGAACGCGAAGAGAAAGCCGGATGGGTGTAGGGAGGGAGCCAGCCCTGCGTCCTGCCAGCCACGCACGTTGGTCCCGTGCTGTGGGATGGAGATATCGAATAAACACATGATGTGGTTAAACCCTGAGGTTCTGGGCCAATGCAAGGAGAATTAATGCTGACAGCTCCCACGGTTCATTGTGAGCACCTAACACCTTGGCTCCTCAGACCAGAACACTGTTTTAAGTTGTTGTTGTGTTGTTTTGAAGCGAGAGAAGGGTTAAGAAGGGAGATAAAGTTTAGAAAACCATGACTTGGACGTTACATACCCTGTGTGAAAAGAAAACCTAGCACACAATTTCATTATTTCATTATTAATGATTTGTAAAATGCTCTTGCTTTACCTGAGGGGGTTTAAACTCAAGGAGCAGAGAGGAACCTGCTCCCCGTGGGAAGTGGCCCATGGTCACAAGCCATGAGCATCTTTCCAAGGACTCACTTTCTCCAAGCTCCACATTTCCCCTGCAGACTCAGTGCTTCTTCATCCTAATGAGCTGTCACTTCACTTACCTGTGGAGCCCCCCCGAGTAACGAGGCCTTCTCTCTCTCTTTGCACAGGAGCACCAAGTGGGATTGTCACGGAGCACAGGGCCCATGCAGCCCTCTGTGCCACCAGGCTCCAGCAGCGTGGGCACAGGCACAAGCTCTGGGGGTGCCTTCCTAGGGAGCCAGCCGCAGGCAGCCATCATGAAGCAGATGCTGATAGAGCAGAGAGCCCAGCTCCACGTAATAGAGCAGCAGAAACAGCAGTTCCTCAGAGAGCAAAGGCAGCAGCAGCAGCAGCAGATCCTAGCGGAGCAGGTACAGTATCCATCTGCCTCAAACACTGCAGTGCCCACCAGTATGAGGGCATGAGTGCTGCAGACAACACCAGCCCTTCCTTCTAGATTTGGTAGTTGTCCCTCTGCGGCTCTCTCTGCCACAAAGCACTCTCTGTGTTCTATCGTGGTATTCCAGCAATGGTTGTCAAAGAAGAGGCATCTGTCTCAGTCTTATCGTGAGCTTAGCAAATATTACCCATGTTCCAAGTGATGCACTTGACAGACAAATGGGATTTTAGGCACTGGAGAAATTATCTTAACTGGCATCTCATGGTGAGTTTCCTCCAGCAGAAGCAGACACAGATACAGTTACAGTCACAAGTCCTCTCCCCTAGCTCTGAGTACGTTCTTGCACTGGCAAAATCTATATATGGCCACACAGTGATCTGGGACAAAGGGTAGATGTGGGTTAAAATAACCTTAACAAAGATAAAGTATTTTACCCAGATCAGTTCCTTAATTTGGTTTATTGCATGCCAGTACAAGCATCTAGGTTAGCACTAGGGAGAACAGCAGCAAGGGGGGAGCCAGAGACTGGAGTGGAAGAACAATAAAACCACCTGTGGCAGTGGCATTGTGGAAGACCTGCATTGCACATATCACCTAGCTTCCTGAGCTCTTGAGCTTTGCAATATGGATGTTAAATTACTCAGTCTGAATGGTGATGCATGCTTAATTCAGCTGTAGTTTTACAGCAGCCCAGGAGAAAGTTAGTGGAAAGTCACACTGTTGAGTTCCTATAGGATCATACCCAAATTTAAAGTTGCAGTCCTCTAATGTTACCTAGGTAATGTTCTGATACATCAGCAGCTGCTTTAAGCATGGCTTCTCCTCTCTTGCTGGGGAAACATGGCTTAAGACCTGGGGTCAGTTTTAATTTGTGTTAGAACTTGTGCATGCTGTGTAACCACAGCAAAACTGATTGCCCTTCCCTGTTCTCTAATTGCTCCCAAGAAACAGAAAAATTTACTTTCAGCAAACAGGAAGGATGTTCCTAGAAATATGTAGATGCATGAATTGATTCAAGCATGAACAAATGCACAAAAGTGAGAATACAGTAATACATCATTGATTGGGCCTATTCACGTGCATAAAGCTCATAGCCAGTCACTTGGCTGCTGAGGGCAAGCCTAAAAGTGTTAGAAAGCCACAAGGCTGATGATGTCAGGTGTGCTCGCAGAGATGAAAAGTGAAGTCATAGTCCTTGGGCTCCAAGGTGTGTGCCTAACAAGATTCCTATTTTCTTTTTGACAGTTTGTAACACATACCTATGAATGCAGAGATTCTTTCCCATCTTTGCCATTCTTTTACCTTTGTTACATATCCTTGGTTTTGGACACAGTACTTGTACAGCTATAGATGATGCTCCAAGACATGTCCTTTTGATAAGTGCTTAGTTGAGCATACCTTAGCATCTGAAAACTCTGGTAAACACTCTCTGCTTTTATAATCTGCCCTTGATTCTGTTTTACAGTGTTGATGAGTATTCATAGAAAACAACCACAGAAGAGCAATATGGTCTGAATCAAGTGAGAGATGCAATTTGTAGTCACCTGCCCCCCAAATATCACTTACTGAAGCACAAGAGGAAATGTGCTTTAGTAGCTGTTTCTCTTTTGGCTCAGGAACTCTCCTAAGGCTGCAGTGTTTGGGTCAGGATGCAGTACTCCTTGCAGATGACTGTTTTGAGTGCAGAGGTGGAGGAAAGGCTTGTACAAGGAATACAAACCTCTAGACCTTGGCAGGACTGAGGGAAGGAAAGTGTGTGTGGCTACAGCTGCCCTTAGACCTAGGTGAGCAAAGTTAGTTCATATCCCTCTCTCCTCTTTCTGCCTGGTGACAGTGAAGTTCATGCTGTAGAGGTCAGGATGAAGTGGCTGTAAGTAAGGAGGGATGATGTTAGCCTCAGTGCTTGTTCCCTTTTGAACCAAAAGGGGTCCACATGCCAAGTAGCCCAAGTGCTTTAAGGAGGACTCTTCAGATGACTCTTCTTGTCTCTCCAGAACAGCTTACCAGATAAGAACCACTGCAGTTCTGCTGCAGTACTTTCACCACCAGTTCTCAGCTCACTAATTAATTAATCATCTCTTTCTCTTGTGCTTTCTTTCCCTCCTTTTCTTTCAGCAGTTGCAGCAGCAGTCACATTTGCCTCGGCAGCATCTGCAGCAACAGCGAAATCCATATCCAGTGCAACAGGTCAATCAGTTCCAAGGTAACAGTCAAATTATTTTTCCTATTTTAGAATCAATGTGTGCCCCTGGAGCAGGGGTGTGAAAGTATGTGTGTTTTGTCAAAACCAGGGTTAAGCAGTATGCCAGAAGAGTAAGATGGGCTGTTGCACACACCACATATTTTACCAAAGGGGAATGTCCACGTTTGTGTATTCAGTTATGTTTATAATTTCCTGACTGCTCCCTTCAGTGAAAGCTGCATTTTTTTAGTTGACATTTGTTTTGCCTCTTTGACATCTGGATATCATGGATTCATTAATGGATTTATCTTGTTTGCCTCCACTCTTAAGATGTTGTGGGGTTTTTTCAGCTAGCATTTCTTACTGTATCTTGTTTTTAACCCACTTCATTCCCCACTTTATCTAATTTGATGAGCAGAGAATTTCAGAGATGTCATCCTTACCTGAAGCAGTGGCTGATCAATGTCAGGTGTGGGAAACAGCGGAATCTCTGAGCTGTAAATAGCAATTTTTTAATTATCTCAAAAAAAAGGATTAATTTTATGCACTCCCAGGTAACTGGAGAATGTAAGTACAATAATTTTGGCTTAGAAAAATAAGTTTATTCTGAGCTTTCTAGGTACAAAGTATCATCTGAATTTCTCCACTAACCATGATTTCTAAATAGACATGAACACACACTTGCACTATATATTCAGGATAGTGTCATATAACTACAACACTTTTGGTTCCCAGGACATGAATAGATAGCCACATCTTCCATTGGTATGTATCAGGGTGGCTTCTAATTGCTTTCTCATTTTTATCTTCAGCAGCATAAGTTCTGTATGAAATAATTTTTTCCCCCAGTAATTCATTTGCAAAATGAGAAAGTGTGTGTGTGCTGCCATACACTGAGATGCACACGTACAAGCTTTTTGCATTAATGCTTCTTTGAAACCTTTCCTTCATATGTATTATTTAAAGAAAAAGAGAAGGGAGTTTAGGCTAATCTGACAGAGCAAGGACTTAATTTTCATAAAATGAGCTAATTTGAATAATTCACCATTTTTTCCTATTTAGTCACATGAATGTAATCCAGTGCAGTAGGTTATGTGTAAATGAGACCAGAAGGTGGCCCAAAATCTTAAAATCTGTTGCATCTCTCTTTTAACTACTCCTTGTCTGATCTCCTGTCTCTAATATCAAGCACAGTAGTTAACAAAAGTAATATGTGAACCACTTGCTGTTAGTGACTCCTTTGGAGCTTTCAACTGCCATTTTCAATTAAAAACTAGCTAAAGATGCATTAAGATTTTAACATGATCTGTATCTTAAGCACTTGCTGGAGTCGTCGTAAAAAGAGACTATTTCTAATCATTGAAGGAGATGATCTAAATTAAGAAAATCGAGACCCCAGTGCCAATCATTAAAAAAGTGCCTTGATAGCAGGGATAAAGTAAAAGCTGCTGCTACATATGCCCTGTTCCAGTGAGATCCAGATGGTCTCTCTTCATGTTACAAATGTTTCATTTATCTATATGCTGGAGCTAAAAGCATCCTCCAGAAGCTTATTGTGCTGCAGCAAAAAGGAGAGGTAGCCATCCTCAGTCAGCATTATGTGCAAAGCTATAGAAATGGCACTTCCTTTATCCAGGCCCATTTCTCATGGAAACCAAAACAACATAAATAACAGGGACCAGTATTCTCCACTCTCCATGGATGTTCACACAGGTAGTCTGCCACTGAGGGACAACAAATAGGGGCTGATTTAAGAACATTCACATTCTGTTGTACAGTTCTGAACTCCTAAAACAACCACTTTATATTTACACCTTGCATTTAATAACATTTGAGCTGGGAGCAATGGTGTGCCTCATACACTCCGAGCTTCACCTGCAGAGTGTTGTATTTAGTTCAGTGTGGTAGTGACTCAAACCTACAATGAACCCATAGCATAATCTGAGCTCCAGGAAATTGTTTTTAAATAAAGATAGTAAATACAGAAGCATATTGGCTTCATAGAAATCGATATCTCCCCCCTACCCATGAAAGGAAGAGGCAGGCATGGTTCAGTTACCTGTGATGGTCTGGAATTTAACAAGGTTAGGATTTTCTGGTTTCCCATCCCTGGCCTAAGGTGAAGTAAAATGTGCTTATAGTATTGATTCACTAATACACTCTGCCTGCCTTAAACGTCCACAAACCCCCAATTTTTCTTCTTTCCATAGACTTAATCAGTAGCAATGCTATAGAAAATCCATTCATTTATGCCTCCTGAGCTATTAAAAAATTGATTGGCCTTCTGAGCCTGACATTTCCATTTTCAAGGCTTACTTTTGAGAGACAATGGAGATATTTAAAACAGAGCTTTAAATGATAAACTAAAGTTCAGCTGCTTTGCTGTCATTGAAGAAGACCAGTGGAAGATTTCTCATTTGCTTGCTAGAAGCTGAATTAGGTGTAGCTGAAGAGGATAAGTGCTACTGAATTACGGGGCATATGCAACTTTGAAGTCTTAGGGACTATTTTTTCTTTTTCATGGAGGAGGGTGCATAATGTAGCTAGTCCTGGGGAGATAAAATACACACAGAAAAGAAAGGCTCACATTTACTCTTCACAGGGGACTTTGACTCCCAAGTCCGTTTTAAAAAATTTAATCTTTGGTCCTAACAAAGTAAGAGAAAAGCCTATTTCAGCCCTGCAGCTCCTGTGGCCATCAAGCTTAGGTACTTGATTAGGTTACTAACAGGGAGGCAACCCTGCCTGTAATCATGCATTACACATGCAATCGTTTTGCCTCCATTCCTCAAGAATCTCAAATCAAGAATTCCTTTGGGTACACATCCCAAAATCATCCTAATTGAGAATTACTTAGTGAGTAAATTATTGGCCTTTTAACCTTGCCAGTCCTCAAGGGAAATTAGGTTTCTTGCCTGCATCAATGGAATCCTCTGCTGAGCAGTGTCCCGCTTCAGCAGTTGAGTACACAACACAATCAGCTCTTCCTATTTAGGAACAACACTGGAGCTGTGTTGGCTCACACCTTCCAGGAGAGGGAATTTGGCAGGTCAGGACAGAGGCTGCTGCCAAGGTGAGGTGGAGAACATGTAGTCTCTGAAAGGCAGCAAACCTTAGGCAGCAAGCACATGGGTAACCTTCTGGCTCTCCGCTAACCTTCACATGAAAGGTTGCATTATTCACTCAGAAAGCACAATAATATGAAATCCTACCACAATGCAAAAGGCTCCTACAGATTCTCTCTTAGGCAAAGATGTGTTAATTAAGATTTACAGGATTGTGGCTTTTTCTTACCTTCCTCCCTTTTTGGTGTAGGTTCACCCCAGGATATAGCAGCTGTGAGGAACCAAGCAGCACTCCAGAACATGAGGACTTCCCGACTGATGGCCCAGAATGCGAGCATGATGGCCATGGCTTCCTCCCAGAACCCGAGCACGCTGCCCACGACTGCGGGCCAGTCGGATATGGGCATGGCTCCTTACAGCAACACCCCTTCCAGCCAGCCGGGAATGTACAGTATGAGCACAGGGATGAGCCAAATGTTGCAGCACTCAAACCAAAGTGGCATAAACGTGGCACATAATGCAGGCCAGGGAACAAGGCAGCCTGCCTCCGGACAAGCAGTGGGAATGGTTGGCAATTTTGGTCAGAACATGCTTGTAAACTCAGCCCTTCCCCAGCATCAGCAGCAGATGAAAGGAGCTGTGGGCCAGGTCTTACCAAGGCCACAAGCACCACGGCTTCAAAACCTGATGGGGACTGTCCCTCAAGGAACACAAAACTGGCAACAGCGAGGCTTACAAGGCATACCTGGAAGGACTAACAGTGAAATGGGGCCCTTCAATAATGGCACCACATACGCGATGCAGTCTGGGCAGCCACGGCTGTCCAAGCAGCATTTCCCACAGGGGCTTAATCAGACAGTTGTGGACACAAGTGGAACAGTAAGAGCCCTAAACCCAGCGCTGGGGAGACAGTTGCTGCAACCACTACCTGGGCAACAGGCAGCCAGCCAGGCCAGGCCGATGGTGATGCCAGCAATAAGCCAAGGGGTCCCCACGATGTCAGGCTTCAGCCAGCCCCCGACGCAGCAAATGCCAGGTGGTAACTTTGCTCAGAGCGGCCAAGGCCAAGCATATGAGAGGAATCCCACTCAGGACCTATCTTACAACTACAGTAATGAAGGAGCAGGGGGGTCATTCTCCAGTTTAGCAGAGGGTGCAGACCTTGTGGACTCCATCATTAAGAGTGGACCAGGGGACGAGTGGATACAAGAACTTGATGAGTTGTTTGGAAACCCCCAGTGAATGGGCTTGTATAGTCTGGAGCTTTGGTTGTTATATTTGAAAAAGAAAAGAGAGAGTTGGATGTTCTCCTCATCCCTGAATGGTTGGGGTTTTTGTTTGAATTGGTTTAGTTTGGGCTTTCTTTGTTTTCTTTTCTTTTCAATCGTGCAAACTGAGCTGATCTGTAGCCAACTTTGGAAGATTCAGGGGACAGTGAAAACATCGGCATCTCTAGGCATTCTACCAGGCAATCTTTGTTGCGTGGCAGTGCCCACTCTGTCTGAGTGAGGCAGAATGGAGAAACTGGAAAAGCCAGCTGATGCCTCTGGTTGGGAAAATTTGTTCTTTTCCCTCTTAAAACAAGGCTTCATTGCACAGTGGTATGGGGTGGTCCCGATGTCTCCCACCTCATATAACTGTGAACACTGCAGCTTTCAGGGGAGCAGATGAAACAGCTGGGATCAAAGCCTACAGATGTCCATGGGCGATTGCACAAGCCCTGGTCGGAAACAGGCTTAACCCCAGGGGTAGGCAGGTCTCGGTGAGCCATGGCCAGGCCTATGGGGCCAGCTCTGGGCTGTTATAAGGGAACATGCAGCACTCACATGACAAACCCAAACAAATCACAAGATGGTCACCATTTTCACTGCAGAGTGATAAAACTCCAATACAAGTCTAGGAGAAGATAAATTTGGCACTGTTGTGAGGACAGTTTGATTATGGGACTGCTGCTGGAGACAGCTGAGATTGGTGGGTTAACTTAATGAGCTGCTTAGTCCCCTTGGAACTCTGACAATTCTTCCCTGTCAGAGGACTTTGGCTGTCTGGAGGTGTTGAAGGGCTAAGAGGTACCAAGAGACATCAGCATAGGTCCTAAGCAGGTCCCTCCCTCTCCTTCCACCCCAGTATGTTCTCAGTTCACTTCCCTCCCCTCCTGTCCTTCATTGTAAAGCAAGGTGAGCTGCCTGCAATTTTTTCAGGTGAGTCACAAAGGGGCAGTCACGGAAGGAGAAAACAGGCATTAGAAAAGATACAGTGGGGGTTTGGCACACAGAATGAGTTTCTTCTCCCCTCTTGAAAAGTGCAAGTTTGGTAGGTAGTTTTACCCTGGGATCTGGGCTCTCAATGGGATACATTCAGTTTTAAACAGATGTTTGGTCTAATCTCTCTGGTTTGCTGGAAAAAAATCACTACAGTATTTGAAGAACAGGAGCCAGTGAAGGACTGCTGTAAAGACTGTTCATGAATGGGTAAAATAATTGATATTACAAACATGGGGTCTGCCCAACTAAGGTTTAACGTAATAGCAAGGTATCACTATTTCCACTGTGTAGACCAGTGCTGACCAGCACTGTATCTCACACAATATTGAGTCCCCAGCCATTCTGAATGTGTAAAACAGCAGTTCCCAAGCTGCAGCCAGAGGCTGAGGTAAGCTGTTCTCCCAAACCTCTGATCTTATTAGTGTTTTCAGCTAAGAGCTGCTTATCAGGTTATATAGTGGTGCATAAAAAATGTTAACACAATCCATAGTCCAGAACTCTGGGCACCCTCTGACCTAGTGCTAGCCTCTGTGAGCCATGAGTTGTGCTCTGCAGCAAAAGTGTGCAACTACCAGTACCACCTCTCCAGCTACTGATTACCTCCTTGTGTGCTGCTCTCATTGGGCCTGGTGATGTGAAGTGCTGAGCCCCTGAAAATCCACGAAGGCTGAGGGCCTCAGCACTTTGCAGTTTCACATCCTGCCTTTCCCTGTGGAGCACAGATATGCATCACGTTAAAGAGTGGGAGCAAATGGGCCTGGAACCATCTCAGTGCCCCATTGCAGTTCCCTTTTGCACAGTATCCCCTCGCAAGTCTTACCTAGAGGAGGGGAATTACCTCTTTTAAATGCTATGATTTAGGCAGGATAAGCTGCATTTTTAATGTGCCCAAGGTGAGCTACCAATCCAGCTTGTCCTGGCTGCTAAATTTTTAAAAACAGCTGTAGTTGCATCTCTTTTAGCTAACCCCTTTTAAAATACACGGACCAATTCCAGTTCCCACTGAAGACGATCCAGGATTCCCTGTGTGCTGCTTCCACAAGGAGCCAGGTTGGGCCCTAATTCAGTGGAAGGGAGCCCCAGCTAAAGCTTTTGGTCTGTCTTGCGCGTAAGCACCTCTTAGTTGGAATGGAAGGGATAGGCAAGCACTGAGAGAAACAGCGCCCTGAAAGCACTGGGGAGCTGTGCTGCCATGTGTGTTGGGCACATATTTGTGCAGCCCTGTAGGATGGAGGTGTGGCAGGATGGGGAGGGAGCCAGCCCACTGGGTGGGGAACAACACTGGGAATAGCACAGCATCCCTTCTTGGGGTGCTGGGAAAGGAGGGGTTAGAAACACATAACCACCATGCGGCAGTGAAATGCAAGTCTGTGTGCATCAGGGAGATACAAGCTTTGGTGAATAAATGGTCATGAAGATGAGTCTCTGTTGTCTTTGTAAAGCTTCCTCCAAATACTCCATACTGGGATCAGGAACTAGAGAGTAGATTTTATTCAATTTGGGGTTGTTTTTTTTCTTCTTTCTTCCTATGGTGCTGATGTATATGTAATGTTAAAAAAAAAAGTTATTTGTAAATATGTTTTTACAATTCTACAGATATCACTGGGTCTACTATCTGTAAAATATATACATATAAATATATATATATATACTGTTTGTTTAAAATAGAGTATTTTTATTTCATTCCTTAACTCATCCTTACTGCAGTGGTATTGCACTTCAGATGACGTCTAATTACTAATTTGTACTGTATTCCTGACAGCAACTTGCTCCATTTTATTCAGATTTTTCTAGTTTTCTGGTTTTACTTTGTACATTAAGCATTGCTTATTTCCTTTTAAGACCTGTACAGAGCTCTGAAAATGTAGAGAAAGACCTGATGTTAACATACCACTTTTAAAGAAAAAGAAACAAAACAAAAAAAAACAGACAAAAAAAAAAGAAACCCAAATAAAAGATGGTTATCTGACTCATATACCTGGTGTGTGTGGACCATCTCTTGCCCTACTCCTGGGCCTCGATGAATGATCTTCTGAGGAGGGGAGGGAAGCTGGATGCTCAGGCAGATGCTATGGAGGAGTTAGTCCATAACTGGGCCCCCTAGATGTGGCAATTCCAACTTTTGTGTTTATTCTGTGTATGGAACAAAAGTAGGGAGTAGGGAAGTGCTTTCAGGGGAGAAGACAAGATGGAAACTCCAGGATTTAAGAGTCCTGTGGCTGAAATATGAGGACACAAGGTAGCATGGAAGAAGGAAGATGCTGGGGTGGACTTGGAAGTTGGAGAAAAGAGATGGGGAAAGTGGGGAAGCATGAAGACACATACTTAGAGTAGTTCTGTATCACCTACTGCTACTACAGTGTGAGAAGTGTGTTGTCAGAAGCCTTTTGGGATGTGAATGTAGAGTTGTTGAATGTACATGACCTAATCAAGGTAAGCATGCCATGCAGCCTTCAAGGCTTGGCACCACACTCCACATGTTCCCAGCCTACCAGGGAGTTGTGAGGGACCAGACATTGGGCCTCTGTTCACACAGCTTGCTGTTCAGGATGTCACTGTGGCTTGGCTCCATGTACAACCTTTAAGGGGAGGTTCCCCTTTTCTCCTTAACATCAGTCTAAGACATTAACCATTCTAAATATGGATAAGGAATGACAAAGACTGGCCTAGATCAGAGCAGCTTGTTGGAGTTACCCCTCAGCATGTGCTGGCAGAGAAAGTGCTTGTTGAGGAAAGATGCTGCAGCAAGAGGCCCCTGGGTAAAGACTGGCTTTGAGGCTGCAGTGGAGACCATCATCATTTCTGCTTGTGACCGACAGATGAACATTTGCGACAGGAACATTTGCATCAACTCACAGTGCATGCTGAATGTGCACCCTGGTACTGACTCCTTGATCAGCAGGCAGGAAATGGTGTGCTTCTCACTAGAGCCATACTAAATACTGATACTGCCAGCATCCATCTGTTAGAGGTGTGCTTTGTTTTTAATTATAGATGAGTCAGTCTTTAACACTTTTCCATCATACACATTCTGCCCTGGCATACTGGAGGCAAAGCTGTGACTCAGAAGACAGGTGGCATCCTCAACCCCAGACCTAATTCTGCCCTCTTGTTAGCTGGTGGAGCTCCTAAAATGTTAGGTTCATGTTTATCCCCTTGCACTCTGGTCTTGTGTTGCTGGATGATGCATTGCAGTCCCACACCTGCCTTTTTCGACATGTGAAATTGTCCTCGTGTGTGACAGTAGTTTCTTTCTGTGGAAGAAAGGAGAGGAGAGGATGGGATATAGGAAGCTATCTATTAAACACATCAAAGCACCACAACAGGTAAGTTTGGAATGGAATAATTTCAAAGGCAAAGAAAAACCCATTTGAGTACAGTCACCTTTGGGCCTCCTCTAATCTGTATTTCAAGTCTGTCACGTGTTTTGGACCTTTGTCTTGGTTTTGGTTCTGCCAGCAGCACTTCTTGCTGCCTGTGACTGACTGAAGGCATCACTGGCAGGTGAGGAGGTTGATTTTCCATATTTCAGCCCGTAAGAGAAAAGTTCATGGAAAAATTCCTGATGATTTCTGTGGTTGTTAAATCTGGCCCTGTTGTACTTTCTTCCTGGAGGTAAGTGATGAAGAGCTGCTCTTTCTGGAGCCATGTCAGCTCCAGTCTGTTCACCATCACTATCTGTGCTTTTTCCCTTTGCAGCCATTGTTGGACCCAAGCCTTGCACCTTTGTACTTTTTTAATTTTATCGTTCCAAATATCATTTCAGACTTTGCTACCCGCAGGCACTGAGTTGTGTCTTTTTATCGTGAGGTAACTTTGTAGAATCACAGAAGGGTTTGGGTTGGAAGGGACCTTAAGATCATCTCATTCCAAAACCTCCCTCCAATGTATCCATATGTGTCCACCTTTTTCATATGAAAGGTTGTTATGGACCTGATCCACCTCTCAATTATTTTGTGGTTATGTTATCAACCTCAGTACTATTAGAAAGCTTCTGTGCCTTCTTTTTGTCTGGGCTGGCTCTCCCCTTTACAAGTGTCATGTTGCGGGTACAGCCTGTCTTCAGAAGGCTTCTGTGAGGACAGGGAGGGCCCCACTTCTACAAGAAGAGTGTTTGAGTATATGTTTAATTGTAAACATGTGTATAAAACCAAAAGTCTTTTGCAGAAACACAGGGCTAGGTGCAGCTTTAAGTGTTTTCCTGAGAAAGCAGTGTTTCCATACATGCTTATACAGCAGTGGGATTGGATATACTTGGAAAACAGGGACCTCGCAGCAGAATTTTGCATGGAAGTGGGTTTTTACATTTGGCAGTGCTGGGTGACATAAAGAGGAGAGTGGGACATTGGGTAAGATGAACTGATGCTCGTAGTGCCAGTTGCAACTAAATTACTTAGGGAATTAATGGGTTTAGTTTTATGTAATTTGTTTAGTGGTCGCAGCACCGTACTGGGGAAAGACAACATTTAATTGCAAATGTAGATGTGACATGACATTCTGTCTTACTGACTTTTTCAAGAGTGTAGGGAAAGTGTAAACAGCTCAGGAAAAGCATACATTTTACATTGCAATGGGCTGTTAGTAAAGAGCTCTGATGCTTTATTCACATGAAACTCATCATCTTCTGGTATTCAGGGAAGGCATCCATGTTATTTATTTATTTGGGTTTTTTTTTTAAAAAAAATACAGTCTTCACAGCAATTTATGGACTTTCTTCATAATGCTGAAGTCCAGGTATTCATCCAGAAAGCTGTTAACAATCCCAGCTGTACCCAGGGTTATCAGGCAAACTAGAATTATCAAATTCAAATAAAAACCTGTTAACCTAGAAGTGGAAAGCAGAAAAACTCTGTTACAATCTGTACATGGTATGTTACATTGAAACTGTGTGTCCACAAGAGTTAAGAAGAGGTGTGTGGAATTAGAAAGTACCACTGCTGCAACACTCCCGTGGGATGTTTCAGAATAAATTGTGACTTTTCACATGACATTCATGACTTCTGCTAGAGAGAAGAGAGATTCCTAATATCCTATCTATCAGAAAACTTTCCCCCAGTGTTTCTAAATATTCATGAGGCTGCCTCATCCCATGCCTTGAAGACCTGAAGGTAAAGCCACAGAAAGGCTTGAGCACCTCACTGCAATTCCAGGTGCAGGAGTGTGGGAGAGAAGTCTTAGGGACTGAGGAAGAGGTGTGAATGTCTCTTATATCCACTTCTGTTGGGCAGGTACCCTCTGCTGAGCTGAGAAGTCTGCTACTGGTTATCACCTTGACTGGGAGATGGATTTTTGGACCAGAAAGGAAGAGCCTGAGAATCTCACTGGTGCCTAAAGACTTGATATAAGCAGCCTTTCTGGGCATGCCATGTCTAGAGGGTTCTATGATTCTAGATGCAGGTTTAAAAATGGTGAAGTATGGGATTTTCTCAGTTTCAAGAGAGCATGAAAGACATTTTTAGCTTAGCCCTAGCTGTAACCACTTCTTTGAGTATGCAAACTAGGTTTGTCTTTATAACTAGGAAGCCTGTAGTCAGTGATTAGGATTGAGATTCAGTGTGAAGGCTAATTACTTTCTTGCTACTAAGCCTGCTGGAGGCTTGTTGTATGTTTTGGGGCTAGATTCTGCATGCCTGACTTGTGTTGACCTGTTGCTAGTTGAAGATTCTGGTGGAGGTTAGCACCAGGGAGGCCTTGGGAGCAAAGCCATTTCCCAGGGCTGCCAGGTTAGCTCTTGGCATCCTCTGTTTGATGCAAAGAAATCAGGGTCTCACCAGTGTGTGAACCTCTGTCTAATAGTAAGCCAGCCACTGTTCTAAGGCTTCCCTGAGAGGCTGAATCTATTGGTTTAAGAGGACTGAAGTAAAACTTTGGAAAGATTTTTTGAACAAAGTACCTTTATGTTTGTTGATTCAAAAAAATCCATTATGATCTCCTTCTTTATTTATTTACATCTCTGCTCCCCAAATTTCCTTAACAGTTGCAACTCTTCTGGCTGGTGTTCATTGCACCATTTAAATTATTGCACCTCTTACTGGAAATATAAAACTATCTCCATATATTTGCTCTGGAAAACAAAGCCTCTCCCTTCTCTCAAGCAACAGCTCTTCCAAAGTGGATAAAGGCCTGGAGGAGCTGTAGTGAAGGAGAATGGTAACTTTGGTACACAAGCCATGGAAAATAGCCCTGTGGGACAATATTTTACTGCTGCAGGATTATTCACTACGAAATAGTTCAATTGTTTTCTGTCTTCCTCTAGAAGACATTTCAAGTTTCTTAATTTTATGACACGCATATATCTTGCTGCTTTCTTCTTATGACTGATAATGAGTGGTAGAAGTGAGTCTTAGGTCAGGTCACAGAAGATAGTGCAGTGGTTTCAGTGAAATAAGAAATAAACCTTGTGTTTCAATGTCTACAGTGGAGAGTGTTTGGCCAGTGTGCATGTTTGCTGAAGCAGACTTCGTACCAGGAGATGCCGTGCACTTAACAATCATTAACGCATTCTCATCTGAAGCCTGTTCTCTTATCTGTTTGGTGAAGGTTCATCAGCCTCCAAGGCCAGATTGTTTGCTTCCTGCCGCTTGTATGGATAGAGAAAAGGTCTTAATGTGACAAACTGAGGAAAATTCCAAAAAGCAGATGGGCAGGCATGGTGCAAGCCTTAAGGGCACAAGCAATCTCCCACCCAGAGGAGATGCAATACTGTGCTTTTGTTTTCAGAGCTCTTTGAATCTGGTTGCCAGTTATGGCCAGTACCAAGCCCACAAGGTGAGCATCAAACTTTTTCTCTCTCCTGACCTGTAGCACATGCTCATCCTAACCTAGGTTTGCCATAACACCCATGCCTCTTCCCTGAGGGTTTCTGCTTCAGACCTATTGCTGACACTTTACACATGTTGCATTCAATTATAATCACTTTTCACTGCCAGTTCTTGGCTCTCAGCCCAGCTTCAGACCACTGCCTGGAGCTGTTAACCTGCATTCAGCAGGTGACTCCTTACCTTCCTTTCACAGACTGGACGTAACCATGGAAGTACTTGTAGCGGGCAAACATGTACAACACACCCAGAAAGGAAGATAATTCTGAGAAGGAAAAGATTCATAGAGTTGGAAAAAGAGTTCAAAAACTAAAAAATGAAGATTTCAGAGAGTTAACTCCTTTAGCTACATTCTCTAGTGATATTGTTCTGAGCATTTTCTTAGCTACTCATACTCTGGGAAGTTATCTTGGGAAAGAATCATTCCAAATATATATTTTATATTTTTTTTTAAATGCTCACTGCAGGAGACTCTTGATATGGGTTTACAGATGGGGTAGATATAGGACTGTCCAAAAAAAATCTAAAGAATTCCCTGAAAAGGAGAGCTCAGGAACTAACAGGAATCTGTATCCCCTCCTCAGTTTGGTGGTTATCCCAGAGACAGGATAGTGGGTTGGAGCACTGTGGCTTGACCCAGCACTATTTCATATTGTTATGGCATTTCACGCTAAAGGGGAGTGTTTGTTTTGGAAAGAGAATCTTATTTATGTTGTTAATAACCTGCTTTGCATTTATATAGCAACTTTTATCCAAGGATGGGAGAGAAAGCTGTAGTGTAGTTAGCTTTCTGACCTCCCTGAGGGAAGAGTACAAAGTCACCTCCATTTGAGAGATGGAGCAGGTTCTGGAGGTCAGTTGTATTATCCACAACTAAGCAGTGTCTGTTAATTTTGTGTTTTCAAACTGTGCACGTGGGTATTCCAGAGCTTTCACTGTGTTCTGGACTAACTCATGTAAACATACCTGTGGGATACAGCTGAAAAATTACTTAAAGGGGAGTTTATCATCATCCTTCATTTCTTACATGTGACAGCACCTGTGTTGCTGGTTAGCAACTGTGATCTTCCTTGATTCAAGTGCCTGTCTATGAACACATGTATGATTTCATATACAATTTGTTGACTTAAGTGGTGCTCCTTTGGATTTACAGTGGATTTATAACAGAGATAGGACTTCTGCCTGTAAGGTAGCCCCAAACCAAAATGACTGTTTTGGATCAAATACAGAAAATGGAGAAGTTCAGGAAGGAGAGGAGTGATGGGCATGAGCTAGTTCTCTTCTCCCCAGCCCACAGACTTCATGCTTCTAAAGCATTAGTTGGGAAAGGGTTAAAAAGGAAGACTGCAAAAGTTAAGCTCTGTCACAAGTTCTAGCTGTATGAGAGAACACCCCATCACTGTCAGGAGTTATCATGGACCAACCTTGCAAAGTCCAACAGAGTGAGAGGTATGAAAGCTCTATGGTGTCTGAGTTCAGAACATTTGATAAAAAATGTCCCTGTGCCAGATGTCTGAGAAAACATAACAGGTTTTCATGAGTCCCCATTGCACACCTGAAGATGCTGCTGCTATGACTGCGCTTCAGTGCTCAGTGCTGTGTCCCATAGCAAGTAAATGAGCCACAGCCCAGTGGCAGTGTCTCTCATTGGGGATGTAAAACCACAAAGGTTTTTAGGTTTGAGTTCTGTCTCCATCAGACAAGCACAAGTGCTCTGACCTGAGTCTTTTCAGGCTGCCTCCTCCCAAGAAATGGCAGCTCTGCCTGAGGTTCAGTGAGAATTGCTCCATATTGTGCCAGTAATTGCTGGTGGGAAGCATCTGGAAGCTGCTTTTCTGAGTGATGCACACTGAAAATCCCCTGAATGTATGATAATGTGTCATGCCTCTTGGTTTGCAAAGGGAAGTGAAAGCTGGTGGGGCTATACAAAATGCCATGACTACGTGGGGATTTCAGAGCCACTGAGCATTCCTCTAGGAAGGCTATGCTACAGTAATGCAAAGAAACCAGGGGGAAAAGGTACCTACTTCCTGATAAAACTAGTGGTTTTTAAAGTTACATAAAACTTCTCAGATCAAGATAAAAGCAGAAAGTGTTTACCTTGATTAAAAAACCATCCTGCAGTCCAGAGGCCAACCAGAAATATTGGGTAAAACTCCACACAGTTTTGTCTGCAGAATAAATTTGAAAGAACATTAGTTTGGAAAGCAAAAGGACTACAGGTGGGATTTTCAAGGAGAATCAGCTTTGGCCTCATTTTGTTGCCCCTGAAGTTAATGCAATGGAATCCAATGGAAGCACAGTCAAGGCAGCATTAGGCACTCCTAAAGTTCTCTGTAATCTCCAATACAAATTATTTAAATAATTTGTATTTAATATTTTCCTGGCATTTAAACTTAAGCAAAAATCTGGATCCCAACCACATGGAAATAAACAGGACAAATAATCCTAAATCAAGTGTCTGTGCAACAGAGAGAGGCAGGAATTCCAGCACATGGGTGTGATGTTCATTACTTACCTCCATACTTGATATGCAAGTTGTGTGTGTCAGCATTCCCAGGGACTGCCAGAGGAAGCATGGAACAGTGCAGGGGCAGCTTGGATTGCTCTGCTGAGGCCAGCTGCCCTCATAAAGTGCTATCAGGCACAGGCAGCACATAGTAGATGGCAAGGACCTTTATTTCTGGGCATCAGCATCACTAATATTTTGTTGGGATAACTTTTCTTGGTTGTTCTGAATTAATTTCTTTTTCAGGATTGAAGCTAACTTCTATATCTAACATATCATGTTATCTAATAAGTTGTCTCATGTGTTATATGTCTCCTTATTGTTATCCACTACAGTAACTAGTTACAGCAGAGGGGATTGGTTGAAACAAATATAAATAATTTTGCACAGGGTCACTAATTAATCACAAACTGAAGCCCTTTAGGAAAACTGTCTTCTCTGATTGGCTATTCCACCATTATCCACTGTGAAGACAAAGTTTTTCTTTGCTCTTCCACGTGGTTGATGTTAGCCACAGTCCAAGAACTGAAAGCACAGCCTGCTAGATCCAGAACATCTGACCAAGTTACAGTGTTAGCTCTTAGATCCTGCTTAAGTTTGGGTAATTTTGTTTAAGTTTGCCTGGTTTGACCAGAATTTGAGCAGGGAGTTTGAGATGAGTTGAACTTACTCCATTACTATTAAAACAATAGCTGAACCATTTGAAAAGCCATCAGTTTGCTGCTTTTTTTTTCTTTTGATCAAAAGATGAAAAAGTGACTTTTTAAGATAAAATTTTTGCTTCTGTTCTGGACTGAAATGTTATTGATTGACACCATCTTTAGGATCTCTAGACTTACTGTGCACGAAATGTTCTCTCAAATTCTGGAGCTCCAGTGACAGCTGGGGGCATGACCTTGTGTTTCATTCTTGAGTTCCCCACCAGCCAAGCAAAATGACCTGCAAGCCAGAATAAGAGCTCACAAATGACACAGTTCCTCAGTTCAGTTACATCTCTAATAAGCAAATTTTATTTTTTTTTTTAAATAGAGATCATTGTTTTTCAACTTTTTCCATTTCATTTGACACAGAGACCAGTAATAGATAAACTAGTTTTTCCCTACAAAAGTTGAGATCCTGTCTTCAAGAGCAATATTCATGAGAAAGGGGAAAAAATGTTGTTTCAGAAATATATTCACTCTCTTTTTGTATTTGCTACACTAGCTAGGACTTAAATATCCTTATACCTCATCTGAATCCTAGAACTACACAGCCCGGGAGCAGTCCAGTCACACTTCAGGGGCAGTTACGATCTTGGAAACAAAAATCTGGTAGCTACCTTTTTAAAGATATTTGTCCATATCTTAGAGCACATGTTTTTCTGTTTGTCTTGGACACTCAAAAATTCAGTCTATTGGAAAGAGTAGACAGAGTTGCAACTGGTGAGGCTGCAGCCTGTTCCCTGCTTTCCATGTGATCTACTGGAGAGGTCTGAGACCTACCCACTGCCTGTGCCCCCTTGTCCTATTGCTGAGTGCCTGGGAGAAGAGACCAACCCCCACCTGGCTACAACTTCCCTTCAGGTAGTTCTAGACAGTGCTGAGGCCACCTCTCAGCCTCCTCTTCTCCAGGCTAAACACCCCCAGCTCCCTCAGCCTCTCCCCACAGCACTTGTGCTCCAGTCCCTTCACCAGCCTTGTTGCTCTTCTCTGGACCTGCTCCAGCCCCTCAATATCCTTCCTGAACTGAGGGGCCCAGAACTGAACACAACACTCAAGGTGTGTCCTCACCAACGCAGAGTACAGGGGAAGGGTCACCGCCCTGGTCCTGCTGGCCATGCTATTTTTGATACAGGTTATTTTCCAAGTTATTTTCCTGGCCATGTAATAGCCACCCTGAGAGGCTCACTGCCTACCTTGCACCTAAACTATCTGGATCCAGAAACCAGGCACCTACCTGAGTCCACTGATAAGACCTGTCTAAGGTGGGAGACTAGAACATACCTTCTGTCCTCCCTTCTGTGAGCAGTGTCACTAAAACACAGCCAGAGATATTAGTGGTGCTGCCCCGTGCATCTCTTATATCTTAGCCTTGTGGCCAAAGCCCTCATCCCAGAAAAGCATCTTCCCATCTGTCTTCTCCCCATAGAAGTAATTACATGCTATGCTAAAGTGACCTCTTAACCTTTCTCTCCAGAAACTAGTGAGAGCAGCTCAGCTATCTCTCTATAAGGCATGTTTACAGGACCTTTCCTTGTATTTTCATCCAGCAAGGTCTGCTCTGCCCCTGCAGAGCCTGGTGATTATACCTGATGTTTCATCTGTTATTAGCCACCTAGCAGCACTTTCAGAAGGGAAGAATAGCAGTGGAGAGGGTTTAGGGAACATACTTCATGGAGACTGAAACTTATGGAAGCACAAGAATTACCTCTGAGAAATGTTGTCCCTGAAAACAACTGAAAAGTTCTTTCCAACTTCTGTCACCCTTCAAATGATGGGGGTTTTTTTGATAAATGCTACATGCTGGCAAATCCTGCCTGGCTTATTGGTCAAAGGGGTAGGTGAGCTGTAGTGTTTTGTGCAATAGCATTTTTAGCCAGTATCCTCCTCATTTTTGCTTCCAATGAGCCATTCAAGGCATAGAATCAGTCTGGGACCAGGCTTTTTCTACTGAGGGACTAAGGCAAGCCAAGATAGCTCATTGCATCCAAATCAGTTTTGTTATGGTTTTTTTTAAAGGCCTTGAATGGATGCTGTACAAAATAAACTTACTGGGGAAATTAAGAAGATTAAGGCACTGTAGGGGCCAAATCATCCTTGTTTATTCAGTACAATTGACCAAAGCAAATCATCAGGGCTGTGGTACAACCCTGGCCTCAGCTGTAATGTGATCTGCCCTTAGTATTGCTCAGTCAACAAGGCTTTGGTTTGAGGGGTTTTGAGGGACATAGGAGACTCTGGTTAACTGCAAGCAGAAGTAGGTTGTGCTAGTGTGATAGTACAGCCACCCATCATAAACTCCACTTATATAGTGGCTTCTGCTGTGATCAGAGGGAACTTGACTTCAAAGGGGCACTAGTGGGCTTTTATACACCAGTGAAAGCCAAGCTGTGGCAACAGGAGAACAAAAGTCATGCCTGTCATCTTATAAGAAAAGGTGAGCCTGGTGTGCAGAACAAGACAGATGCTGACCAGGGAGGTAAAAAGAGCTCAGGAGAGGAATAATTACTGTGGGTTTTGTTTACTGCTTAGGACTTGCATTTTAGTTCTCCCTGGTGAACGGAAAGTAGCAATGTAACTCCAAATTTACATTTCGTGACGATGGTTTAACAAAGGCTAGAGTAAATAACAAAGCAATGGATGAGCTCGTCTGGCCCTCTCACAGGAGGTGCTGTCGGGAGAACTCCAGAAAGTAGTGCAGCAGGAATAACTAAAGATTTCATAGTCTTTTCTTCCCCTTGAATCAAGTTGTTAATTCTGACAGACTAAATTACATGACTGAGGTAGTTACAAAGTATGCTTGACTTGCTTTTGTTTGCCTTTTTTTTTAATCTTTCATCTTCAGGTGGCATTTATGGTTACTGAATCAATACCTTCACTCTGAAAACACGGGACAAAGCAAACTTCCGAAGAATGTCACTCTCAAACATTTTATATATGTAAAAATCCTGCAGAGAAGCTGCTGCTTGTATTAGTGTATGATAGTGCATATTAATTTGCATAGCCTGGCCTAAGACTCTGTAAAAAACCAAATCAAATACTTTTTAATAATGTCTTGCTAGGCCCTAGAATTAATAAAAGTGATTCTCAAAGTTGCTAGTTCAGAGAGATGATGCAAAACAGAGAAGCAGTGGGACTCCTGTGTCCCTGCTCTTCTCTGTATCAATGACTGGGATTAGTTCTGCCTTTTCATTGAATTCCCTCGTATTCCCATCAGTCTAAAAAACACTAATCTCTCAAGCAAATCTCGACTGCTTAAAACTGGATCCATGACTGGAAACCACTTCCTGCACTGTTTCTGCTCCTTTCTACCCTGGGGCATTTTTTGCACCACTTAATCTTCTTCTGGCCTGATTCTTTGAATAACTCCTGGTTCTGAGACACTAAATCTTGTTCCTCTGATGGCTGCTAAGTGAAACCTGACTTCCATCACTGCTTCGGGGAGGCATTAGCACCTTCCTAACTAAGGACTGGAGGCTCAGCAGAACAAACAGAGCACCGAGTGCTGTGTATGTTGTGTTTAGTTCACAGCAAACAGTCACACGCTGGGCTGCTCCCTTTCCATGAACTGGTTATAACACATGCTGGTTTCACAACATTCATTTCAACTTCCATAAATTAGTTAGTGTTGGGTTACCCATGCTAGAAAGCAGGCTGAAAGTACACCAAGCTGTCATAGTTCAAATCAGGTCAGCCGATCAGAATTCTTACACGAATTTCTCTTTGGGCTTGATGTCAGACCGCCAGTGTAAATTAAACCCCAGGTTATATCATCTCTTCTGTGATTTTTAACTAAGATTTACTAATACAGATTATCCATCATGAGGAAGAATATAGGTGTTTTCCAACTCATCTCACAGTTTCTGTATCTACACAACTTTTCAAGCTGCAATTTTCTTCTGAACAATGTCTGTTTTTTTGTTTGGTTGGTTTTAATCCTTCACACTTTTATGCTAAAAATCAAGGCAGTCAAGCTGAACTTTCCTGAAAGTCAATGATGAATATTGCCACCAGATAGAAAGAGGGGTATGGAGGGAGAAACAGGTCACAGGGTATATTGTAGCTGCTCTGATGAGAGAGAATGTCAATTTTCAGTGCTTTTTATTTGCCTGCTGTCCTGTTGCGGGTTTTTAAACTGGAAGGTTCAGATTCTCAGGCTTTTTCTTTCTGTTATTTCAGTAGCTGAGGCTTTGAGAACAAATAAACAATCAGGCCACACTGACAAGTTGCTAGGTAAGGTGGCAGTGCTATAGATATTTTGGAAAAAGGTAATTATTTTTAACTTGCTTTAAATCTTATTGCATGAATGCCTTCAAAGTGTATCTTGTTCCCTGGTGTAAACACAACTATATGAATCAACATATTTCAAAGAAAATAATGACAAGCATTAAAAATCATGCTGCAGTTTTAGACTGATATACAGCAAAAGCTGCTGTATATTCTAATCATAGAACAGAGTCACTAAGGTAGGAAAAGACCTCCAAGGTCATCAAGTCCAACTGTTAACACTGCTTTGCTCACAACTAAGCCATGACCCCAAGAGCCACATCCACATGCCTTCTTAACACTTCCAGGGATGGTGATTCCACTATTTCCCCAGGCAGCCTATTCCTTGATTCTCAGAGACGCATCTGCAGGGCATAAGACAAATCCGTTTAGATCTTAAAGAAATGTAGTGATGAGAACATAATACGGAATATCTCATATTTTTGTTGCCCCATGCAAAGGTTTGCTTTCTTATTTCATTTCAGACACTAAGTATGTATCTGTATTTCTGGAAACATTTTTTTCCTTGCAGTGCTTTCAGTCCAGCATTGGGATATTCAATTTCACAAATTTACTCTCACTTCTGAGGTTGCCAGTTAAGCAGGTGCTTCAATAAGAATCAAAACCAAGACACAATGTGGCTTTGAGGTAACTTTACAGCTAGTTACATGCTCTGATAAGAATACAATTCCAAAAAGTCAACAAGCAAAAGAGAATTGAAAACAAAGTAGTTTCTTCCCACAGAGAAAAGTAACTTGTCCCACTCAGGTATAGAGAAGGCAAACAATGCTCCTGTGAAAAGAATCTTAGGAGTTCTCAGAAATTAAAGTTACAGAGCAACCGATCTATCACAAAATGGTACTTCACAACCGGTGAAAACCTCCCCAAGCCCCAGCCATGCAACTTACAGCTCTTTCTTACCTTGCTGGAAGGCGGAAAGAAGAGAGACAGCCGCAAGCAAAATGAAATCACCAGCCATGTTCCCAGCAGTGTCCGTGTGCAAACAGGATGTGTGTATAGGAGAGCCTGAGTGAGCAATGCGGAAAAACAAGAGGTGGGACAATTATAGCTCTTTTCAGGATTGCAACAAAGGTCTGCCCTGGAAACAAAACAGACTAGTTTTTAAAACAAGAATGCAAAACTACGGGCATTTTTTGTTCCTGGAAAAGTTCAGCCCTGCCTGCTTCTTGCCTGTGTGTAAGCGCAGAGAGAACAAAACCAGACTTTCCTGCCTCTGTGGATTCAGCTGTTCCTTTATGTCTTGGATTCCAGTTGCAATCTCTTTGAGGGTGAAGCCTTTTCGTTCTGTGTTTGTCGAGGCTCTGGTACGGCGTCCAGCGCTCGCAGTGCCGCTTGAAAGCAGCAGGTGCGGGAGACGCGAGGGAGGAGCGGAGCTTTGTGCCATCCCGGCGCTTTATTTGCGGGTTTCGCCGAGCGTGGACGGCACAGGCTCCGACGGGTGGCACGGCAACAATTTACAAGTAGTCAGCATGCAGAAAGGAATTCTTCAGGATAGTTGAAAGGGTAAAACAACTGAGAAAGAGAGAAAGTAGTATCTCCCCTGTTTTGTTTTGGTGGTTGGGGTTTTTTGTGGGGTTTTGGGGGTTGTTTTTTGTTGTTGTTGGTTGTTTTTTTTTTTTTTTTGCTTGGAGCACACTTCCTATAGCTTATGCCTAGTCTTAAAACTGGGACAGATTCTTTCAAGGAACATTTTTTTCATCACCTAGTGCTAATGAACAGGAAGCTTAATGTCATTAGACCTTGGGGTCCCATGAGACCACTGGAACAAAACTAGTGTAATGTTTGTAGTGACTCCCAGTATTATCTCTCCACTTTGCCTCCAGCTGATGTTAAAGTGGGATATTTCATTGCCTTGTGTCAAACTTTCTAATTTTAAGGGTAACACACACATACAAACACACACACATTTATAGGATTTTAAGTCAGTATTTCAGCCAATGGAACCTCAGGGAGGCCCAGCTGATCACCACTGGACGAACATTTAATGTGTGCAATTTCTAATCAGAAAACAACTTTTTTTTTTTTTNTTAAATCAGTTATTTTACCTTCCCAAATTTTACAAGGTTATTTCTTGGGTATTAATTCAGTATATGGTTATTTCTAAAGACTGGAAGAGCAGACACCGTAATAACAGTGGTTGGATGTTTGCACTTAATAACTCTTTAAATGCTGATTTATGCCCCTTACTTGCAGTTCTTGGTGTAGCATGGGTTTGACTTTTTCACGGCACATTCTCTCTATGTTTTTAGCAGTTGGCTCAGAAATGTTCAAAGTATTGTCACACTGCTAATCGAGGGATGTGAAGGAAAACCAACAAGACAACAACAAGAGTTTAAAGCCAAAACTTTTTAAGACCAGATAACTTTGAAGTCACTGGGGTTTTTCCAACTTTATTCAAAAGATGTGAATTTCAAAATGGAAATGGATATGCAAAATCCAGCAAAGATGACTTAAAAGTAGGCAGGAATACAGTTCAGGGCACAGTGTTACATCCACAGAAATATTTTAAGATACACATCCATTGTGGCTAAGCTTGAGTCTGCTTAACACTGCTCACTTTCCACTGGTAGTAGAGAGTTTGTAGTTGCCTATAGATTTATAATGCTTTTGGTCATTTGCAGTCTACACCCAGTGTTATGCTTCCTCTTGGTGTAACCTAGAATAGGAGGTAGGATCCCATGCAAAGCAAGGTTGGGTTTATTTATGATTCTGGAAATACAAGTATTGCTTCAGATGCCCAAAATGTATATATAAATAGATGCCAGGATTGACCAAGCCATTTATCCAGTTACATCAGGACATTTTGACACCTGTCTTGGGTTGAGCTGGCAAAATGCCAACTGCCCAAGTACAGAGAAAAGGCTCTTCCCCCCNGCAAAGAGAAGAACTAAGAACAAACATTTTACTTCCCTAAGATAACATGATGGTGAGCCGGTGCTGTGGGCTTGGGCCTCTCCATCCCTCCTGAGACAGCACGGTGTCTTCTCTGTACCTCGGCCAAAGTGGAACTGCCCAAGCCACACCCACACACTGGACTTTACTGCTATTGAGATGATGTAAGATGGTGTGGAATACAATACTATTGGCTAGAAGAGGTCAGCTGCCAGCCAGCTCAGCCCAGCTCAAGGCAGCTGACAATTTCAGGCCCAAATCTTAGTTTTAAAGCCTAAATTTAGGCCTACCTGGCTAAACCCATAACAACACCTTTCAATCTGATTTTGCATTTCTGTCACTTGCGTGTATTTCATATGTGCTTTGCTTAGCTCTGCTGCTGTAAATGCATGTCTTTTCTGCAGCTGTCCAAAACTCTCCAAAGCAAGAAGAGAGGTTTAGAGCAGTGAAAAGTCAGTGACTCTGCTGGCATCTTACCAGATGTAGGTCTTTCCTGTTCTGAAAGAGTGGTATTTTGTTGCACCATACTTTGTATGTGTGCTCTACAGGGAAAGCAAGCTCCTCTAGCCGTGTTTCACTGCAATAGAAACCAAGGCATTGGAAAGGACTTGCTAGTTTCTCACAGCAGCTGCGTGTCAGAGCTGGGCATCTGCACAGTCCTGGGATTTAAGGCAAATTATTGGTCCTGCCTCTTGCTGACCTGTGCGTCCCTGGCAGACCTTCCCAAAGGGGTTGGCTCTTCTCTCTGTAGAGAAGCTGCTGCTGACCAGCAGCTAAGGCAGATCCCCGCAGGGTGGCAGAACTGCTGTCACGGAAGAGCAGATGGCTGGGGCAGAGGGACCAAAAGCACTTTAAGCGTGAAACCTGAGTGATCATATAACCACTTTTAATGGAGTCACTCTGTCAAAGTTGCTCAGTTTTTGTCTCTGGAAGAGCTGAAAAGAGCTTTGCTGCAAAGGGCAATGTTCAGTTTGTGATGGGGTGTGTCTTCTTAAAGACCAGTCACAAGTAGCAGTGCAGCATTTTTTATTCCTGAATACCTCCTAGAAGACAAGCTCTGAAGAACAGAGAGGCACCTCTGGTTGGAGGGGAAAACATCTCTGTACTCTGATATATTTCACTAGAAACATATATAGGGTAAATCAATGCTACTACAATGTATGAGGCTTGCTCGTATCAAAAGCAGTTTAGCCACAGCAGTAACAATAGTGGGTTCTGCAGTTTATTAATTTACTCTGCTTTTCAACAATATATTACAAAGAACATGGGCCTGTGTGGCACTAGGTCATACTAAAGCTTTATATTTATCAGAAATATGAGACAGGTGGAGAAGGAAGAAAATACACTTATTCCTTCAATTGTTCTCCTTTCTGCCTCCTAAATATCAGTTGTAACCCATGTCTGGGGTTGTTTCATACATGCCCTGTGTGAGGTCTCAGAGGAAGGATAAATAGTGCATTTTATTCAGTTCAGTTTAATGTGTGGTTGTTCAGAGTCCCTGGTTTGTGACAATGTTACCACAACAGATCCTAATTTTTCCATCCCCATTCTCTGGACACTGGTGGCATGAGATCAGACTATTTTGATAGTGGCAGAGCAGAGTTAAAAAGATTAAATAGAGTAGTAACCAGAGGTTTGGATTCTTCCCTGAACTGCACCTTCTACAGCCTTATGTCACCTCCATCAATACTGGATAAAAGTCAGGAAAGAACTGGTTCGAAGTGTTCTCATCTGGGTGTACAAAAGATTGATGTGCTTTAAGCACATAATTCCTGCATGCCCACAGGCCTCTCGGATCTCCTTATTGCCTTTGGGGATCACTACATTTTTTCACTTTGGTCATTGCAAGAACACTATCTAGGATGTAATTCTGGACTGCAATAGAGAATACTGCATTTTTGCATATGTATATAAAACATAAACTGTACCAATCTTGCGTAATATTTCACTGTAATCAGAGCAGGCAGTCAAAGTAACAGCAAAACCAGAAGCGTAGATTATTATAAAAAGTACTTTATGTAATTATAGTGTGGGATTGTCTTTTGTTAAAACAGTGTTTTGCTGTCAAAAAACATGGTTACTTTTTTTAAAAAACCCTCACCTGTTCTCAGCTCTGAGGAGCTCAGAAGTGCAATGGCTTGGGAGAACCTGTTCAGGAAAATGGTGCACACACAGGCACACCTGCACTGCTGTGAGAAAGCTGTGTGTTTATGTGGTGATCAGGGAATACCTGGGGCATGCAACTGGGCACAGACCAGATATTCCTCACCTCCCATGTCTCAGACCTTCTCCTCCTAATCTGAATGCTTCTGGAACAAGCAGTAAATCTATAGAGAAGAGGCACATCCTAACACAAGAAGTGAATTCTGCAAACCCTGCCTCTTCCATTTAGCAGCTGAGGAGGAAATGCAGAATACAAAGCCACTCTTTCCTTTGACTTTCCTCATGAGAGATTTAATGGGTGCTGCAAAACCTGCCAGCCTGGAGACAGGATGTGGTGGGCCTTGCAGTTACATGTCTGAGGAGAGAGTTAGGCAAAGTCATGTTTCGGCTGTGTGTGGGATTATGCCTGGATTAGAAGCCACTCTTCCAGATCCTTCACCCTGTGGAAATCGGTGTAGCTTACGCCCCACATCTCACAGGCTAAAGATGCTGAGGACCAATATGGTCATCTTGCCTCACTATAGCTATAATACAAACTTCAGCAACAAGTAACTACTCATTAATCCGTGATGGGAGCTGGGAAGCAGTGGTGCTTCCAGACGTCAGAACACTTCCTGCATAGCACAGTCCCACTGGCTCTGCATACGGTCTCTCAAGTTTGCAGCAGGTAGTCTTGGGAGAACCAAGGGCTGGTCTGTAAGATTCGAGCCTGCACAACTTATCTCTGGATCAAAAGGAGGTTTAAAGATTTTCCTGTTGGTATTGACCAACTGGAAGCAGATCCCCAGGCCAACGTAACTGCTGTGATATCTGGAATGCAGGGGATTAGTGGAGATTCAGCAAGAGATTTGAAGACATGTTGGCTGCACATCTCTTTCCTCCTTTCACAACGTCTGTAGAATTGTGGTAACTTAACACTTTCTGGTTTTTGACTTCCTCACTTTGGAGAAACAGCTATTTTAATTAGTAAACCACTTCCACTCAAAGGCAGGCTTTTCATCCATACAGAAGTTTTATTTCATCTTTGTGGAAATCAGCTGTGCTCAGGAAGAAGGAGGTAAATTGTGCTCATGTTTAACCTTATCTAATGCCTTAGGCAATGAGGCAGATCTGAGCATTTGCTCAGGAAGCTGGTGAGCCAAGCCCCCCAGCCTGGTCAGCTCTTCAGTGTGGCTTGTGTTAGAGACAGTCACAACTGTGCCATGATTTATTGCCTGCATCTTCAACTTTTCTGAAACACTATTGGTAGATCATGGCTTTTCGGGTCAGCGTGATGCTTGCTGGACCCCAGTCACTGGGGGAATGTAGCAGCTGTAGTCATGATCATAACTGAAAAACTGACAGTCTTCCAAGGTGCCTGCTGTAGTTACACATTCAGATGCTCCCAGATTTCTGTTAGGTGGGCTGCCTGATTCCCTGAGATCCACAAGAAAGTCTTGTGTGACTTGGCTGTGCTAACACAGTAATCAGCCCAGGTGCCTGGCTGCCACCCTTGAGCTTTGAATTCCAGACTCATCTGGCAGGTTCTGGAGCATGCAAGGCCTAGATGTCAGCTCCCTTGAGAAAAATAATGTAAGTGGCTGATGTTGTGAGTGCCATATTTACACAGGCATGTTTTAAAAGGGAAAAAAACTCCTCAAGTATTTTTCTTCTATGCTCCTCCATGTCTCTCTCCAGCTGGGGCAGTCCCACTCAGATCCAGCCCTTCCTGGAGCTGGGTATCATCCAAGGGCTATTGGATCTGCCACACTCCCAGATCAGCCTGTCCACCCTGTCTTGGCTTCTGTCTATCCCCTCAGCTCCTTTCTGCATCCCTCACTGGCACAATTACCATTTCTCCTCCTGGTCTCTGCAGCCTCTCCTCACCAGTTAGAGGCTCTGCTCTGATCTTCTCTCCTGCTTTGCTCACTCCACAACATGTCCACTCTCCCCTGATAGATGCCAGCTTAGCTTTCAGAGCAGTTGTACTGGGAAGCTTTGTCTGCTCCTGAGCAGGGGAGGGGGTCCCCTGGCCGGGGTCTTGTGTTGCTTGGCAACATACTTCTCTCTCCTCTGACAGTCATTTTCCCTCCCAGTGCCTGCTGATGCAGGCACAACAAATGACAGCAATATTACAGCAGCAGTTGCTCCTGTCTCTGTTTACTGGTTATTTATGATTATTGTCGTGAACGGATTTGTAAACATTTCTTCACATCCTTCCTTGGTCAAAATAGATATTATTCTATGCTTTTGTGGCACGCCTGCATAATTAATGAATGGTCACTGCATTTCAGTGCATGTGACATACGATATTATTGGTGTTTTTTAAAGTGGTTGCTTGTTCTGGATGTTTCTGTTTTTCAGCTCCAAACTGAGACATCCAAGGTTTTGTACTTGGAAATGCAAAAATCCAGTGCAAGAGAGTCCATCTTTGACAGCCTCAAATTGCAGCTCTTGTGTTTAGGTATATGTATATCTAACAAGGTCTGCTCCAAATTGCTTTCTGTCCCTTTCAGGAGGACCTTAAAGTTAACACTGAGATTTCAAAATGAAAATGCTTCCATGAACAGATATAAAGCAGCCAGAGTTTCTCCTGATGTCTGAGTCTCCACCTTATCTGTTTGCCATTTCCTCCACCACACTAACCACTTCCAGCTCTGCCTTTCTAGTTTGCATTAGTGAATGTGCCAAAGAAGATATACAGCTTCATTTATCTGTCTTCTCTAAAAGACCACAGTGAGAAAGCCAGAGCTCATGTGGGTTTTGATCTTACGACAAAAATCCTGCTGAAGCCTTTCTTTATTTAACAAGCTGTTGTCACTCAGGACAGATCTAGAAAGCTTTATTCATGCTGCTGGCTAGTTACATGCTGCCATATCTTCTACTGGGTCTTGATTTAACTCTAGATAGGATTTATTCCATTTCTTACACCAACTGATTTCCAAGCTTCTGACAAGGTCTGATAGGCAGCCGAGAACTTAGTTTTCTATTGTAGGTGTGCTTTGCAGTGCCACATTCATACGTACATCTGCCATTGCCCTCTGCTGGGGTATGCCAGAACTACTGGTGTGAGCCTTCTGCTACCTCAGCCACAGAAACCCCTAGAATTTCCTAAGTAGAAGCCTCTCCTTTCCTTTAAGAAATTACCTCTTGGGAGCTAAGGCTGCCTGCATGTATCTGTCTGGCAAGAGAGATCTGTGGTTTTGTTCAGCAGGTGATTGTCACACAGAGTGAATTTGTTATTATACTGTTTAGACTATCTAGTTATTGTTTGTATATTTGTGATCAGCAGGAATTGAATGCAGAGATGGTTTCTCACCACAGCTCTAAGGCATATTGTCTGCTCGGCATCTGCTCACTTATCTTCCTGCTGAGACAGATGAAAATCTCAGTCTAAAAACTGTTAGGTGGATATTCAGAATCCATTGTAAAATCCAGTTTTCCCACAGCAGGGATTGTTAAGGAGAACCTTTCTGAAGTGGCTTTTTAGAATGAAGACCTTTGAAAGGCCTTGAAATGAAGACCTTTATAGAAATGAAGGCCCAGTTCTGAGCCACTACACCAGAGAGGTACACTTGCAAGCAGGGGACAGCTTGCATTTCTGTGGGATTGCACCAGTAGAGAAGGACCAAGCGACTATGGCCCAGCTGCTTCTCAGAGAAAGAAAACAAGTTCCAAATCAGCCTCACTTAGCTTAGGCAGGCTGGTGGCTTAGGAAATCAAACCAAGACAGAAGGGATCTGAAGTAATGACCCACCATCAGCCATTTCTGTCCTGAAACTACAGCAACTTGAACAAAAGTATATTGTCTATTGGGTTTGGTTTGTTTCTTTTACTCTGCACTCCTTCTACAAACAGACTGTTCTGTAGCCAAACAGAGATGTGAGAGAGTTTCCCAGCTCCACCTACTCAGCCGTGGCTCGGGGACCCCATTTGGGTTCAATCAGGAGTTTTGTGAAACTCTGCAAAGTTGTGTGCAGAGTGCTTTGAAATTCTTAAACGAGGTAGTGTGGTCAGGGATAGTTTTCAGCCTTATTCAGCTTGAAAATCCCTCTGTGTTTTCTGCTGGAAACAGAAGTGGAGGAGTGTCAGCTCAACATATAACCTAGTAATGCTCACAAGAAGGCTCAAAGGAGTTAAACTAACATGGGAGCGCAATTAGCATGTGCTTTCATCAATCACCTTACCCGTCACTGTCTGGATCAGCTAACATCCTTGTGCTGACTGATTTGTCTTTCTCAACTCAGAGAGATGATCTTGCAGAGTACAGAAAACAGCTGATA
This sequence comes from Sakesphorus luctuosus, assembly GCA_013396695.1. Classification (NCBI taxonomy): domain Eukaryota; kingdom Metazoa; phylum Chordata; class Aves; order Passeriformes; family Thamnophilidae; genus Sakesphorus; species Sakesphorus luctuosus. The sequence goes on from VWZD01005296.1 coordinate 631,422, forward strand.
AATTAGCAGATTTTAGAAGAAAAGCCATTCCAATTCCAGAAAGGCCTTATCCCTCTTTTAACAATCCAAATGTTCCTTGATATAGTCCATTTAGCGAGCTCTGAAACAGGGAATGTAGAAATAGGTGGCATTGACTTGGGACATTTATTTTTAGTTAATGCTTTTGGTTCCCTTTCTCAGCATAAGAACTACTTTCATCTTCTTCAGAGACAGAGTTATAAATATCTTCCATTGTGATCCCAGGCCTCTGAGATGAGTGTGTAGCACTTCTCCCTGATGCCCATGGCAATCGTATTTCCTTCCATTCCACAGCACTCTCTCACTCCTCTGACAGAAAAAGCCCTCATCTCCTAAAATAAGTTAGTTATTTTCCTGAGGAAGAGGATGCTTATATAAAACTGTACATTATATGTTGTATCAATACAAATATAATATTTCCCATTTCTGCCTATTCCTACCCAGCCTTATACACTTTCCTTCCTTGGATTTCAGTGGCCTGGTTCTTCTTTGTGCAATCAGTAGCATGTGCAAACTGCTCCTGTCCTTGCTCTCCTCTGCTTACTGGTGCTTACACTTTGTAATCCTTGCCCATGACACAGGCACTGTGACACCTTCAGACATGACAACACTTTATTATCAACATGTGCTATAGAAAGGACCAAGCAAGAAAGAATCTAAAATCTGTCAACAGCAAATTTACTTCCTGCTCTCAAAATTTGTGACAAACCCCATATAGATCCACTGTTGCCCTAGAGGAGGTCCAAGACTTGCCTTTTAGTCCATTTTCTCTGACTGGTACTGCTCCTTTAGGAAGCCTTGCTCAGGTAATCTAAAAGAAAAATGACTGGAGAAAATAAATAGAGCAATAAATAAAATGGAGGGGGAATGCCTACCTGACAAAATCTGGAGTTGCAGGTTGGAAAGTAGCATTTCAACTATCTTAACTTTCAAGTGCATCAACATATAAATTGTACTTAGTTTCCCTGGTGGATAGAGCTATGGGTGCATTACCATATGTGGGCATGATTGTATAAGCAGCATTATAAAATCCTCATAACCTGAAATAAGCATAATATGGCCATGGACAGAGAATATTGGAATGTACTTCAAGTAGTGTATAGTTTCAGCATCATTCATGATTTATGCTAGCTGAAAAGGAAACAAAAACATTTCAGGTAATTTTGGAAATGCATCTGGCTTTAATTTCCTATGGGTATTATTGTGTTATTTCTGAACAAAAATTTCATTTTTGGCTTTTGCTAGCTTAGTATTATTTGACAATTTTTACCTGTCACTTAAAATCCCACATTTCCCTGAAGGAGAGCAGAAAGAGGTTAACTCTTTCATGGTCAAAAAAAAATGTTCTGAACATTTATCTATTTTGAAAATAGAACACTAATTCTACTTGGAGAAAAAATATTTTAATGTGCTTTAAAACACAAAGATTTAGTTTAAAAGTAAATTAAAATTTAGCCTTTCTTCAAATATTTTTCCTGCTAAAAGCACTCTAGTCAAAGTATTAATATTAGTGCAAAAACCAGGTATCCCAACATATGTTATATGCCTGCTTTTTGTATTTTTTGAGTCCATTCTCTTGATTATATAAAAACATTAAGGATGTAGTATTTATGAAAAATTGTCTTTTCAGATTATAAACTTTGAATAAGGTAACTTACATAGAAGAGAGAATGGGATGCATTTTGTTTTGCAGCATGTCCTAGTATCAACACAAGTCATGAATTCATGTCAGATCACCTCTGGTTTAAAACTCATGAAGTATTCTCTGTAAAGGCTTAAGGCAGTTCCATTTTTTTCCCATGATCCAAAACAATGTAAATGTGACAACTTTCAGTCCTCCTCTTTTTGGAGTCTACTTGGCTTTTAAAGAGAAATGAATGAGGCAGCATTTATGGCACTGCAGATATGCTGTTGAATACATGATGTACTGAAAAGATCGATACATTGATTATTGTATTTTGTATAGTTGACAAGGCATTGCATTTAAAGCAGCAAATAAATATACCCCATTGTTTTCTCTCTTTCCCTTGACTGTGGTAGATGACTAGCATATTGCAAGAATGAACTGAGCCAAAAATTGAAATTAAAAAAACTACATGTCTAAAAGAAAAACATGGTAGTCAAGTATAATCCAAATTAAGCCATTGCCTGGTATAATCTGGAACATTATTATTAGGGTGTTGAGCTGACCCTGCTTGAAAAGCACAAGAACCCCTGCCTTTGACTGAAAGGCCTTTGACTGTCACACAGCAGTGTTCACTCTCTAATTGAAATCAATGATCTCATACCCTCAGGGATCTGACATGGAGCATAAATTTGCCACAGCCATAGTTTATAAATTAGCATCGCTATTTTAAGGTGATAAGAGACCAGGGCCACTTGGCCAGCTCCCTCCCATTTATAAGTGTCCATAATGCATAGAAAGGCTCATTGTTTAATGCTAACGCAGGGTATCTCTCTCTTCTGACTGAAATACCTTTGCCAGTTTGGCATGAGACAAAGTAAGTACTTTCCATTGCTCTTTCCAGGCTCAGATTGGCTTTATTCCTTTGCTAATCTGAAGAGGTATCCTTGAGTCAAGTGGGACAGTCTAAGCAAATCTGCTCCAGCTGTAAACCTCTGAGCCTGTATTTAACATAGAAATGAAGTTAATGAATCAGCCTAGGACCTAGAGGGAAACTGCTGGAGCCTAAAAGAGACGTAGCCTCCATGTATGCTGTAGGTGTGTTACAAGGCAGCTGGCCTGGGGAGCCACGGAATGATAGTTCAAATTTGTCCCCCAGTCCCTTGCTTCTAGGAGGAGTGTCACCAGACTTTGTTTGCCTGTTTTGCATTCTGTCTTCCAAAATAACCCATCTTGGGGACCCCAAGAGGCTGATTGCCAAGTGTTGGCATTGTTTTGGTGGTGAGTGGTTGGTATCTCAAGAGCCACCCCAACACACTTGTGACTTGGCTGCACAGCAATCTCTGAAGCACTATTTAGTCACATTCCTGATTTGTACTCAAACTTGTCCTCAGATGCATGTGTGGCTGCAGGGGAAAGAGTGAGGAGATGCTCCTTAGCCTGCAGCTCTGCACGGGGCTAACCCATGGCCCCATCTCTCTTTGCTTGTGCCAGAGTTGCTCATTTTGTACCAAGAAGAGGGAGGTTTCAGGCTCAATGATATCATCAATATTCACTGTTTAACTGAAGGGATAGGGCTTGTGCTTTCTAAAAATCAGCTTGTCCTCCAATGCCCCCTGGTGACGGGAACTAATTAGATGCTACTGCTATTACTGAATCCAGTGGCAAAACATTAATGTTATTTTATTCCTATTTATTCCTCCTGTTCACTGATTTGAATACAAACCTCCCTCTGTAATTGCTACAGCACTTCCTAGGAGTTGAAAAAGAAGCACACTCTAGACACACCATAACTTAGAGAATCTCCAAAGCTTATTAGGTTGATCCTTTAAATACTTTAGTCCTGATCCCTACCGCAGGGAAATACATTTGTGTATGTGTGTGTGCCTGCGTGGCTGCAGAAATGCATTGTGTCACTTTCCACATGCAATCTCTCAGGATGGAAAAGAGGTTGCCCCGAAGGACTGTTAGGAAAACAGGTTGCTGAAATGATCACAACTATTTGCATGTGGTGATGTGCAACTTCTGTCCTGTGCGTGCCAGGGCTAATGTGAGTGAAGGCACAAAGCATCCAGGAAGAAAGAGGGAGAACAAGGGGCGCGATGGGGCACCTTACTTGGTGTTTGAAAGTCTGTCTGCCTAATTAATTGTGGGGACACTTTTCAAAACCAGACAGTAGAAATGGCAACATGTGACAGCTTAGCCAGTAGCTCTTTTTTTTCTTAGCCTGACTTTACTGTTGCACCATCATGACAAAATAGAAGCAGGTAATAACACTGAAATACACAGTGACTGGTTGGTGAAAAAATATTGAAATAACTTTTACAAAGCAGGTCATATTTTTCATTTTATGAGCCTAGTGACCTCCTGAGTGCATCTTTTTGTAATTGTTTCTCCTACTATTTGCAATCTCTGTTCCTCAAAAAACAAACTCCATAGAAATAGCACATCTGTAAGAACAAAAGGCTCCAAGACTTTGCTGCCACACTGTGCTGCTGTAGTCTGAGAGCTTACAGCTTAGTTACTAACCTGTGATAGAGTTTGTAATTAAAACAGCCAGTGGAGCCTTGACTACTGAGGGGGATGTAGGTCCAAGTATAATTTGATAAGCTCCTTGGGCAGGCAGACCTATAGCCCTGGGTAGCTGCCTCCAGCAGCACAGAACCTCCATGCAGTACAGCTCCAGCCTGTCTGTGCCTGTAGCCAGCACTGGTTGCTACTCACTCCTGCCCCTTCCTCAGCAGCAAACAAGGTGTGACTGCCATGTAGGATTGCAAAAGCATGCCGAGGGTTGCGCTCCAGCCTCCACTCTGTGGGATGCTGCAGGAGAGGCAGTGAGTGGTTGAGAGGCAATGTGTGGTAGCTGCTGGCTTTCGGCACCCTAATAAGGACATCAGGAGCTTCAGAAGTGATGGCAGCCTTCCTCATTTATGTTAGCAGAAGGTACTGCCAAAAACATGTGCACCAAGGAACATTTTCCATCCTGTGTATGAGAGTAATGCCCAGAGGAATGGTGGCCAGAATAAGATGGCCATCAAGGGTGTGTGTTAATTTATCCCTCCTGCAGGGTCAGAGTACGCAGTCTCAAACGCTGCACAGAACTCTTACCTCCACTCCTAGAACAGCTTCCTTCCATGCCAACAGAGCCCTCTCCCTGCTCCAGGGCTGTCAAACCAGTTGCTTTGCATTTTGTACATGAAATAACCTTTTGCTCTAGCCATGCATCTATCTAACAAAGCCACTGGGGCTTTAGAAATAAAGACAAGATCTAGGCATTTTATGAGCTTTCTGAGGAAAGAGGTCCATCTTAAAATTGAGCTGGGCATAAGCAAGGAGGATGATATAAACCTGTGCAGATTACCTCACCCCTGTGCAATGGAAGTTAATCTTTTGGAAAAGATGGGTGCCTGTTCATTACAAACAATTACCCTCGGTCATAATCCTTTTAGGATATACATGGAGAATGACTCAGTTCATTTGATGAGTTATACTGCCAGTTTTCCCTGAAGCACTGGCCCAGCAGAATTACCAAGGCTGCCTCTAAGCTTTCAGAATAAGAGGGTATTAGGGAGCATTTGGGCTGGCTCATGGTAGTAGGCAACTAATGGGATGGGACAGACCAAGATAAAAGAGGCAACATGTAAAAACAAACTCAGCAGAGGTATGGATCTCCCTCAATGTGCATCTACCCTTTGCACAGGCTTTTCAGAAGTACCTAGAAGTAGTTTATTCCTGCACAAGAAGAAGTCAATGGCATTAAGTAGGCCCAAACCAGGGCAAAATGTTATGGAAAGCATTGCCTGAAATGCCTTCTAGCAGGCTCTCTAGGGGGTCTGTCACACAGCCTAGAATAGATCCTTCATCAAAGGAGCATTTTGTCTGCCCCCAGGTCCAGTGATACTGCCAACCTGGCATTTCATAGGAAGAAAGGATTGCCATCTACATTTTTAATTGAGAGTTAACCCAAATTCTGAGTTATTTTGAGCACTGTCTCTGGGCAGGTGCATATGTGGATGTCCTTGCTAACAAGATATGGGTACTCTGATCACAGGCCTCATTTTAATGGTTTTACTTTGCATGCCTCTCTTTGCAAACTGCTCAAAATGCAGCCCTTCTGTCAGCACTAGATGGGTTCATAAAACATTTACCACTACATTGGCAGCAACATTGGGAAGCATCACTATTAAAAACAAAGTAAGGAGTGCTCTCAGGAAATACTGTGCCCAGCTGTTTCACAGTAGTGGCTTTAATTTTCTGCCATTGCAGGACATAGCTGACCTAACATTAACTGTGGGTTTGCACAGTGTCAGAACAGCCCTGACAATTTCAAAACAAGGCATGCATATTGAAGGAAAAAACTGGCAGGGAAAACTCTGCCCAAGATGGATTGGTGTGAAGTAGTTGGCTCAAAGACCGTGGCTGCCTCAAAGTGGGAGCAATAGAAGGGCAATACCAGTCCCCACTTCCATTTGATGTCAAGTAAATTGTGTGTTGTTGAGACATGTTTTCAACAGCAGCAGGGAGAGTTTAAGTTAGGACAAAGAGGCATTCCACATGACTGGCCTGCTGGTGACTAGAACAAACCCAGCTGTCCACATGAGCTCTGTGTACACAGCTGCAGCTGAGCACTGTGAGGATTCACAGTTGCAGTTAGAGTCCCCCTATGGCAGTGCTTGTGTATACATTAGACTTTCTTGCTCATTTTAACACAAATTTGTAGACCAAAGATTAAATTAAAGTGTACAGGTTCTTAGCTTCTTCTTGCAACATCATTGTAAATGCTAACTGTGCCTCTGCAAATATCTGGGATAAATTGTTTTTGTTCTGTTGGCATCTGAATAAGCCTGCTCATCAATGAATTCAAAGGATGTGATTACAGAGTGAGTTTTGCGCTAAGCTGAACCTTGTCTTTCTTTCTCTTTTATTAGCAATCCAGACTACTTTCTGTAAATGGTGGTCCTTTTGAAAATCTATGAAAAGTCAGGAACATATGTAGAGATAAAAAGCTTAAGACTGCACACTTGCATTCTGTGAAACTTCAAATTAAATAATGGCACAACTGATTATACAACTTTTATCATTAGCTGTCTTCAAAAAGATGGGATTATAAAAATCTGATTTTCTGTAGGAATAGATGTTTGGGATGTTTCATGCACACACTTACAGCATATTACTTCCATCAATAGAAAATGCAAGTGCTAAAAGCATCCCCATCTGCTTCTCAACTGAGGCAGATTATCAAAAATCCCTGTGGTGGAGATAAGATCTTAAAAGAGCAGTACCCAGATGTATATGAACATGTCCATGGTCACCATGTCACTTATTCATCCTGTGTAACATCAGGTTGACACTCTATTGCTTACTGCAGTATCTGTTGATGGATATGATTCTTTACATCCCAGAGCCTGAAGTCCCACTCCATGGCCATGCACGTGAACAGCAGTTGTTTCTATACTGTGGTCTTCCTGTGCAGCTGCAAACTGTCAGCTGGGTCTCAAGAGAACAAGCACTAGTTGGTGAAGGTGCAAACACAATGTAGTCAGACAAGATGTTGTCCTACCCCATCAGATCTTGACTGAGTTTGCCTTAATGCATTATACATACATCCTCAGGAAGGAGGAACCTGATTTCTCTCTCCTCTCTCCTTTCCTCCAGTGCCTTCTGAAACACATGTGCATTGCTTTCTTTATTTTTACAAATGGTCCGTCCAGAGACCAACCAAGGACCATCCAATTCTCTGCACCTACAGCCTCATGGTCTCTGCATCCTGAGTCAGAGCTTACCAGAAGCAGCAGAGCATTCAGCGCAAGAGAGTTTGTTGGTGCTGTGAGCTGAAGACTCAGCAGCTGGAGTCACATATGCTGGCACCTTCAAAGGAGCGTCAGTCTCCATTCTCACTGGCTGGTCCCAGAAGTACATGTGGTTCCCAGAAATGATGGTTGGTACCACTTATTGAATCATGTTGTAATGGAAAGTTACAATTAACTCTGCACATCCCGTAGAGACCATATTCCAAAATTGGAAGCAGACAGGAACCCATCTTGTTGTTAATAAGTGTCAGAGAGTTTCTGATTCAAGTTTAGTCATGCTTTTTACAGTACACAAGTCCAAAATTATTTGTGTGGATCAGCTTGGCTTCCTTTCCGGCTGACACAGATGCTTACACAACTGAAATCAAAGCCTCTGAATAGCACAGGGAGGTCACAGCTTAATGAGGTGATACAAAAACACACAGCTCTGTGCGGCACACATATACTAACAAAGGTTTAAAGTGAAATGTCTAAAACATTTCATTCATCACAACTTCTGAAATGAGATCCTTCTATCAGACCTGTCATAGATTTAAAAGTCCTCAGTCAGTGCTGAAAATTAACACTCACTTTCAGATGGACAAATAAATATTGGCAAGGGCTTTGTAGAAACAAGCAAACAAACAGCAAGGTCCGAGAGACCCTTTGGCCTTTTTCCTTTGCCAGAGGATTCTTGAGAAACTCCAGTATTGAACTTTAGCAAACTGTATCTGGAACTGCTCTGCAGTCCTGGCAGGAACTCTGGCTTTGCTGAGCAGCAGGTAGGTGCTGTGCAGGAAAAGGGGTCACCTGCAAAACTGGAAGCTAGAAATAAAAAGGGGCATATGTCTTTTTCTTCTTCTTTTAGTCTTTTGCTTTAAAAATGGCTCATGATGAGTTGAATGAGGGGATAGGTTAGTTGGCTTCTGCAAAATGTTTCACATGAGTATCTTTGGCACCCTAAAAGTGCAGGTCAATGGCTACAGCCTATCAGCATGTATGTTCTCTGACATATACAGAAACACCTGAGATAATCAATCCTGTTTGTAGCACTGAAGGAGCATGAGGGATAAGTTTATGTGTCTCTAGTCACTGCTAAATAGCTGAGAGTTGAGGAAAATAAGAGAGCTGCAGCAGGAAGGAGTTTTTAAAACTTTTGTGAGATTTTTTCTACCTGGAAGGAGGCTCCAGAGAGGAAAATTAAGTAAGAGTTCTGACTGTCAGAATACGTTTCCATAACCATATGCAAAAACTTGTCTGTCATATGACCTCTGAGCCAAGGCTGTGGGATGTGCATTGTTATTTCTTATGTGCCAGACACTGACTTGGATTGGTGTATTTCCATACATTTAGCACTTTGCTATTTTTTTTTTTAATAGGAAATCTCAGTGGACCCTTAAGGTAATAGAGGGCAAACTCATTCACTGCTATGCTATCCCTGTCTCTGCAGACACCTGATACCATGCTCAGTGATGTACACAAAAACACAGCCATCTTTCTAATCCCTAATCTCTCCAGCTTCAAGTGGGACTGGCAGTGGCCTGATGGACTCCAGCCAGCTTTCGCTGCTCTGCTGTCCAGACACTTGCAAAGGCAAAGGCTTTGAAATTGTTCAGGCTTGCAAATGGAACCTCACTGGAAAACTAATGCAATACTGGTTTGAGAGAGAAAATACCAAATACCAAACCCTTACTCAGTGGAATTACATGAGAAACCACTGTGTGGAGCCAGCCACTAATTATTTGGTGGATCTGTATTCAAACAAGCTTGTTACCTAAATTTCAGGTGCATGTGCACCATAGGCTTTTGCTTTACCTCTCTCAAAAGTCTAGACATGAGACAACTTGCTGCAATGTAAATCAGATGCATAAAGCTATCTTAGTAAAGTGATGCTGTGAAGACAGAGACACAACTCTTCCCTGTCTTTGGGAGAGAGGTCTCCACCAGGCTTACTGTCCTTCCACCCACATTATTCCTTGTTTTACTCCCATCTAAAGTCTTGTGGCCTGTGAAGGAGCACCATGGGTTTCCCAGACTAAACAAGAGAACAGAGTATAGCTTGAATATCATTACTGACAATATGCTGTGGTTTGTGTTGTTCATCTGGCGGATGCAGAGCCTCTTCAGCCATTAGATTAGGATGGAATTTGATTTAGAAAACAGAATACCTTCCAGTTAATGTGTATATTCAAATGGCCAGGAAATATGATAAACTTCTTCAATCTCAGGCATGGCAGATGATTTCAAATGTTAGGGAAGGGAACAGTAAGAAATGCACACACCAAGCAAACGCTATCTGTTAAACAAGACTGATAAGCCTTGAGAACTTATGGACTAAAAGTTCCAGCTCAGCTTTGCATTGAAATCTTTGCTCACCATTTGCTCCATTCTTTAATGTGAATGCTTCTCTGTGTTTCCAATATTAAGTTAAGAGGTTTTGTCGTACACAGGCAAATGACTGGGATATAGCAAGATGCAGGCACTTTTTGTTGGAGAAAAAAAACTTCAAGGAAAGAAGAACCTCGAGAATAACTCAGGTTTCTATTGTAAGGTGGGGTCTATCTGCTTTATTCCTCCACTGTCTCTGAGGAAAGAGAGAACTGAAATATAGAAGAGAAAAATTTTGATATCCTCAGCGACCATTAAGGAAAATTTATTATTTTATGCATGCGTCAAGAAACCATAGAGAAAAGCTGCATATTGTTGACAGTAGGAACCACAGGCCATCTGCTCAGGAGTGCCACTTAAGCATTTAATCTTTTATAGAGCTCTCAGCTGCAGAGGGAGATCTTCCATCCATACCAATGAGCAGCTAGGAAGAACAACATGTGGCTCTATAAGCAGTGTGAGGCACACAGCCTCTGCCCTGCAGTATATTCATCTCTATAGCCCAAGCCTTAGGCACAGCTTGTGCATGCTATGATATTATGATGAAAGAATTTGAGAACATGTATATATTTCTTCCTGTGGCACACATTCTCTGGATGTCTCCTCCTAAACCTATTGACAGGCAATCTTCCACATAAATTCTTCAAGTTAGTGAGCTCAGGCTGCCCATATAATTCACACCTGCAAATGGCATCCACTGCACCTGATAAACTACCTCAAGTAGTCAGTAAGGCATAGGGGAGGCAAGAGTTGTAAATTATCCCCAGAGAGTATCAGAATCCATGAATAAACAGCCCAATCTCCACTAAACTAGCTGTAAAGAAGTATCTTGAAAATTGGGCTTTCAGGTTGAAGGTTTGCCAGTCTATCAATCTATTGAGTGAAACATTCCCAAGGAAATAATTCAGTGTTCATTCCATATAAGCAACTGAGACACAAACTTGTCTCTTCCATTATCAGAGTATGTCTCAAATTTTGCTGGGCTGCAGAGCTACCCCTCTGCTTTTCCTTATGCTCAGTGATTTGTTGCCCCCCTTCAAGGCAGAAGGGAAGTCTTGGGAGTATAAATTGAAATAAATCCATCTGAAAGTCCCTTGTCAATTGGTAATGAGGTTGGACACACCACCAAGCTATACAAATGCCTTTTTTACCCAGCTTCTCAGTCAGTGTCCTGTGGGCAGAGTTCACAGCTTGCATTTTGGCTTTCATAAGATACTTTTTGACTTGTCCAGGCTTTGGGATTTTAAAACCCCATGTTTTTGGCATTATTTTGGGTTGTTCTGATCCTCCTACAGCAGAAAGACTAGAGGAAACTTCTCTCCCACCATCCAGTAAAACCCACCATCCAAGATGTTCATACCCAGACAACCCCAAAGGACCTGACCATCCATGGAAGCCCTGAATTTGGGAACCTCCTACAACAATTGGACAAAAATGGCTGCCTCTACATGTGCTGATGTTGTAACTTTAACACATCCGTAATGCTAGAGCCCCTCAGCAGATACCTAAGGTGATGTTACAACCCTGGCCAAAATTACCAACCAGAGCTACTCTGACTTGTTTGACAAAAGAATAGTGAAAACCAATTTCAGCAATAAGAATTAGAGTGTTTTGAATGTAAATTTGATTAATAAATTTGATTAATAAATTATGTTTCTGCTTTGTTAAAGGAATGAAAAGGTTTTCATGTGTTCGAAGAGCCATTTCTGTGCTACAAATGTCTGAAGGAACATTGTTCACAGCTCAGGAATCACAAAAGAACAGTCCACTGTGCCTTCATTTAAGTCTTCAAATACTGTCCTTCAAAAAACAAAGTGTCTTGCAAACACAGCAGTCTGGAGCACTGAAAGGGTTATTTCTTATTTTAGCATTTCAAGTAGTTTTAGGAAGTGGTCATTCCCTTTCTGTCTTAAAAAAGCTTGCCCTACTTAGAGATGACAAGAGCCATTTGCTATGACGTGGCAGGCTGTACCTGAGGTCTGTCAGAAAGGGCAGCTGAGCAGAGTATACAGGGAGGCTGGCAGGGCTCAGATTTAAAATCACAAAAATTTTCCAAAATCTCAGAGACACCAAACCTCTGGATCCTCTAATTGCTCTCTGTAAGCAGCTCCAATAGCCCTTTGGAAAACAGTCACTTCTCCTTGCTCAGCCATCTTCTCCCATGAGGGACAATGTCCTGGTGCTACCAGCTCCTGCATTAATCCCGTGACCTTAGGAGCACAGCTGGGATTCACTGGGATGCTGTCTGTTGTTCTAATTAGGAATCCTACAAACTTAGGTTAAAAGAGAATGTTACTGCTCTTGCAAACCAAAATACAAAGGAAGTAAAGCAACAGAAATTTCATGTCCAACCTCACCACATTGTTTTGTGTGTTTTGCTGCTTTCTTTCACTACGAGCTTGTTTCCAAAAGATCCTTACCACTGTCAGAGTAGTGCAGGGAGATTTAGGGTGTTTTTTCACTTCTAGAGTCTGGCATTAAATAATAGGTAAGGCAAGGGATTGTATAAACAATAATACAATTAGACTGTTGGAGGCAGAGTTAACATTTAAGGAGGGCAAGCCAGCAACAAGCCCCTGCTTAGAAGAAAATAAAAGAGGCAACCAGTCCCAGCAGCTGGAAGAAGCTTGAACAATGCCTAATGATGTGAAGACATACTGTGAGCCCAAACGCAGATGCTTGTCTGTTTACGCAGTCAAGAAAGCTGAACACCAGCCTGGAGGTGCCTTTGCAGTCTGTCAAAACAAGTCTAAACTGATGAGACCCCTACACACTGCAGCCTACTACGTGTTTGTTAGGTATTGCTCCTGAGGTGGGCACATGGACTGAATCAAACTGCTGGCAGCTGATCACCACATGTTTTCTGCTCCACAAGGGGCTCTGGGGAATAGCTCAGCAGATGGCCAAGCTCTCCTGCAGCAGCCTGGCTGCAGTAATGGGTGTGAGTTGGGTTTTTTATAGTTTGATGTTGTTTCCCCCCCACTTCTTAATACCCAGCATGAAATGCTAAAGCATTGTGTTTACCGTCATTTTTGTTTAGTGTTGCTGTGCAGTTCTTACAGCTGTATTTGAAGTTAATGGAAATTACTCTTTGAACATGTGAAACACTGTGCAATGCTAAGAATTCTTGACAACAATCCGGTACTTGATATTTGCCAGACGCTTCAATAGCTTCAGCCCCAGTCTCTTAGTTCTCCTGCTGTAGACATGATAATGCGGCCAGTGCCATCGCTGTGCTGTGAAAATAATTTAATTAATGTGGGAGGAAGCTGGGTGCCACGGAGAGAAAAGCACAGAAACTCTCATATCTGTCACCCTTCTATGCACTCAAGGGTTGTAAACAGAATAAGCAAGGCCTGAGGCTGTGTGTGGGATGATCAGGGCGAAAAGGCAGCACTATAATCATACAGCAAAGCATGGGCCCACTGAAGAAAATGTATGTGGTTATATAGCTAAAGATAGGGAACGAGCTTGTACTCAGAGCCTGGCACATTGCAGCTGGAGGCATATCTCTAATATTTGGAGAACTTAGCATTTTTACTGTGTGATTTTGGCCAAAAGGTGAGCTTTTAGTCTGAATGCTGCTGTCTCATATCCTGATGAGCTTCTGTAGCTGAGCACTCACCACACTATCATGTTTAAAGGTCCTGTTGATCTGCACTTTCTTATTTTTCTGTGTAGGTCACAGCAGGGCCCTTTTCCTTGCTTTCTGTTGTATTCCCTGGACTCTTGTTATTTCTTAGTGAAAAGGGTACCTAGCACATGTTCCAGCTCCAACACCACAACCTCATCTCCCTTCTACTCACCAGATATGTTCATAGCTTAAGCACATCACCTTTCATAACTCCAACACTATATACGTGCTGATTATGAATGAATCTTTTCAGAGACTCAAACAGTGAAACAAAACAGGTACTTTGCATAGGGAGTCCTGTTGTGCTCAATACTTACTATTTGCTTTCTGGAGGGTTGATACCAGAATTGTTTTAAGTATATGGGCTTGAAATCACAAATCTTCTGTCCTAAACAGAAAAATTGACTGTCCTTTGGTTAAATTAATCACCAGTGATACAGAAGCAAGCCCTTTTGTCCTGCTCAAGCTTTCTGTACATATCAAATCCTCCCCAAAGCTCTTGAAATTAATATTTTATAAGTTTTTATGTCAATTAGGTCAATTACCAACCTCCTTATTCTCCTGTTTAAAGACTTCTAAACTCTCTTTCTGCAGACATATCTAATTATTTTGTTTTGCTAAGCTGTAGCTGTCATGTTTTTCTGGTGGGATGTTGTCCTTGACTTCAGCAGCACTGCCTGGCAGCATGATGAGTTTATACCTGACTTGGTGTAACCTTACTAAGACATTTAGGTGGGAAGGGACCCCAGGAGGTCCCTACTACAGTCTGCTGCTCACAGCAGGGGCAGTTCTGGGGGCAGATCAGGTTGCTTGGTCCTTTATTGGGGCAGTGTCTAAGTGTGCCCAAGGATGGAGACTGCAGAACCTCTTTGGACAGTGTGCTACACTGCTCAGCTGTCCTCAGAGAGAGCAAATTTCTCTGTATGTCAAGTCTTACATTACATTTTTAGTCATGTCCATTGTTTGTTGTCCTCCCACCACTGTGAAGAGCTTGTTTTGGTGGGCTGCCGCTGGGTCCCCCTGAAGCTGTCTCTTCTCTGAGCTGAAGAAGCCTCATTCCATCAGTCTGAACTTACAGAACCTTGACTCTCTGGGTCACCTCCAGTAGGATGGAGACACCTCCTGTGCTCCCAAGACAGCCACCTGGAAGACCTAGAAACACTCTGACTTTCTTCTAAGGCAATCCCTGCATACTGTTGAGCTGTGGCAGAGGCTGAGGTCCTGGCAGTACACTGCGTGTGGTGACAGAGCACCATCCTCACAGCCCATGGGTAAGAGCTCCCAAACTGCACCCTCTGCTTAGGGCCATCACCCCTCTGCAACACTGAGATCCAGGAGTGTGATCCTGTGTGTTTTGTCAAGTAAATCCCTCAGCATCATGAGGGGGAAGTCCTGCTTAGAATCTTAGAATTATAGAATCGATTGGGTTGGAAAAGACCTCTGAGATCATCAAGTCCAACCCTTGGTCCAACTCCAGTCC